>CM038796.1:38206677-38667732 GCA_021764765.1 Vicia sativa | reverse complement strand
GGGCTCAGTTCTTCTGTTCGATTAACTAGTAAAACATCTTCCATTTGGAAGTTATTTGCATGGTGATAGTCATCTGACAGTAGGCAAATGATGGCTCTAAAACTTATTTTGATAAGCACTACGAGGGGGTGTCTTTGGATGTCATATTTAGTAGGGATCATTTTCCATCTTGCTATTCTTCCGGAGGCGGTTTCCTCAAATATGTATTTTATCGGATCCATCTTAGAAATCAGTAGGGTAGGTGTGAGTCGACATATCTTGTCTTAGTCATTGTGACTGACGAAAGCGTTACTGAGTTTTCTGTTTGTGAGTATATTGTTTCCAGTCAGTAAACTTTTTGCTAAGGTGGTATATTGCATGCTCTTACCCGACCGGACTGGGTCATGTTGCTGACCAGCGTTAGAATTCTTCTAAGCTATCTAAATTACATGATAAGAGTGCTTTGTTGTGGTGACATCGGGATGAGGAGGGATTACATGGGGTGCTCCTTGATTTTGTCAAGCGATCTGGAAATGGTCGTTCGTTCCACTACTTGATCTTTCTTAAGCTGGCAAGATTGGCTCCTGATGGCGATTAGATGTGCAATGAAAGTAGCGATGTAGTTTTTATCGGAAACCTCGACTTCCTACCGGTGCGGGGGAGCTGGCATTTCTTGAATAGCTTTAACCTTGGCGAGTCGACCTGATACCCCTTGACAACAAACCTAGAAGTTTTCGGATCGACTCCAAAGGTGCACTTGTTAGGATTAAGTCTCGATCTGTGCTTCTTGATCTATCGACGACTTATGAAATGATCAGATGTTCTTCTTGATCACATGATCGAGCTATCATGTATCAGCGTAGACCTCTATCTCGTGATGAATCATATCATGAAATAATGTCACCATAACATCTTGATAAGTGGCTCCCGTTCTTGATCCGACAGGCATAACCTTGTGAGAAGGGTGCTTGTGTAACAAAGTAGTCTTCTCCATGTCTTCGGAGCCATTTTGATCTGATTATGGGAGAGACCATCCAAGGAAAACCTTATCTTTGACGGTGTTGTCAACGAACATCAATATTAGGAGTGGAAAATCTTTCGGACTCGCTTTGTTCGGATCTCTGTAATCCACACACATTAGTACTACCATCCTTCTTGAAACGGATACCACATTAGCAACCATTGTGGATAGAAATGTGACTAAGCCGTTAATTTGTTTCATAACCCGCTTTGATTTTCTCGACATCTTTGTCAGCGAACATACATTTCTTGGGAAAACCTTCTTTGTCGGCGATGGTGTACCTGATATCAATGTCTAAACCGTATGTCTTACGTGTAATGAAAGCAAAAACCTCAATATAGTCTCGTATACGAACCAATATTTCTTTAACATTGTTCTCAAGACCCGCTCTATCTTGATCTCTTTTCATCTTCGTAATGCGAATTCCAACCTCGGTGACTCTTGTGTGGGCATGTAACTCGTTCTTCTTGCTGTGCTTGACAAGTTCTCACTGGCTGATCTTCCTCACTTTCGTCTTGACTTGGTAGATCGGTTAAGAAGTCATATTTAGCAATAGCATAGTTATTTTCAGCGAGATTCGGAGTGATTAGGTGTATCACGTGGGTGTGTGTAAGAAACACATAGCTTTTTGAAGGGGTGATAAAGTAAGGAAAGCAAAAATGAATGCAAAAGTCCAACGATTTTATTGAATGAAAATATACAAATGACGAGATAATAACCCTCATAAGCGAGCCATAATGCCCAAGAGAAATAGCCCAAGCTTTAGGTTTTATTTTAAAACATAAAAAATCGAAAGCAAAAGCAAAAAAAGAGCGATTACTCTGAATAAAGGAGATTGGTATGCGTCTTGATCTTCCATTCTTTGAGCCCTTATGCAGGTTGGGAAGATCCACTTGCGATGTCGAGATCGTTGTCGTAGTCTATAGCATGGATTCCACTTTGGTACGTCACGGAAAGGAAGTTGTTGAACGTTCGCGGCGTATCATCTTGACCTTTGATGGTGAAGCCTAAACCGGTCTTGTCAAATTTGAAGGAAGATCAGGAGGCCCAAATAGTACTACCTCCTTCTTCTTGTTGACGAGCATCTTTGGTGAACCATCCTAAGCGGAGCTTGCGTAACTTCGAGGTGACGGGAGAGTCAGCGGCGCATGACTCGGGGATTGTTTCAAAAGCTTGCGGAGAGTCGCGAAGAATTCACCTTCCATCTCGGGGTATCAGGTGATTGTAGATGATGACCATATATTCTTCTTCACCACATAACAACCTTCCCCTTCACAGGTACTTCACCTCGATGCAAGGTAGAGTATGGCCTTTGCCCATGTATCGAGGGTCGTGGCAAGAAGTAAATTTGGGCGGATGCCATGACAAAGTGGAATCAAAGAGTGGAACCGACTTTAGCAGAGAGATGAGGCTCTCAAATCTTGTTGCTTAGAACCATCAAAAGCTCTCACAATTATATCTTTGGGTCTGAACCAGCCCTTGATATCAAGTCGATCAAAAGCGGTCTTTGGAAGGATATTGAGGCCGGACGGTATCTGCGAAACATGAGATAATGTAGCCACTTGCATTCGGCGAGATGTGCAAGGCTTTGTTGTGTTTCTTCCGTGATCAGTCGACATCGGAGAAGCCTAGGCCGTTGTTGGCGGCCGGGCTAGCAATCTGACATTTGGTGGGTGGTAGTGTCTTGCGGTGCGTGGCATTCTTTAGAAACTTCACGAGGCATTAGCATGAGCCTCGAGCAAGGCGAGCAAGCATGGAGATCTTGGGCCGAGTCTGTCCCAGTTCCACAACATTGTAGTCACTCTTCTTGATAATCTTGATTTCCTCCATTTCTGTTTGGAGGTGTCTTGATAACTTCCTTTGGTATACATTTGACGGGGATGAGTCCTGGTTCTTTCCACCAGCGGGAAGGCGGATTGAATAGTTGGAATCTTGTTTGAGTCGCGGTGTCTTTGGAGGAGAGATATCACGGAGAACACTCTTCCGGTTCGAGTCGCCTTACTTGATCGATTGATGTTGTCAATGTCGAATGGTAGCTTGATTGTAAGATCTTCATGATTAGGAGGGTCTTGCTTGGCCATGATAGTAAACATCGACTCCATAATTCCAAGGAATAGCTTTGTCGGAGGAATATGGCAGGTCTTGGAAGTAATGATAAGAGGTGCCGCTAAGGCACAGGATCGAGAGAGAGGAAATCCTTATAGTGTTAACATCGACATAGTCTTACGGGAAATCGTCACCCCGTCGGTCACTTCTTTATCTTCAATAGGAATCTTGTAGCTCTAGAGCAGTGTACTTCACCATGTAATCATACTTTCACTTGGCTGCCCCAGTATCCCACACACAGATGGTTGGGTTTTATTCGAATCTTGATCTTGAGTTTAGACATATCTTCTGACACATACGGTGGTTTAGAAATAGTATCTCACGGTTATCCATCATACCTTGAACCGTCTTCTGACCAAAACAACCATCGGTGCGGATGGGCACCAGCGATTCTCTGGCATCTGGATTGACACGGCTTGTAGCAAATTCTTCTTATGATCATGAGGAGGAATGGTCGAGTCATCTATGTTGAAAATAAGTATCCCAACAGACATTGGAACTCTTGTCATGGTTAGGCAAGTGCGTTGATCACGATGGGTCTCAGCGGGAGGGTCGAACTCGATCACTTAGCTTGATCATGTCTTGAATCTTGTTCTTGAGCCAGCGGTTATCGATTAGTCGTGCCACAGGCTATTGGAGTGGTAAGCACAGCATTAGGATTGTATCTCGGAGAGGAAGTGTTGATATTTTGAGGAGGATCCTCGAGGTTATCGGCTCTACTTTCGACATGTGTTGCAAGGCTTGCGACAATGGCATGTTGATCTTTATGTGTCTTGTGCGTTACGGCTCTGTAGCGTTGTCTCGTTGAGGTTGTCTTGATGTAGGATTGGAGATCACAGCCCTGTGATTGAAACGCAGTCGGTCTTGGCTCGGCTTTTACGACCATGACATTAGTTTCTTTCTTACCACCAAAAAGATCTCTTACGCACATTTGAAGATGTCTCTGTCTGAATCTCCACTTTTGATACCGGCTTCAATCACGGCTAAACATCGATATCAACTCGGTGAATCCGGTTGAAGTTTCCATCGGATGATTGAAGAGGGCTGTCGGTGTTCCATAAACATATCGACAATTCCTATTGGACAAGGGTGGTGAACTCTGCACGCTAAATCTCTCCATTTACGAGCATACTCATAAAATTCTCATCACGACCCAGACATGCTTTGTAATTGCATGCGAGTGGGTGTCAATTCGACATTATTGCTACGTCATGCATAGAAAGCATCAGCTAAATCACTCAATACGGATACAATCGTTCTCTGGCGATAATACCATTCCATTGAGTAGGACAAACTCTCTTGAAAATAGTGCATCCTGACTTCACATCATCGATTGTGGGGTTGATCTTACGGACATAGGACTTCGGATGAAGTTTAGGACAAGAAATGCCATCATACTTGGTAAAGTTGGAACTTTGAACTTGGGAGGAATCACCACGAGGGAACAAGACTCGGATCATCAAAATTCGGCTGGACATCTTGGGTCTTCCACGACATTGAGACGGTCTTGTTTGTTTGTACTTGTCATCTTCATTCGAGTACTAGCATGGTGAGGCGATCTTCTCCCTCCTTCTTGGCTCCATTTGGTCATCTTCATTACCTTCGCACTCCCTGTTCTTGGCACTTCCTTGGAGGCTGTCGGTGACCTACTTGGGACCACCTTTGTAGCGTCGCCCGTGTTGAGAGACCATGACCTTCTTTTTACTGTTGATGAGCATTCTAAGCACAGGATCTTTGGCCGGACATTCGAGGCATTGCTGCAAAATCGGCATTTGTGACAAGATCGGGCGTGGCGGTGACAATCGGCTTCCATGGTGGACCAATAGTAACTTGTTCTCGAATCTTCTTGCCATCGGTATGTCCTTTGGAGTGGGTACCAAATCATGGTAACTCTTCTGATACGTTCATTTTCAAATTCACAGGCAGTGTAGCCAAATCGTGGTTGCGCTTGTATAAGACAATTTATTCTTTGAGGAAGAATTTGGATGCAAATCTTCTCGAGAACTTCATCATGACGGATGCCCTGCGGAGATATTCACGAGTTTAGATACCTCTTCCGTCATGGTACGAATTCCTCTTATGTTTCCTTAACAATATCTGATTCGTCGAACTTCTCGATGATGATGCAGGGAGCCGTTGTCGTCGACCTTGAACATAGATGATATAGTAGCTAATCGTCTACCATTGATTCTCTTCTCGTGGAATGTGATTGAATGATCTCTTGAGTAGGGGATCAAACTCAAAACATGCTCGATCTGGAATAGTTTGGATCTTTGTATCCCTCTTATGTCGGTGATCACAAAATTTGAATCTCCATACACTTGTAAAACTTGATTCTTAGTCGATATGACTTTAATACCATGATGCGCTTTATATTGACCATGTTGTTAGTCAGGTGATCTGAACTGGCGGTGAAAAGGCGTATGTACGCTGCGGGGATGTAATGATGGCACCAATGCCATTTGCAAGTGCGTTTGAGGCTCCATGAAGACCATGGTCCATCGGGATCCTTGTTGGGTCCTTCGTGCAGTCACAGTTCTTAGCAATCGTAACTAGTAAAACATCTTCGTCTGGAAACTCGAACTTCGTAGGCGATAGTCATCTGACGATGAGCCAAATGATCGCTACACTTCCTTTGATTGCTTTAAAGAAGTGTCTTGGATGTCATACTAGGTCAAGATCATGCCATCTTGCTATTCTTACGGAGAGAGTTGGTTTCTCAAATATGTATTTTATCGGATCCATCTTGGAAATCGACAAGGTAGTGTGAGTCAACATATCTTTCTTAGTCGGAATTGACCAAAAGCGTGCAAGTTTTCTCGGTGTGGTATCTTGTTTCACGATCGGTAAACTTTGCTAAGGTAGTATATTGCATGCTCTTTTCGACCGGACTCGTCATGCTGACACACACCCATTGAGTTCTCTAACAACATCGGTGATGAGAGGTCTTCCTTGATGGCGGCATCGAGATAGGAGGATTACTGCAGGTACTCCTTGATTTTGTCAAAAGCGATCTGTGATCGTCGTTCCATTCTACCACTTGATCTTTCTTTAGTAACTTGAAGATTGGCTCACAAGGCGATTAGATGTGCAATGATACGGCAATGTAATTCAATCGGCCGAGAAACCTCGACCTCCTTCCGGTGGGGGGTGACATTTCTTGAATAGCTTTAACCTTGGCGGGATCAACCTCGATACCTTTACCGCGACACGAACCACAAGAGTTTTGGATCGACTCAAAGGTGCACTTGTTGGGATTAAGTCGATCTGTATTTCTTCACACATCCGAATAGTTTACGCAAATGATCGAGATGCTCTTCTTGATCGTGATCGAGCTATCATGTTATCGGCGTAGACCTCTATCTCGTGATGAATCATGTCATGAAATAATGTCACCATGCTATGACGATAAGTGGCGCTGCGTTCTTGATCGAGCAGCATAACCTTGTAGCGGAAAAGTGCCCCATTGTGTGAAGTAGTCTTCTCCATGTCTTGAGGGCCATTTTGATCGATTGTAGCAGAAATCATCCATGAAGGAAAACCTTATCTTTGATGTTGTCAGCGAACATCGATATGAGGGAAATCGTCTTTCGGACTCGCTTTGTTCAGATCTACGTAATCTACACACATTCGTACCTTGCCATCCTTCTTGAGCACGGTACCATTTCTGACCCATGGATGGATAAGTAGCTTGAAAGCAGAAAGCGTTGAGCTGTTTCATGCTTATTTAATTTTCTCGACATCTCGGAGGCATCTGACCAGACCTTCATTTCTTTGGGAGAAAACCTTCCTTTGTCGATGTCGGTGTACCTGATATCAATGTCAAACTGGCGTGTCTTGTGACCAACAAAAACCTCAATATAATCTCGTAGCATCTGAATCAACCTTTCTTTAACATTCTCAAGACCGCTCTATCTTAATGTCTTTTACATCTTCATCGATACCCAAATTCCAACCTCACCTGCTCTTCGTGTGGTTGTATAACTCGTTCTTCTTGCATGTGATCGACAGTTCTCCACAGCGCTTCGATCTTCCTCACCGTCTTGACTTGGTAGATCGGATTATCAAGTCATATTTAATAGCATGCGTTGTTATCAGCGAGATTCGGAGTGATTACCGATTGTATCACGTGGGTGTGTGTAAGAAACACATAGCTTTTTGAAGGGTGATAAAGTAAAAGAAAGCAAAATAGAATGCAAAAGTCCAGCGATTTTGTTGAATGAAAATATGCAAATGAGATAATAACCCTCACAAGCGAGCCACGATGACCGGGCAAGCCACTAGGCTTTAGGTTTATTGTTCGAAACATAAAAGAAATACGAAAAGCAAAACAAAACAAAACAATTACTCGACTAAAGGAGATTGGTATGACATCTCTTGATCTTCCAATTCTTTGAGCCGCAGCGGAGTTGGGAAGATCCACTTCTTGATGTCGTCATTGTCGTCGTTTTCTAGCATATAGATTCCACTCTGGCGATGCGGAAGGAAGTTGGTGACACGTTCGCGGTATTGTCTCTTGACCTTTGATGGTGAAGCCTAAACCCGTCTTATCGGTTTGAAAGGAAGATCGGGTGACTGAAATAGCACTACCTCCTTCTTATTGCGGCTCGAGCATCTTCGGTGAGCCATCCTAAGTAGACTTGCATAACCGGGGTGTGGGAGAGTCGGCGAGGCATGACTCTGAATTGTTTCAATAGCTTGGAGGAGTCTCGAAGGATTCACCCTCCTTTCAGTATCGGAATGATTGTAGATGGTGACCATATATTCTTCTTCACCACACCTTTGTAACAACCTTCCCTTTACTAGGTATTTCAACCGATGCAAGGTGAGGTATGAGCGCCTGCCCATGTATCAAGTCCAAGTAGGCAAGAGTAGTTTGGACGGATGTCCATGACAAAAGTGGAATCAAAGGTGGGAACCGACCTTATGAGCGAATGAGGCTCTCAATGCTGTTCGCTTAGAACCATCAAAAGCTCTCACAGTTATCATGGGTCTCGGAACCCGACCCTTGATATCAAGTTGATCAAGGCGGTCTTGGAAGATATTAGGAAGCGAGCCGTATCAACAGACATGAGACAGTAATGCCCTTGCATTCAGGATATATGCAGGCTTTGTTGTGTTTCTTTTGAAGTCAAATCGACATCGAGAGCCTAGGTCGTTGTTGGCGACCAGGCTAGCAATACAAACTTCAAGCGGTGGGTAGTAGTGTCTTGCATGCGTGAGCATTCTTTAGAAACTTCACCAAGGCATTAGCATGAGCCTCGAGGCTGAGAAGAGCTAGCATGGAGATCTTGGACCGAGTTTGTCCAGCTATTCCACCATGTTGTCACTCTTCTTGATGATCTTGAATTTCCTCCATTTCTTGTTTGGGCGTCTTGACCAACTTCCTTTGGTATACAGTTGAGCGGGATGAGTCCTTGGTTCTTTCCCTACAGCTTGAGGAATGGGTTGAATAAATTTGGAATCTTGTTTGGAGTCGCGTTGTCTTCGGGAGGAGATATACGGAGAAAACCCTTCCGGTTGGTCACCTTGCTCGATCCGGTGATGTTGTCAATGTCGGTGGTAGCTTCATTTGTAAGATCTTCAATGGTGAGAGGGTCTTGTTTGGCGCCATGATAGTTGATCGTGCATAAAATCCTCGGAGATGGATGTGGAGGGAAGATTGCGGTCGGGATGGGTCTCGGGACTCAAGGATGAGGTCCTTGTCAGGCATGGATCTCGGAGAAGGGGCATAAGGTCAGTCTAGATCCGAGGGTGTAGCTCGGCGGTTAATTCGAGGATGGAGGTTTGAGTAGGCGTTATCAACTATGAAGATGAAGAGTTCCAAGGTCTTTATGAGGCGTTCTTGAGCGAATCATTACAGGTACATGTGACTAGCTCCTGCTTTGATCCATGGTTAATCGCTAAGGCGATTCTGAAAGGAAGAAATAGCTCCGTGGAAGGATTGATATAAATAGGGCTCCTTGTTGAGATAACAAGACAATCATAAGCTTGGAACTTGAGTTCACGACACTTGAGCTTCCAAATCCTAAAATATCTTTAATAAGGTTTTCTGCCAGAACATTTGGCGCCCACCGTAGGGCCTCGGTGAAATCAATCCGACGCCGAACACATAAGCATACGACGACAATGTCTCGAAGCTTCTGTGGATCCACGGATCTCTGATTCTTGGCCATGATCGATGACTGCGCCCGCATATGAAACACTGGGACAATGTTCGAGCCGCTTGGTGAAGAGCTTGGACGAAAAGACGAGTAGAGCCCGTGGGCATGACCTTTATCTCGAAATGCAGGAGGATGCCGTGCGGATAATTTCAAACCCGTCTTGGCATCGTATGATGGAAGAGCGGACCGGGAACACATCATTGCGGTTAACAACACATGGCATTAGGCAACGACTCCACTTAAGTGCAAGTTGATGGCGGTACCTTTAGAAGAATCGGCCTTGCGATGGTATATGGGACTTCCAGGTTATCGTAGTGAGCTATCAAGACTTGTTGAAGATCATTGATGATTCTCGGCTGTCGACGCCATGGGTGGCCTACCTCCCTAACTGCGTGACGGCGCCTTACAGAGTCACTCAGGGACTTCATGGCTAGAGTTCAGGAGACAATCAAAGTCTCACACCCCATCGGGAGATGTTTGTAGCGTTCAACATGGCCTTAAGGCGGTCAGTTCGATGCTGGCCCAAGCCGAGAGCATGGATGAGATCATTACTAGGCCCGAGTTCTATGTGAAGGGAGAGGAAAGCACATGGAGATGCGTGCTCGAGATTACAAGATAGGGGGTCGGGCGTGAGGCGTGCAGGCCGAGATGATGCCACCCTCGTGAGCAGGCAGGACAGTGCCATCACGCCAGCAGGCTTTAGGCCCCGGGGACATTCACGCCCCTTACGGAGAAGGAAGACATCCTCCGTGACATTAACCATTTGAAACTACCTCCTCCTTACAGTGATGAAGTGGGTATTATCTGATTCTGAGGGTGACGGGAGCATGGTGCGGGTTTCATCGTGCGAAGGTACCAGAATCTCATCTGATTGTGAGAGATTGAAAGTTAGTACAAAGAGGTAATTTGTCAACATCACGTAAAGCGAGATCTGGGCGGACCGATGGCGTGATTCGTCCCGAGGAGGGACTCGGCCTCGATTCCGGTCAGAGAAAAGGGTAAGTTGTGGAAGAAGTGAAAGAGGCGGATCGGGCCGACACACTCTCGACCTTATCTCAGGGGCTTTGGGGGAGGCGGCTCCTCAGTTCATCGAGGGAAAGGTATGCCGTGGGTCAGGGCGGTACTCGCCTTGTCGAAACCTCGAGGTTTGATCCGGGGTGATAACCTTCTCGGGTGAAGGCATGAAGAAGTTACGCCACATGAAAATGATCCCATGGTGATTGAGGTGCAAATCAGGTTTGGGTTAAGCGGCGTGTTGATCGATGCAGGAAGTTCCATGGGACGTCCTCTCTAGGAAGCTTTCAAGGGAATGGGTTTTGAGCCGAATGAGTTGTTACCTTTGGTAGGGACCCTTGTTGGGTTCTCTGGTGAGCAGTGCGGATTAGGGGTACCTCCCAGCTAACTACTTTCGGAGAGGAGAAAGTGCAAAACCGTTCGAGTTAGGTGCCCAGTGGTTAATCGTCATCACCCTATAACATTATCATCGACGTCCATCGTTTAATGCACTGAGGCGATATTATCAACGTTGTTCTTGACCATAGTATCCCGCAGCAGCGGGCGTGTCGGGGTTGTCGTGGAGCCAGTGCGGCGGAGGTGCTATAAAGATAGTTTGAAAGCCAAGAAGAAGTCGGGACCATCGAGGCCTCTCAGAAACACGAAGTCGGCATGGTCGATGTCGATCCAGGAGAAGGGTCGAGGATGGACTCGCCTCGAAGAGGTCAAGACATCCGGATGGTCGTTACCCTCACAGGTCACCCATCTGGGGACTCAATTGTCAAAGGAGGAAGAGACCGAGATAGTCCAGGTGTTAAGGCAGAATCTAGACCTTTTTGCTTGGAAGCCATCGGATATGCCGGGTATAGACCCAGAGATCATGTGCCACCATTTGTCAATTGATCCTGGGGTCAAGCCGGTATCACAGAGGAAGCGGAAGATGGGAGAAGAAAGAGGACAAGTAGTCTCAGAGGAGGTAGGAAAGCTGTTAAAAGCCGGTTTCGTCAGGGAGGTGTAGTACCCAACTTGGCTATCCAACGTGGTCATGGTGAAGAAGAAGAATGGAAAGTGGAGAATGTGTGTACTTCAGACACAGATAAAAGCATGCCCAAAGGATCCTTATCCCTCCCTCAGTTGATCGGTACATTCGTGAGTTCTTAGAGTTCGCCTCCAGGTTTCTTGGATCGTACTAATTTGTACAATCCGAATGAACGTGGATGCATCAAAGACCGCCTTCATGACGGAAGAATTTTTTATTATAGGGTTATGCCATTCGAAAAGAGCCGGCCTGACACGGAGGGTGATGGATATGGTGTTTGCTCCTCAGTTGGTCGGAATATCGGGGTGTATATGAGCGACATGGTGATCAAAACCACATCGAGGAGGAGATATGTGAAGACATTAGAGACCTTGTGGCGGTCGGAAGTTGATATCGCTGAACCCGGAAAAGTGTGCGTTGGGTTGGCCAAGTTCTGGGTTTCATGCTTACAAATCGTGGTATCGAGGCGGCCCCGGATAAGTGTCAGCGATCATTGACATCGCAGTCCGACCTCGATGCAAAGTACAATAGCGGCCGTTTGGCCCACGTTGTCTCGTTCTTATCTTGTCACGGTGACAAGTCCATCCACTTCCGGCAATTAAGAAGAGCTCGATTCGAGATGGGCGGAAGCATGCGAGCGACATTCAGGGTTAAAGCAACTAACCGGCACCTCGGTCTTTGATATAAAGAAGGTTCTCGATTGACATTATACTTGGCGATGGCGGTGGGGCAATCAGCTCCGTATTAGTCGAACGGAAGAAGGGGCGTAGGTTTACTTTGTAAGCAAAGTGCTAAAGGAAGCGGTAATTACGGAAGATTGAGAAATTAGCGGCAGCTTATGCGCAAGCTCGGGCATTACTTCCTCGGGCATCCGTCCAAGTGAAGACCAATTTCCGTTGAGCGGTGTTCAAAGTCGGATTTGGGTGGAAGGATGGTTTCTGGGCGTGGAACTATTAGAATCTGAGATCGAGTTCGTCCTCGTACCGACATCAAATCGATCCACGGCCGATTTCATGGTGGAGCTTGCTTATTTGGGAGGGTCCACTCAAAGTGGATTACATGCGTGATGGTTCCTCTAATCTTAAAAGCGTTGTGGGGTGGATTACGGAAGGCAAGAATGGTGCTAGAATATTCCTTGCATTTTGGGTTTTCAACAAGTAACAATCAGGAAGAATACGAAGCTCTGTTGGCTGGTCTGAGGCTAGCTTTGGAGGTCGGGGTAACTCACCTGCTAGTTCGTATCGATTCGCAGTTGGTGGTTGGGCGGGTGGACGGGTCGTTTCAGGCAAAGGACCTACTTTGTAAAGTATTCTGACAAGTTGTTTCGCTAAGTCGGCGGTTCAATGTCTTCGAAATATGTCATGTAGCCCGGGAAGAGAATGCCCGAGCTGATCTTCTGTCCCGGTTGGCTAGTTCCTGTCATACCCCAAATTTTGACCTAATATACCATTTTACATTTGCATCATTTGCATAACTAACAGCTCAGACAGCATTAATCGGGTGTGGATTTCACAGGTCAAAATTAGGGTTTCATCAGATTTTCATCGATTCAAAGGCAACCAATTAGGGTTTGAGTTTTCTCACCTCATTTGATCTATCTTGATCAAAATATGGCCTCAATCTTCAGATATCCATTTTTTCTCACAGATCAATCAAGGATCGACCAATTAGGGTTTTGATCGGGCATGAGTTTTCTCTGACTTTTTGAACAAGAAATGAATTTTTTGGATAGAGATTGGTCATTATATCTTAGATACAACATCTTGACCTAATTTCTGGATTCAAAACATCACAGAAGTTCACAGACTTTATCAGTCAATTTCAGAAACATCTGATGAAAATTCATCTGCAGAGAAAAGTCAAACTTTGACTTTTGGTCAAAATTTTCAAAACAAAACTTTTTCAATCATCAAAATACTTTAAATGATCCATCATGATCATAAAAAATCAAAGAATTTGAAAAAGTCAACAAAAAGTCAAAAGTTCTAACACTTAGAAAATTTTCTAAGTGTTGAAATTTCTTATTTTTTCCAAACTTCATGCCATTTTTTCACCTAGTTCCAATTTGAATTGGAAAAAACTCAAAACATGAAAGTTGTAGCTTGTGAAACAAGATTTCCAAAATGTCCAATAACTCTCAAATACATGGAGTCTAGCTATACTTTTGAAATTGAAACATAAGGCTCCATGAACTTGATTTTTTCAAAGTCAAAACTTCAATTATAGGTCATTTCTTGGTTTCTTCATCTAGAAGCTTTACAAACTTGCCAAATTGATCATTGAGCTGATAAATATCAGCTAGATATAATTGAGATTGGATAGGATCAATTTGAATATTTTTCACACATGGTAAAAAGAGGAAACTTCCTTTTGCTTTTGAAAAGTCATTCTTACCCCTTAAGGCATCTTTGATTTTCCAATTGCCATGTACTCTTGCCTAACATTTCATAATCTTTTGGCCTATAAATAGATCACATTTCAAGTCTAAAAATACACCAAAGCAATGCAAATCCATGCTTTCTCTCTTCTTACTTGAAAATCAAGAAACATAGTGATATTTGGGAAACTTTGCATTTTGAAAATTTGTGAAGAAACTTTGAAATCTTTGGTGTCAAACATGTTTCAATATCACTATCAAACTTGTTCAAAACTTAAAATCAACATAAACTAGGCTAGAAATCAGAATTGCATTTCATTTTTTTTTCAAACTTCCAAAACTGCCTAAGAGCTCGAATTCATGGTTTTAATGGAACAAGTTGTGATCTAATCATCCTAACACCTTCCATGTACCTCATAGACATGATCCAGATCCATTACAACAATCTGTAACAGCTCAAAACACGAATTCGAGTTTCTATTTTCAGTTGATGCGGTGGACTTGGCTGGAGAGTTCCAGTTGATTCAAGAAGTGCGGATCATCCATTTAGCTTCCATACATGCCGATGATGCTCAAATGATCAAGAAACAGGCTCTGGAAACACTCTTGCATTGAATTCGATCTCCACTTACACAGGTTAGAACACGAACTGGGATATCACAATTCTTTGAACTTAAATGAAAAAGCTCTTGGCCAATCTCTTTCTGCACCTAACACGATCATAAGCCCTCAAGAAAATCAAAGAATCATTAACTGTGCACCATTTAATTTGAATTCTTAGCTTCTAGGGTTCATCACGATTCCCAGAAATTCAAACATGCTAGGATAAAAATAAATGCAATTAACAGTTACTATCATGTTCGTTGTTCAAAATCGAGCAAGTTTGATTTTTACTTCATTCAATTTCATTGAGAAATGAAGATTTTAGCATGATTTGAGGAATCTGAAGATCAAACATGAAGAACAAGATGCGCGCGTGTTCTTGATTTTTTTCAAATTTAAAACTTTCCAATCTTTTATTTACACGTGTTATTGTCCACTAAACATCAAAACGGGTTTGGCTCAGTGGTAGCTTGCTTGCCCTTAAGATTTTCTGCCACGTAGCCACCCAATGGTCATGGGTTCAACTCCCATCAGGACCATTTCTTTTTATAATTTTTCATATTTTTCATGTTTTTTTACAAAACTTCACAATTTTTTTTAACCAATCAAAACTCCTTATTTTAAGGTGATTTTTTGGACACTTGTCAATAAATACATCTATTTTATGATAGTGCAAAAATTTTCAGAAAAAACTTTCATCTGATTATATTTTAATCGAGCCGAAAACGACGTTCTGAACATTTTTTCAAACCTCCTATTAAGGTGAATTTTTCAAGTTTTCGACTTCCGATTCTTTTCAAAACTTTTCATAAATGAACCTCACATTTCAAAACATTTTCAAATCATTTTTCAAAACATTTCATCAAACTTACATCTTCTACCACGATCGATCCGATTTAAACGATAAAACCAAATTCGTTTTCTCTCGAATTTCTCAATCGATCATTGGGCCACCCTTATGGTCTAAGTCCCAATCCTTTTATGTACATATTTAGTTTTAATTGCACATACTCAAATCATCATTGTCAATATTCAAACATAAACAAATTTCTTTCGTTTGTTTTCATTCGTTTGTTTATACACCGATACCATTGGTATTGAAAGGAGCATTATTCCCTGTGAAACTGCTTTCAAACCAATGGGCCTCCCTCACGGTGTAAGTCCCATAACATTCTTTTATGTACATAATATTTCTTTGTACATATCAAACTCTCTTCAAAAACATACAAATTTTTATCTGTACATAACACAGATACCTTTTATACTCAAGTACAGACAAACTTCGATCTTTTGTTTTTCATTTCTCTTGTGTATACACAAACCAACATTCTTAATGTACATACATCTTTTCCTTGTACATATCAATTTCTTTTCATACAAAACTTTCATCTGTACATAATACAGATACTTTTTACAGATAAACTTCGATCGTTCATTTCTGTTTCGTCTGTATATACACTGAATACCATTGGTATTGAAAGGAGCATTATTCCCTGTGAAACTGAATACCATCGTGTACATATTTACTTCCTTGTACACAGTTCAAACTTGTAAATAATCAAGTTACGCTCGTTTTAAACGTTCGTTACACAGACACTTGTTTATATTTCATAAACTTCTGTAAATAAACATCATTGCATTGTTTATATTTCCTTCATAAACTCCTGTGAATACATATCACATACACACACACTTGTTTATACAACTGTCTAATTATAACATAATAATTAGTCTAACCAATAGGTTCCCCACAGTTGTAGCCTCCGCTTGGGCTTCATACAAGATAATTCATCTCCAGCATGAATTTAGCCTCCGCTTGGGCTTCATACAAGATAACTCTCCCCACAGAGTTCAGCCTCCTCTTAGGCTTTATATAAGAAAACTTATTCATCAGAGTTCAACACTCCCCTGTTGAGTCAGCCTCCTCTTGGGCTTCGTTCAAAAGAACTCCTCATTGAGTTTAGCCTTCTCTTGGGCATCATACAATGAAAGAGACAGGAAATATCTTAAACATCCTCCTATTGGGCTTCCAATACAAAGAATCAGCCGCGCTAAGATAGAACCCTGAAAGGATGGTTTCCCGGTGAAATCACTTTCAAATCCCCAGAGAGTAAAATTTCCCGGTGAAATTGCTCTTAATTCCAAAAGGATGGTTTCTCGGTGAAATCCATTTTAACACAAAGCCAACCATACCCTATAGCTTCCTCTTGAGCTTCATACAAGGACCCTCGATGACCCTCGGAATGCCTCCTCTTGGGCTAACAATACAAGGACCCATGAGGTTCTTAAAAGCATCCCTTAATCCAATCAATTTCTCCTTGAGATTTAGACATCTATCATCTCTATGGAAGAAGTATCTTGTGACACCCCAAAATAAGTCAACAATTAAATAAAATTATGATTTTTAATTATTAAATTAATTGAGAACATAATTTATTAATACGTTGGATTATTAAGATTAATGATGGAATTAATTGAGGTGTGAGAAGTAATATTTATTTAATTTATGTTATAAGGAATAAAATAAGGAAAGAAGGAACATAGAGTCATTTTTGGAGAAAACAAGATACGTGAAGTGAGAAGAGGAGAAAAGAAGGAAGAAAACCTAGAAGTGTCAGAAGTCGAAGAACCCACAAGGTAAGGGGTGATTTCGATTGATTATTTCGTATTATAGGTTTTGATTTTGATACTATAGATCATAGCATGTTAGGAAACCTTAGTTTGGGAATTTCTAGGGTTCCATGGATGTATAACTAATTGTGTCAGATGATGTCAGATTGTGTCAGTTTATGGATTGAAAACAATTAGGGTGTCAGTAGATGAAAAGAAATGATGAAAATATGTTGTTTGATGTGATAATGATGCAAATTGGATATGTTTTGGTGTTTTCCATGTTGGGATTCGTATGGGTAAGTTTGTGTTTGATTGAGAATGAAGGAATGCTGTCAAAAGTGCAGGAAATGGCTTTATAACACGTGGGAACCGGTTCCCAGTGGGGAGGAACCGGGTTCCACATTGAAAATTTGTGAAAAACTGGAAAAATGCACTCAGGAACCGGTTCCTGTATGGGTAGGAACCGGGTTCCCATACATTTTCGAGCGTGTTTTTGAACTTGGAACGGTTCCTGTATATGTAGGAACCGGGTTCTTCTTTATTTTTTTTGGAAAATGTCAAACTTTGGAAATTCATAAATTTCAAACCGTAAGTCCGTTTTGAGCGCTGTTTTGGACGTTATTTCCTAAATTTAAAGCTCTATTTTATGAAATGAAAAATATTTTCCAAAACTTGAAATTATTTTGAAAATGAGCCAAATTCCGGGATAGGTGACTTTTGACTGATGAGTATGGATGTGTATGCAGTAGAGATCCTGTGTTATGGATATCTTGATAGTGTGTGGATGTAAAGCATGTTTATCGATTGTTTATTTGTATGCATGATTGATTGAAATATCATGTTGATTGATTGATTCAGTTATGTTAAATTGATGTATTACATAGACTGATTGATGTTGCATGCTAGTGATGTGCGTGCATATGCATTGTTTGGTGAAGTTAATTCCCATTGTGCGGAATTTGACTTGGATTGCCGATAACCGATACCCGAGTGAGGATGGGTGGTTAGGCTGGATTCGTGTCACAGTGGTTATGGGCGAATCGATGGTGTATCCGATTGATGATGGATCAGTGTTGGGTGACTTGGTCACGAGTCGGTACCGCATGCATTCGAGTCTGCATTTGTGTTTGTATGAAATTGTAACATGTTATGATGTTTTCCAGTGTTGCAATTCTTTTGTTGACTATTGATTATGCATGATGACTTATATGAATATGGTTGTATGTTGAATTCTGAATTGTGTTAAGTGGGTGAAATGATATGCTTGTAATATATTGTTAAATGAGAAGCTTATAATGTGTTTTAATTATGAGAAATCTCACCCTTACTTTACAATTTCAGATTAAAAGTTAGCAGCTGAGGAGTTGGTGAGGATGGCTCTAGAGCTCATCTTTTAAGTCCGCGTGTCAGTGTCATGCTCTGATTAGATTGTAACACTGGGGAATGTTTAGTTAAGAGAACTATTATCGTTTAATTGTTTTAGTTAGATTCCTTGAGAACCATGATGGTTTATTAAATTTTGATTTGGTATTTCCGCTGTGTAAGACATGGTCTTAAATTGATTGATTTATTTGGATAATGATCCTCAGTGTAGCATGGCTACTGTTTGAATGAAGTTTTATTTTATCTATCAATTATGACATCCCTCATTTGCCGTGTTAACTCTGATTAAAGTTGATTTTGATGTTAATTTAATTAATATATTCGGGGTATTTAGATGGGGTGTTACAATAGTGGTATCAGAGCATAGTCGGTCTTGTCTTGTGTCGTTATCCCTTTAGTATCGACTAGTGTAAGTAACACTTTCGATACTTGTGTCTTGATGTAGATTGTTTTGTATGTTACGAACAATGGTGGAAGAGGTAGCGGAAGGAATGATGATGCTATTGCTGAGGCTTTGGGAATGTTGGCTGGAGTACTCGGAGGGAACCAGTAGGGAGCTGCGATTGGTGCTGACCGACAATTAGGGAATTTTCAGAGGAATAATCCTCCATTGTTCATGGGTGAACATGATCGAAGGTGCTCGAAGTGGTTGAAGGAGATCGAGAGGATCTTGAGTGATTATTGTCTGAGAGGGGTGAAGGTGAGATATGGAACTCACATGTTAGCTAAGGAAGCGATGGCGGTGGGTTGCTACGAGGCGAGGCGGAAGATGGAGTTGCATTGAATTGGGCGTGTTCGAAGGCTTTTGAGGAAGGTACTTTGAGGACATCGAGGTAAGAAGGAGATTGAGTTTGGAACTCAAGCGGGTAACAAGGCTGTCGGTGGTATGCTTGAAGTTCTTGAGTTAGCAGTATTATGCTCATTACCCGATGCGGATGGGGAATTTTCTAAATGTATCAAGTTTGAGAATGGTCTTCGTGATGAGATTAAGCGGGTATTCGGTATCGTAAGTCAAGAAGATTTCGATCGGTTGGCTGTGGGATTCTAGAGGAGGATCTTGCTAACACTAAGTCGAATGCTCGAGGGTATGTTGTCAGGAAAGGTAAGCAACGGATGGATCGTGGTAAGCCTTATGGTATGAGCAATCAGAGATCCGGCGGTTGGAAGAAATCTGGTGGAGGAGATTCTAGTTCTTCCGCTAGGTGTTATAAGTGTGGTGAGACAGGACATCGCATGGTGGACTATAAGAGTAATGATAAGAAGTGTTTTAAGTGTGGGAAACTCGGCCATGTATTGATGATGAGAGTGGTGACTTGTTACAAGCTGTGGTGAAGAAGGTCATACTGTTCTCGGCACAAAACCCAAGATAGAGCAAGCTGGTGGTAAAGTGTTTGCATTATGGATCGAGAGACTAAACCGGATGATCGGTGATTAAAGGTACATGTTTTATTAATGGCATACCTTTGATTGCGATTAATCTGGAGCTACTGTGTAATACGGTGAACGACTTTGTAGGATTTTGTATCCAAATGTGCGGATAGCAAGAGTCGCCACCGACTTTTATTTTATCCAATTAAGGGAAGGTAAAAGTATGAAAAAGACCTTCGTTAGATTCGAGTTCGGAGAATGGTTATGAAAAGGAAGGTATTAGCACCTTTCCATCCGTAGTTATCTACGGGCTCTTAGTTGCTCTAGATCACTTTTTAAAATTGCTTTACGTGTGTTTGACAAAGATGTTTTGAAAGATTTCGCTTTGACTTTGTAATGACTCATGTAGGAGTGTATACAAAGTGTTGGAAATGTTTGTTTTGAAAAGAATTTGAACTTTAAATAAAAGTGTGTGGTGTGAAAAGCATTTGATAGGCGAGCAACTAAAGACTTATTTACCCACTCGAATAGCGCTAGCCATACCATTAGTTAGTAGGTAGCTCCATTCGTTGGATGTAAGCGGGACATTCGAAGGGACATCGGATGGTCATAGAAAGCAACTTGTAGGAAGTATCTAGCACATTCGAAGGGACTATCATCATTTTCGTGGCGACAATCGAGGTCAAGATCATGTATTCGGAGGCGACATCGTGGGTCTTATGATCTTTGTATCGAAGGGACTATGATGATTTGTTTGGAAGGCGGCGGTGCTAGAATACCTCTACGTTCGGGGACATGACCATTTGAAGCGAAAGGCATCGAGAGAATTACCTAAGGGTGCGTGTGTGAGAGTGTGTTGAATTCAGATATTTTATCTTGAAGATTAGTGTGAGCTATGTCCAATTATTATCTTGCCATACACGCCTAATTACTAGCAATTGATAAGGGTGCGGAAAGTAAAATGCGGAATGTAAAGGTGCGGAAAGATAAACCTACGCTATTACATGGCTTTGGGGCAGATACATAATTTAAACTTGCGGAAAATAAAAGCCTAGATTAAACTATTACAACCCATGAGCAATTACATTATTGGAAAAATAAAGCGATAAAACGTCCGAATCGAATGTGAAAGAATAAGAAAATCGGGAAATGCAATATGAATTGAACAAGAGAAAAAATGTTAGAAAAATGCAAATTTTAATATGAGAAAATTAATATATGCTGGAAATATGATAAATAAGTTAAAATAATTTTTTGGGATTTTTTGGAAAAGATTTAATAATTAAAATGCAATTTATAATGATTTAAATGCTAAAATAAAAATAAAATAAATATGCATGCAAAAATTATATTTTTTGATTTATTAAATTAAATAAAGGTTTTTATGAAAATAATGTAAAAAGAAAAAATGTTTTTGGTAATTTTTTAATGCAGAAATAAAATTATGAAAAGAATTTAAATGATATGTAAAATATTAAAATAAAGGAAATATGAAAATAATATGAAAATATGCAAGTTTGTAAAAGAAAAACCAAATCCGGTGCCGTGAGGATCGAACTCATGACCAGAGCATCTATGCAGTGAGCGTCTTAACCACCACGCCATGTATGCAGCGTGTTTGAAAGTGGGAGTGGATTACAACACGCGTCGTCCTTATTGCTTCGTCTCCGCCAGAACTTCATCGTTCTCATTTGAATTTTTGAAAGCTAGCGTCGGCCATTGCTCGGCCTTCTGAACAACAAAATCAAAAGCAAGCACACATAATATAAATAAATTCTAAGGCATGGTTCGATTCACGAGATCATTAGAATGCATTGGTATAGGTCTCATGGTCCAATTTTTCCTATTTTGTGAAACCCTAAATGCACGGAAACCCTAACCATGGCATCTCGTGATTCTTGCTGAAACTCAAATCAAACTATGCAGCTTAGAAACATCATTAGCAACACAAATATGCAATCAAAACACATTAATCATGGTGTATGTATGGATTCGATTTGAGTTATGTTGATACAAACCGTGACTTAGCTAGGGCGATTACGGGCGTTTCAACGTGGGGATGATTGGAATAGCTTCACGGGACCTTGAGGATGCTTATTGATCCTCAAAACTCCTTGAATTGGCACTGCAAGCAAATTCAAATTGCTTTTTCTCAAGTTTCTTTGAAATTTTTAGGGTTCTTAGGAAATTTTTCGTTCTTTCTTGATAGGTATGCATCATGTATTTATACTGGATGGATTTGGGATTGAATTTGGAAAGAATCAATCAATATTCAATGGAAATCAAATTTGATATTTCCATGAAAATCAAATCTTCAAAGCTTGATCAATTTCAATCCAATCTTGCCTTTCTTGCTCCAATTTCGAATTTGCTGGCATTTGTGAGTTAATTGGACCTTAAGGAAAGAATAAAATCAATCTTTGCCATTAATTTCAATTTTATAATTTATTTTAAGATTTAATTTGCATTTAAATGAATAAATTACAAATTAAATAGAAAAATAAATCAAAAATTCGTGGCTTTGGGCTTGGACACTCCTAATTGCTTGAGGAACAAGTTATGATGAAGAAAAAGTAGGCCCATTTGCAAAAGATTTGATTTTTTGAAGTATCTCTCTTTGTGCATTCTTCCAAAATTGCCCAACTTGTGAATGGTGTAACTTGCTAAATTTTCCACATTTTTGAGTGTTCTTGGACTTTTTGGAAAGCTCTAAGAGTCCTCTAACCAATGTCTTTGGTCTCATCTAATTGGAGTTACCATGCTCAATATATCTTCAAAACAAAAAGTTGACTTTTTGTTGACTTTGAAAATGACCTGTAATGTTTTGAGCTATACCTCTCAAATGAAGCATTTTTTGGACATTCTTGTGAGACATGAAGTTGTAGAGAATTGAATTTCCTTCAAAACAAGAGGTGGTGGAAAAATTTCTGAGAAAGTATGAGAAAGTTATGATCAGTCAAAGTTCAGTTGACTTTTCATCTAGAAACCCTAATTTAGAAAGTTTGACTTTTGAGCAAATCTTGAGTTTTCTTGATGAATCATGATCAACTCTTGATCAAATGATGAATGTAACTTCAAAATGAGGATGTTGACCAAAAATCAGAAGTTTTGACTGTATGTTGACCACGATTGACTTTTGTCCAATACACGATTTTCGACCATCGAGCAATTGTCGAGAAACTTGACTTGTGAAGCTTGAAACTTGACATGGAGAATCTTTGAAGCATATGAGGAGGCATGAAGGCCATTGGAGATGTTGGAAATCCATCTTGACTTGAGAGATACCAAACCCTAGTTTGGGTTGATTGTCTAGGAGAGAGTTTGTCTGATCAACTCTTGAGGAATCCTTGAGTATGGATGCATGAAATCTTTTGAGTAGATGGAGGGAAATTTTGGGGTATGACAGCTGCCCTGTTCAATCTTCTTGTCTTGGAAGGTTAGATTGACATGCTTGTCTTTCGACACGAAGGTAGAAGATGATTGAACAAAGTACACTGAAAATTTGCACTTTGTTGGTGGATGATGCGGAATGGGCTTCTGGATGCCATTTGGAGAAGCTGGAGGCTTCGCCGGGGAACGAGTCGTACGCTAGACTCGAGGTTGTTAATAGGAGAATTGACGGAGATGGGCTTTAAGATGCCATCTGGAAAGATCGATGCTGGGGAGTGAGCCGTACGCTAGGCTCTGTAGACGTTTCTGGAAGGAGCATGGAGATGGGCTTAAGATGCCATCCGGAGGGAGTCGTACGTTAGACTTCGTGTTCATTTTTGAATGAAGTTATTGGTTTGTATTGATTTTTAACCATATATGCAACATTCTGAAAGTGAAGAAATGTTGACAAGTAGTCGGAGATGGGCTTAAGATGCCATCCAGGGCAACTGAGTCGTATGCTAGACTCTGTAGTTGCTTTCAGAATAAATCTTCGTGTCGATTACTACGGGGAGATTGTAGTTGGCAAAATGTGGATAGCTTCCTGTTGTGCATCGGGTGTTTGATCCATTGCACATTATCGGAGGATAACCGGAGGCGGTCTTCGGATAGTTTTCCGTCGGTTGGGGCTTAATCTGGACGGTCGTCAGGCGGTCTTTCGGATAGTTTTCCGTCGCTCGGGGCTTAATCTGGACCTGTTTGCGTCGAGAAGTGGTATTTTGTTTTGGAAAACAAGAGAAACTTTGATAGAACATTCGTTAGTTTTATGCAAAGTGTGATGCATGACAATGTATGAATAGCATATGCATGAATTATGACTTTATGATATGAATGATAGATGTTGTGATATTTCAAAACATATCCATCTTGAAGAAGATGCGGATGCTGTTTGAATTTCGACTCCTCAGTTGTGTTGAGCTGAAGGAGAAGAAAGATGATGCTCCTGGGGAGAGATCTCGTAGTTCCTAGGAATTTTGAGCCAATCCAATGTAGATCTCGGGGAGGTGCAGAGATTTCAGATCCGTTGTAGTCTCATGATCGATGTGCATCCGGATCATTTCTTTGGGAGAAGGGAGGATTGAGAAATATCCATGGGAATGAAGTGTTCTGCTTGGGCGATGTTGGTTGCTCGGTTGAGTGGAATCACTTGTGGATTAACATATACTCCATTGGGAAGGTGCATTGTGGTGACACCTTTATGCTCTGGGGAACTATTTGGTGACTTCGTCGTCATCCCAATTCACGGAACTGTAGTAAGTACTTTTGAATGTTCACTTTTCGTATGTTTGTGATTAGATTCTTATTGTCAAATGCATATAATCATTCAAAACAAACGTTGGACTTATTGCAAACGACAGACAATGGAAATTTTAAAGAGAAAGAATTTTGCGTTTATTTGAAAGGTGGCGTATGGCCAAGTAGTTTGTACACAAGAAAGGTAAAAGCTATGCGAAACAATCTCGTTAAGTTTCAACTATGCTAGTACTCATATATTTCAACTATCTCATCTCCTTTGTCGTGAAAGTGAGTAGTGATCTTCGCCATTTGAACCTTGAATGCTAATAGTAGTGCAGGCGGTGATCTGGAAGAGACATAGTCGTGCGCTTAAATCCTAACTTTTGCCTAGACGCCTTTTTATCTAGGATACCCTTTTTGCCCAAGCCGCCTTTCGGGTTTCGACTTGCGGGTGTACATGTTTTATATATCCTTAATTTTGCCCGAACCTTTTGGTTCGCCGGATCTCTTATTTTTGCCTAGGTTCGTCGACCTAGCGGGTCTCTTTTATGCGTAGTATTTTTTGACTATGTCTGCGTTCACAGGGTGTGGGAAGTCTTCACCATCCATGGTGCTAAGTATCATAGCTCCATAGAGAATATTGTCTTGACTACAAAGGTCCCTCATAGGTGGGAGTCCATTTGCCCAGGATCACCTTGTGGAAGAATGATGCGCTTGACTACTAGATCACCGACTTGGTAGACTCGGTGTTTGACCTTCTTGTTAAATGCTTTGATCATTCGCTTCGATAAATCATCCATGGCGGATGGACAGAGTCGTTCTCATCAATCAAGTTAATCGGTCAGGCGAGTGCGAACCCATCGTCCTCTCCTAACTCTGCGTCTGGAGGACTACGGTTGAGGGTATCGAACCTCGATGGGTAAGGCGGCTTCCATACCGTATACAAGAGAGAAGGGGTTGCCCTGTTGATGTTAAATCTGAAGTCGATAACCATGAAGAGCAAATGGTAACATCTCATGCCAATCTTTGTAAGTCCTTGTCATCTTCCGTATAATCTTCTTAATGTTCTTATTGGCGGCTTCCATTCATCTTAGGCGATAAGGAGATGAATTGTGATGCTTGATCTTGAGCTGCGTGAGTTCGGTGATCATCTTGTTGTTGAGATTGGAACCGTTATACTGTGATAATCCTTTCGGGAATGCCATATCGACGATAAGATTATGTTTGATAAATCGAGCCTGACATTCTTGGTAGAGATGCATACGAGGATGCTTCTACCCACTTGTAAAGTAATCGATTGCTACAAGGATGAAGCGATGTCCATTGGGCCGTGGGCTTAATTTCTCCAATCATGTCAATGCCCACATTGCAAAAGGCCAAGGAGAAGTTAAAACATTCGGTCGGAGTGCGTGCACTCTGTCGGCATAAATCGGCACTTGTGACAAGATCGAGCATAGCGGTGACAATCGACTTCCATGGTGGACTAATAGTAACTGTTCTCAAAATCTTCTTAGCCATCGTATGTCCTTGGAGTGGGTACCAAATGCGCCTTGTAACTCTTCCATGATACGCATTCTTTGTTACGGTCTACAGGAGATGGCACAAGTCGTGGTTGCGCTTGTATAAGGCGTGTTCTTTGAGAAAGAATTTGGATGCGAATCTTCTCATGAACTTCTTATCATTGTGGATGCCCTGCGGATATTCACGAGTCTCAAGATACCTCTTCACGTCGTAGTACCAAGGTTTCTCTTCTGCGTCAAGCTCATAACAATATGCTGGTTCGCAAACCTTTCGATGATGATCTGGGGAGCCTCGTTGTCCCATCTGACCTTGAACATAGATGACATAGTAGCCAATGCGTCTGCCAACTAATTCTCTTCTCGTGGAATATGATTGAAAGTGATCTCTTCGAAGTAGGGAATCAAACTCAGAACATGCTCCCGATATGGAATGAGATTCGGATGCTTCGTATCCCACTCGCCCTTAATCTGACTGATCACTAAAGCTGAGTCTCCATACACTTGTAAGAACTTGATTCTTAATTCAATAGCAGCTTTAAGACCCATGATGCACGCTTCGTACTCGGCCATGTTGTTCGTGCAACTGAAACACAATCTGGCGGTGAAAGGCGTGTGTCCCCCTGCGGGGGATGTAATGATGGCGCCAATGCCATTGCCAAGTGCGTTTGAGGCTCCATCAAAGACCATGGTCCATCGGGATCCTTGTTCAGGTCCTTCGTCTGGGCCTGGCTCTTCGTAATCTGTAACTAGTAAAACATCTTCATCTGGAAATTGACTGCATAGGCGATAGTCATCTACGGCGATGAGCCAAATGATCGGCTACTACATTTCCTTTGATCGCTTTACGAAGTGTCTTGGATGTCATATTCGGTCAAGATCATTTGCCATCTTGATATTCTTCGGAGAGATGGTTTCTCAAAGATGTATTTTATCGGATCCATCTTGAAATCAACAAGGTAGTGTGAGTCAACATATCTTGTCTTAGTCGGCGAGCAACCCAAGCCAAAGCGTTGCAAGTTTTCTCAAGTGCGGTATCTTGTTTCACGATCGGTAAAATTTTGCTAAGGTAGTATATTGCATGCTCTTTTCGACCGGACTCGTCATGTTGCCACACACCCCATCGAGTTCTCTAACATCCAAGTACATGATAAGAGGTCTTCCTTGGCGGCATCGGGATAGGAGGATTAAGGTACTCCTTGATTTTGTCAAAAGCGATCGGCAATCGTTCCATTCCACTACTTGATCTTTCTTAAGTAACTTGAAGATTGGTTCACAAGTAGCGATTAAATGTGCAATGAATGCGGCAATGTAGTTCAATCGGCGAAACCTCGACTTCTTTCTCGGCGGGGTTGGCATCTCTTGAATAGCTTTAACCTTGGCGGGATCAACTTCAATACCTCTTCCATCGACTACAAACCCTAGGAGTTTTCGGATCGACTCCAAGGTGCACTTGTTGGGATTAAGTCTCGATCTGCTTCTTCAATCATCAAATAGTTTACGCAAATGATCAAGATGTTCTTCTTGATCTGTGACCGAGCTATCATGTCGTCGTAGACCTCTATCTCGTGATGAATCATGTCATGAAATAATGTCACCATAGCGATGATAAGTGGCACCCGCGTTCTTGATCCGAGCGGCATAACCTTGTAGCGAGTGCCCCAGTGTAACAGTAGTCTTCTCCATGTCTTGGAGCCATTTTGATCGATTGTAGGGAGAAACCATCCATGAAGGAGAAAACCTTATCTTTGGCGGTGTTATCAACGAACATCAATATGAGGAAGTGGGAAATCGTCTTTGGACTTGCTTTGTTCGGATCTCGTAATCCACACACATTCGTACCTTACCATCCTTCTTAGTACGGGTACCACATTAGCAACCCAGCAGGGGATAGGAAGGCTAAAAACTGCGTTGAAGCTTATAACTTGGCTTTGATTTTCTCGACATCTCGGGACGCATCGACAGACCTGTTTCACTAGAGAAAACCTTCTTTTGTCGGCAATCGGTGTACCACAATATCAATGTCAAACCAGGCATGTCTTCGTATGACCAAGCAAAACCTCAATATAGTCTCGTAGCATCTGAACCAACCTTTCTTTGACACCGTTCTCAAGACCCGCTCCTATCTTGATCTCTTTCTTGTCTTCGTTAGTACCCAATTCACAATCTCAACTTGCTCTTGTGTGGTATAACTCGCTCTTCTTGTAGCGATCGGCAAGTTCTCCGGCACTTCACAATCTTCCTCACTTTCATCTTGACTTGGTAGATCGGATTATCGAAGTCATATTTAGCACTAGCATAGTTGTTATTAACGAGATTCGGAGTGATTCGCGATGTATCACGTGGGTGTGTGTAAGAACACATAGCCTTTTGAAGGGGTGATAAAGTAAAGAAAGAAAACAAACAATTGAATGCAAAAGTCCAACGAATTTATTGAATGAAAATCGCAATCATGAGATAACCCTAAGCGAGCCATGATGCCGGGTAAGGCACTAGGCTTTCAAAGTTTATTGTTCAAAACATAAAGAAAAGAAAACAAAACAAAACAATTACTCGACTAAAGGAGATTGGTATGCGTCTTGATCTTCCAATTCTTGAGCCCATGATCCGAGTTGGGAAGATCCACTTGCGATGTCGAAGCCGTTGTCGTCATCTTCTATAGCATGGATTCCACTCTGGCTGATGCGGAAGGGAAGTTGGCCGGCACGTTCGCGGCGTATCATCTTCTGACCCTTGATGGTGAAGCCTAAACCAGTCTTGTCAAATTTGAAAGGAAGATCGGAGGCGGCCCCAAATAGTACTCTTTCCTTCTTCAACTTGAGCATCTTTCAATGAGGCCATCCTAGGCGGAACTTTAGCATCTTCGGGAGTGAGGAGTCAGGCAGACTACGGTATTGTTTCAAAATCTTGACAAGGAGTCTCGAAGAATTCACCCTCCATCTCGAGATAGCGGAATGACTGTAGATGACTGACCATATACTCTTCTTCACCACATCTTGTGACAACCTTCCCTTTCACCGGGTACTTGGTTTCGATGCAAGGTAGAAATGTGGCCTTTGCCCATGTATCCAGGCGTCCAAGTAGGCAGAGTAAGCCGGACGGATGTCCATGACAAAAAAGTGGAATCAAAGTGGGAACCGACTTTAACATGATGAGTTCTCCATGTCTTGCGCTTAGAACCATCAAAAGCTCTCACGATAATGTCATTGGGTCTCGGAACCAACCCTTCGACATCAAGTCGATCAAAAGCGATCTTGGTAGGATATTCGAGGCGGCCGGTATCAACAAAACATGAGGCAGGACGCCTTGCATTCAACGGAGATGTGCAAGGCCTTGTTGTGTTTCTTTCGGAAAGAGTTAAATCGACATCGAGAAGCCTAGGCCGTTGTTGGCGGCCGGCTAGCAATACAAACTTGACTGGTGGTGGTAGTGTCTTGCGGTACGTGAGCATTCTTGAAACTTCACCAAGGCATTAGCATGAGCCTCGAACACAAAGAGCAAGCGAGCATGGAAATTTTGGACTGTCCTAACTGTTCCACGACATTGTAATCACTCTTCTTGATGATCTTGAATTTCCTCCATTTCTTGTTTGGAGGTGTCTTGATAACTTCCTTTGGTACTACGGTTGAGCGGGATGAGTCATTGGTTCTTTCCCTCTAGCAGGGATATTGATTGAGTAGCTGGAGCAGTGGAGTCGATGTCTTTTGGAGGAGAGATCTCTGGAGAGAATACCCTTCCGGTTCTGGTCACCTTACTGGATCCGGTGATGTTGTCAATGTCAGGAATGGTAGCTTCAATGGTCAGATCTTCAATGGTCAGAGGGTCTTGCTTGACACCATGATAGTAAACATCAGCTCCATAGTTCCAAGGGATAGCTTTGTCAGAGGAATATGGCACTGGTCTTGGAGAAGTGATAGTGAGAGGTGCCACTCTAGGCACAGGATCAGGAGGAAATCCTTATCGTGTTAACATCAGCATAGTCTTCTGGGAAATCGTCACCCCATCCGGTCGCTTTAACATCTTCAATAGGAATCTTGTAACTATCAGGAACAGTGTACTTCACCATGTAATCATATTTTCCACTTGGCTGCCCCAAGGTGTCCCACACAGATGGTACAGTTTTGTTCGCATTGTCAATCTTCAACTTAGACATTTCTTCACACAGCTTCTGCACAAGTGGTTTCAGAAATAGTATCTCACGGTTGTCCATCATGCCCTGAACACGTCTTCTCAACCAAGCACAACCATCAAGTGCAGATGGGCACCAACGACAATCCTCTGGGCATCCTGGATTGACACCGGCTTGCAGCAAATTCTTCTTAACAGTCATCAGAGGAATGGTCAAGTCATCTATGTTGAAAACATAAGTATCACATTAGAACTCTTGTCATGGTTAGGCATAGGCGCATTGATCACATTCGGAGTCTCAACAGGAGGATCAAATTCAATCTGCTTAGCTTCATCATATCTTGAATCTTGTTCTTGAGCCCAACAATTGTCGATGTCGTGCCACAGGCTATTGGAATGGTAAACACACTTAGCATTAGGATTGTACTTCGGAGAGGAAGTGTTGACATTCTGAGGAGGATCCCTCAAGGTAATCAACTCTGCTTTCAACATGTGTTGCAAGGCTTGCGACAAAGGCATGTTGATTTTCGTAAACTATCTTGGGGCGTTCGCTCGCGTGTTGTCTGTTGAGGTTGTGATGATGTAGGATTGGAGATCCTGGCCCCAGATTAGTGCGATCGGTCTTGGCTCGGCTTTTCGACCATACACATTGGCTTCTTTCTTAGTACCAAAAGATCTCTTGCGACATTTGAAGATGACTCTACATGGATCTTCCCTCTTGATACCAGCTTCATGCTCCTTTGTCAATATCACTCGGTGAATCCGGATGAAGAATTTCCAATCGGATGATTGAAGAACGGGCTGTCGGTGTTCCATAAACATATCAACCAACTCCTATTGGACAAGGGTGGTTGAACTACTTTAGATCTCTCCATTTAGAGCATACTCCTTGAACTTCTCGTCACGACCCATAGACATGCTTTGTAGTTGCATGCGGTGGGTGTCAATTCACATTGTACTCATATTGTGCCAGAAAGCATCAGCCAAATCACTCTAAGTACGGATACGGTCATTCTCTAGTGATAGTACCATTCCAAGCGGGTTAGGACAAACTCTCTTGAAAATAGTGCATCCACAACTTTGTCATCGGTGTGGGGATTGATCTTACGGACATAGGACTTCAAATGCAGCTTAGGGCAAGACATCCCATCATACTTGGCAAAAGTAGGAACTTTGAACTTGGGAGGAATCACAACACCAGGAACAAGACTCAGATCATCAAAGTTCAGCCCGGACATCTTCAGGTTTTCCACAGCATTCAGGCGATCTTCAAGTTGCTTGTACTTGTCATCTTCCTTAGAGTACTGGCCATAATCAGAATGATCCTCTCCTCCTTTCTTTGGCTCACGCTGCTCACCTTCATCACCCTTGGTACTCCCCTCGGTATGGACACTTCCTTCAAAGAGCTCGATCCGAGTGACCACTTTAGGACCTCCTTTGAAGCGTCTACCCATGTTGAGGAGACCAACAACCTTCTTCTTCTTGTTGATGAGCTTCTTGGATCTTCTTGGCCTTGGACCAAGTTGGTGAACATCTGCTGGCCAGGCATTCGAGCACGGAGATCTTTGACAGTTTGTTCAAGAGCCATTTCTGCTAAAATAAATAGCGAGCAAATGAGAAAACCAATCTCCAATGTACCTGTGATGCAATGTTATGCTATGCTATGCGATGTTTATGCGAATGCAATGCAATGTTTTCAAGGACCTAAGAGATTTAAATTTGTTAAACAAGCAATGAACAAACATTTATTAGTACTTCTCATTATTCTTTTTCTTTTTAAGTACAAGAGATAGTTCAAAACAATGAAAGAAAACATAAACATCCTAAAGCTCTAAGTCTCCCATGGGCGCTTCCTCTTGGTGCCGATGTAAGCGTTGATGTTTCGCTCCTCGTGAAGTAGCTTTGTCAACTCTAGAACTTTCTTCTCGCTTGCATAGCACTGAGCTTCAAAGGTATCCCTTTCTTCTTTAAGTGAATCCGGATCTCTTCAAGTCTTCAAAATCGGTAGGCATGTCGGGATGGAGAACATATAGTCGTCACCTATAGCAGGTTCCATAATTCTTGGTAGAGCAGCGTGAATGGCATCATGAGGTTTTGAGCTCGAGCTCGCACCCATTTGAGGTAAGGTTCCCAAGGAATGGAGTTCGGGTGCCCCAAAGTCTTGGTATCAGTCTTCTTTACCATGCCCCAAGCATGTATGAACCTTCGTTGGTAATTCTGGAGATCGTGGTTGTAGTCGAACACAACATCTTGGAGAAGCATATCATGTGGACCATCTCTTGGAAAACCAAACGGCGTAGAGCTAAGGAAGGGTTGTAGGTAATACCTCCCCTTATACCAAGTAGTGGTACATTAGGGAACTCTCCACAACGCTCGATGAAGGTGAAGTCCTTTTGAGAGAAAAGATTCCAACGGATGACGGAATGAGAGAGTGACATCAACCTTTGAGACCATCTCAACCTTTGTTCATTCTTCAAAGCGATGGAGGAAGGTGCGAAATAAACCACCTTGAAAGTAACAGGACACAACACATGAGAGTTCCTTGTCTCTTAGTAGTACAGTGTGGAAGAATGTAGGATGTCTCCAGTAAAGTAGGCCTTTGGATTGCGGGTAAGAACAACTTGATGGCATTGACATCTATGAATTGATCCGAGTTAGGGAATAGAACCAAACCATAAATTAGCAAGGCCACAATGTTTTCAAATGCATGGAAACTCATAACTTTGAGGAATTCTCGGGCTTTCTTAATTAGGAACTTGGAAAGTAAACCCTTAACTCCACTTCTAGTTTCCCAATTGGCTTCAATATCGGCGCTTAAGATGTAAGGTGATGCAATGTCTTGAACTTAGGAACCTTTTCCAAACCGGTGAATGGCATTTGGTCAGAATAGGTATCCCAAGTAGCTTAGAGAACTCTTCTAAGGTAGGAACCAAGCGATAATGGAAATGTAAAGCAATGGTGTTTGGATCAAAGAGAATAGGACATGCATCATATCTTCTTCAAAACCGGAGATAACCAAATCAAGTAGATAACCATGTCTTTTGATGAACTGAGCATGGTCGGGAATTTCTGAAACCAATTCTTTGAGTTGAGAAGGGATACCCATGAAGTTGATTCGGATAGTCTTTCTAGAAGCCATAATCCCTACAAAACAGAGCAAAGATAAATCCCTAGGTCCTTGAAATAGTTAGAAATGATATGCAATGCAAATGATGTCATGATGTCATGTTTAGCACACACAAGCAATTCACACAATGAGCCTAGGTTTAAGGCTTGCAAGAGGTATAGGTGATTACCCTACCAAAAGTTTGAGTTGGTTCATCCTGTCCTATAATAGTAACCGGGTTCTAGGAATCTCATATCACAGATCTTCCTCGTAGGCGCTTATTTCAATACGACGGCCAAGTGGTCGATCGAAAATGTCCCAAAAGTCTAATCTCAATGAGCGTAGCATCGAGTATCAACCAACCTCGGTCTACACCAAAGCCGGCCATCTCACTACCTTCTAATGGCCAAGATGGGTCAATTAAGGTTCTAAAAGTTTAGTTAGCGCTTGATGACACCACGCAGAAGCCAAATACTATCTTCAACTTGGGAATGAAGAGTATCGGGACAACCAAAGTGTCACGCTAACGTAGCCATCATGTTGACCGTAGTTATCGTCTAGCGGTCGCGATGATCTAATGCTACTTACCTAAAAGGAAACCGGATCGGTGTAGGATCCCCCAACAATATAATACCCAAGCAACCCTTAAAGATAAAGCATACAACTCAAACAGAAAGCATTAAAGGTTATCTAGAAATCCCTAAGGCAATTCTCTCTTTTAAGGTGTGTCCCAGTAGTCGCCGATTACATGTCGGTGAACTGACTTTGTAGGATTTTGTATCCAAATGTGCGGATAGCAAGAGTCGCCACCGACTTTTATTTTATCAATTAAGGGAAGGTAAAAGTAACAGAAAAAGACCTTCGTTAGATTCTGAGTTCGGGAGAATGGTTATGAAAAGGGAAGGTATTAGCACCCCTTTCCATCCGTAGTTATCTACGGGCTCTTAGTTGCTCTAGATCACTTTTTAAAATTGCTTTCTGTGTGTTTGACAAAGATGTTTTGAAAGAGGCATTTCGCTTTGACTTTGTAATGACTCATGTAGGAGTGTATACAAAGTGTTCGGAAATGTTTGTTTTGAAAAGAATTTGAACTTTAAATAAAAGTGTGTGGTGTGAAAAGCATTTGATAGAGCGAGCAACTAAAAGACTTATTTACCCACTCAGAATAGCGCTAGCCATACCATTAGTTAGTAGGTAGCTCCATTCGTTGGATGTAAGCGGGACATTCGAAGGGACATCGGATGGTCATAGAAAGCAACTTGTAGGAAGTATCCTAGCACATTCGAAGGGACTATCATCATTTTTCGTAGGCGACAATCGAGGGTCAAGATCATGTATTCGGAGGCGACATCGTGGGTCTTATGATCTTTGTATCGAAGGGACTATGATGATTTGTTTGGAAGGCGACGGTGCTAGAATACCTCTACGTTCGAGGACATGACCATTTGAAACCGAAAGGCATCGAGAGAGAATTACCCTAAGGGGTGCGTGTGTGAGAGAAGTGTGTTGAATTCAGATATTTTATCTTGAACATTAGTGTGAGCTATGTCCAATTATTATCTTGCCATACACGCCTAATTACTAGCAATTGATAAGGGTGCGGAAAGTAAAATCACGGAATGTAAAGGTGCGGAAAGATAAACCTACGCTATTACATGGCTTTGGGCGGATACATAATTTAAACTTGCGGAAAATAAAGCCTAGATTAAACTATTACAACCCATGAGCAATTACATTATTGGAAAAATAAAGCGATAAAAGAAAAAGCGTCCGAATCGGACAACACGTGAAAGAATAAGAAAATCGGGAAATGCAATATGAATTGAACAAGATAAAAAATGTTAGAAAAATGCAAATTTTAATATGAGAAAATTAATATATGCTGGAAATATGATAAATAAGTTAAAATAATTTTTTGGGATATTTTGGAAAAGATTTAATAATTAAAATGCAATTTATAATGATTTAAATGCTAAAATAAAAATAAAATAAATATGCATGCAAAAATTATATTTTTTAATTTATTAAATTAAATAAAGGTTTTTATGAAAATAATGTAAAAAGAAAAAATGTTTTTGGTAATTTTTAATGCAGAAATAAAATTATGAAAAGAATTTAAATGATATGTAAAATATTAAAATAAAGGAAATATGAAAATAATATGAAAATATGCAAGTTTGTAAAAGAAAAACCAAATCCGGTGCCAGTGAGGATCGAACTCATGACCAGAGCATCATGCATGAGCGTCTTAACCACCACGCCATGTCAGCGTGTTTGAAAATGGGCAGTGGATTACAACACGTCGTCCTTATTGCTTCGTCTCGCGCAAGAACTTCATCGTTCTCATTTGAATTTTTGAAAGCTAGCGTCGGCCTCGGCCTTGAGACCACGCAAAATCAAAAAGCAAGCACACATAATATAAATAAATTCTACAGGCATGGTTCGATTCCTGAGATCATTCCGAATGCATTGGTATAGGTCTCATGGTCCAATTTTTCCTATTTTGTGAAACCCTAAACGGCACAGAAACCCTAACCATGGCATCTCGTGATTCTTGCGAAACTCAAATCAAACTATCTGACTTAGAAACATCATTAGCAACACAAATATGCAATCAAAACACATTAATCATGCATATGTATGGATTTTGAGTTATGTTGATACAAACCGTGACTTGCTAGGGCGATTACGGACGTTTCAAGCGTGGGATGATTGGAATAGCTTCACAGGACCTTGAGGATGCTTATTCAATCCTCAAAACTCCTTGAATTGGCTGCAATGAGTCAAATTGCTTTTTCTCAAGTTTCTTTGAAATTTTTAGGGTTCTTAGGAAATTTTTTCGTTCTTTCTTGATAGGTATGCATCATGTATTTATCTTTGGATGGATTTGGGATTAATTTGGAAAGAATCAATCAATATTCAATGGAAATCAAATTTGATATTTCCATGAAAATCAAATCTTCAAAGCTTGATCAATTTCAATTCAATCTTGCCTTTCTTGCTCCAATTTCGAATTTGCTGGCATTTGTGAGTTAATTGGACCTTAAGGAAAGAATAAAATCAATCTTTGCCATTAATTTCAATTTTATAATTTATTTTAAGATTTTGCATTTAAATGAATAAATTACAAATTAAATAGAAAAATAAATCAAAAATTCGTGGCTTTGGGCTTGGACACTCCTAATTGCTTGAGGAACAAGTTATGATGAAGAAAAAGTAGGCCCATTTGCAAAGATTTGATTTTTGAAGTATCTCTCTTTGTGCATTCTTCCAAAATTGCCCAACTTGTGAATGGTGTAACTTGCTAAATTTTCCACATTTTTGAGTGTTCTTGGACTTTTTGGAAAGCTCTAAGAGTCCTCTAACCAATGTCTTTGGTCTCATCTCAATTGGAGTTACCATGCTCAATATATCTTCAAAACAAAAGTTGACTTTTGTTGACTTTGAAAATGACCTGTAATGTTTTGAGCTATACCTCTCAAATGAAGCATTTTTGGACATTCTTGTGAGACATGAAGTTGTAGAGAATTGAATTTCCTTCAAAACAAGAGGTGGTGGAAAATTTACGAGAAAGTATGAGAAAGTTATGATCGGTCAAAGTTCATTGACTTTTCATCTAGAAACCCTAATTTAGAAAGTTTGACTTTTGAGCAAATCTTGAGTTTTCTTGATGAATCATGATCAACCCTTGATCAAATGATGAATGTAACTTCAAAATGAGGATGTTGACCAAAAATCGAAGTTTTGACTGTATGTTGACCACAGTTGACTTTTGTCCAATACACGATTTTCAACCATCGAGCAATTGTGCGAAACTTGACTTGTGAAGCTTGAAACTTGACATGGAGAATCTTTAAAGCATATGAGGAGGCATGAATGCCATTGGAGATGTTGGAAATCCATCTTGACTTGAGAGATACCAAACCCTAGTTTGGGTTGATTGTCTAGGAGAGAGTTTGTCTGATCAACTCTTGAGGAATCCTTGAGTATGGATGCATGAAATCTTTTGAGTAGATGGAGGGCAAATTTTGGGGTATGACATACGCATTCTTTTATTGCGTTAGATTGTGCTAAGAGATTGAATTTGGAAATTTCTAATATGGATGGAAGTATGGTTATTGATACTCCTACGCCGGGTTCAGTGACTACTTCATATGTTTGTAGGAATTGTCCTGTTGTGATTTTTGATAGGGGTTTCGGTATGGATTTAGTGTTCCTACCGCTAGAAAAACTCGATATCATCCTTGGAATGAACTGGTTGGAATTCAACCAGGTTCATATCAACTGTTTTGAGAAGACGGTAATTTTTCCTGAAGAGGTTAAGATCGAAAGTGAGATTATGTCAGTTAAGTAGATGAACCTAGCTGTGAAGGATGGTGCTGTGGAGTTTATGTTGTATTCCGATAGAAGCGGAGGGAAAAGCAAAAGGTGATGGATTGCGGTGGTGAATGAATTTCGGAGGTGTTTAGGAAGGCGTTAGTGGTGCCACACGAGAGAGTAGAATTTACTATAGATCGATTCACGGAACTAGTCCGGTGTCGATGGCACCTTATCGCATGTCGGCATCTGAATTATTGAGCGAAGAAGCGGTTAGAGGAATTGCTTGAGAAGAAGTTTATTAAATCGAGTGTTTCTTGGGGTGCTCGGTGTTATTGGTTAAGAAGAAGGAAGGTTCAATGAGGTTATGTGTTGACTACTGACGGTTGAATAAAGTTACAATCAAGAATCGGTATCCTTTGAAATTGATGATTTGATGGATCAACTCGTTGGAGCTTGTGTATTTAGTAAGATTGATCGAGATCGGATATCATCGATTAGGTGTGAAGTCGGATATTCAAAAGCGCATTTAGAGCGAGGTGGGCACTATGAATATTACATTATGCCGTTTGGAGTTACTAATGCACTGATGTTTTCATGGAGTATATGAGCAGGATATTTCATCCGTATCTTGACAAGTTCGTAGTAGTGTTCATTGATGACATTCTAATTTATTCGAAAAGCGATGAGGAGCATTCAGAACATCTCAGAGTTGTGTTGGAATTGCTGAAGAAAAAGAAGCTTTATGCGAAGTTGTCCAAGTGTGAATTCTGGTTAGAGGAGGTGAGTTTTCTTGGTCATGTAATTTCCAAGAATGGAATTGTTGTGGATCCTGAAGGTAGAAGCGGTGTCTCGATGGGAAGCGAAGAATGTACGAGATCCGTAGTTTTACGGGTCTTGCAGGTTATTACCGGAAGTTTATTGAAGGTTTTTCCAAACTGGCGTTGCCATTGACTAAGTTGACCAGGAAGGGTCAGGTGTTTGTTTGGGATGTTGAATGTGAGAAAGGATTTCAAGAGCTGAAGAGGGGTTGACAAGTGCTCCGATCTTGATTTTTCCAGATCCGACTAAGTCTTTTGTGCTGTATTGTGACGCATCATTAATGGGATTAGGTGGTGTATTGATGCAAGATAAGTAGGTTGTGGCTTATGCTTCACGATAATTGAAAGTACATGAAAGGAATTATCTGACTCATGTTTTGGAGTTGGCAGCTGTTGTATTTGTTTTGAAACTGTGGAGACATTATTTATATGGTTCTAGATTTGAGGTATTCAGTGATCATAAGAGTCTGAAGTATCTCTTTGATCAGAAGGAGTTGAACATGAGGCAGAGAAGATGGTTAGAATTCTTAAAGGATTATGATTTCGGTTTGAATTACCATCCTGGTAAAGCAAACGTGGTTGCAGATGCTTTGAGTAGGAAGTCCTTGCATATGTCGACGCTAATGGTTCGTGAGTTAGATTTGGTTGAGCAGTTCAGAGATCTAAGTTTGGTTTGTGAAACTACTCCGCATAGTGTGAAATTGGGTATGTTGAAGCTGACTAGTGGTATTCTGGAAGAGATTAGAAATGGACAGAAATCTGATGTTGGTCTAGTTGATAAGTTGACATTGATCAACCAAGGTCAAGGAGGCGAGTTCCGAATTGACGAGAATGGAGTTATGAGATTTGGTGATCGGGTGTGTGTTCTAGATGTTGCCGAGATCAGGAAGAGTATTTTAGAAGAAGGACATCGTAGTGGGTTGAGTATTCATCCCGGTACTACTAAAATGTACCATGATTTGAAAAAGTTGTTTTGGTGGCCGGGAATGAAAAAGGAAATTGATGAGTTTGTGTATGCTTGTTTGGTTTGTTAGAAGTCGAAAATCGAGCATCAGAAACCGTCAGGATTGATGGAGCCGTTGTTTGTTCCAGAATGGAAGTGGGATGAAATCTCTATGGATTTTGTGTCTGGTTTGCCGAGAACAGCTAAGAATTGCGATTCTATCTGGGTGATTGTGGATAGGTTGACGAAATCTGCTCATTTTATTCCTATAAGAATGGATTACCCGATGGAGAGGTTGGCAGAGTTGTATGTCGAAAAGATTGTGAGCTACATGGTATTCCTTCTAGTATTGTGTCGGATCGAGATCTGAGGTTTACATCTAAGTTCTGGACGGGATTGCAAGAAGCTTTGGGTACCAAGTTGCGTTTAAGTTCTGCTTATCATCCACAGACAAATGGTCAGACGGAAAGAACGATTCAGTCGTTGGAAGATTTGCTGAGAGCTTGTGTGTTAGAGAAGGGTGGAGCTTGGGATAGTTATCTACCATTAATTGAGTTTACCTACAATAATAGCTTTCACTCGAGTATTGGTATGGCTCCGTTTGAGGCATTGTATGGTAGGAGGTGTCGGACACCATTGTGTTGGTGTGAAACTGGAGAGAGTGCCGTGATTGGACCGGAAATTGTTCAACAAACTTCGGAAAAGATTAAGATGATTCAGGAGAAGATGAGGACTTCTTAGAGTCGTCAGAAAAGTTATCATGATAAGAGGAGGAAAGATCTTAAGTTTAGCAAAGGAGAGCATGTTGTTATGCGAGTTACTCCGATGACTGGTATTGGTCGAGCTTTGAAGTCAAAGAAGTTGACTCCATGATTTATTAGTCCTTTTCAGATTACCAAGAGAATTAGGAAGGATGCATATCAGATTGCTTTGCCGCCGTCACTTGCAAATTTGCATGATGTTTTTCATGTGTCTCAGCTGAGGAAGTACATTGCTGATCCGTCTCATGAAATTCGGGTAGATGATATCAGTCGAGAGAATTTGGTGTGGGCGTTACTGCGAGTTGAGGATCGGAAGTTGAAGCAGTTGCGAGGCAAAGAGATTGCATTGGTAAGAGTGGCTTGGGAGGACCGGTGATGGAAATGTCACTTGGGGCTGGAGAGTCGGATGAAGGACTCCTATCCGAATTATTAAATCGAGGTATGTTTTCGAGGCGAAAACTCTTTAGTTAGGGAGAGTTGTGACACCCCAAAATAATTCAACAATTAAATAAAATTATGATTTTTAATTATTAAATTAATTGAGAACATAATTTATTAATACGTTGGATTATTAAGATTAATGATGGAATTAATTGAGGTGTGAGAAGTAATATTTATTTAACTTATGTTATAAGGAATAAAAAGGAATAAAATAAGGAAAGAAGGAAAATAGAGTCATTTTTGGAGAAAACAAGATACGTGAAGTGAGAAGAGGAGAAAAGAAGGAAGAAAACCTAGAAGTGTCAAGTGAAGAACCCACAAGGTAAGGGGTGATTTCGATTGATTATTTCGTATTATAGGTTTTGATTTTGATACTATAGATCATAGCATGTTAGGAAACCTTAGTTTGGGAATTTCTAGGGTTCCATGGATGTATAACTAATTGTGTCAGATGATGTCAGATTGTGTCAGTTTATGGATTGAAAACAATTAGGGTGTCAGTAGATGAAAAGAAATGATGAAAATATGTTGTTTGATGTGATAATGATGCAAATTGGATATGTTTTGGTGTTTTGCATGTTGGGATTTGTATGGGTAAGTTTGTGTTTGATTGAGAATGAAGGAATGTTGTCAAAAGTGCAGGAAATGGCTTTATAACACGTGGGAATCGGTTCCCAGTGGGGAAGAACCGGGTTCCACATTGAAAATTTGTGAAAAACTGGAAAAATGCACTCAGGAACCGGTTCCTGTATGGGTAGGAACCGGGTTCCCATACATTTTCGAGCGTGTTTTGAACTTCGGGAACGGGTTCTGTATATGTAGGAAGGTTACCTTTATTTTTTGAAAAATGTCAAACTTTGGAAATTCATAAATTTCAAACCGTAAGTCCGTTTTGAGCGCTGTTTTGGACGTTATTTCCTAAATTTAAAGCTCTATTTTATGAAATGAAAAATATTTTCCAAAACTTGAAATTATTTTGAAAACGAGCCAAATTCCGGGATAGGTGACTTTTGACTGATGAGTATAAATGTGTATGCAGTAGGGATCCTGTGTTATGGATATACTGATAGTGTGTGGATGTAAAGCATGTTTATGCGACTGTTTATTTGTATGCATGATTGATTGAAATATCATGTTGATTGATTGATTCAGTTATGTTAAATTGATGTATTACATAGACTGATTGATGTTGCATGCTAGTGATGTGCGTGCATATGCATTGTTTGGTGAAGTTAATTCCCATTGTGCGGAATTTGACTTGGATTGCCGATAACCGATGCCCGAGTGAGGATGGGTGGTTAGGCTGGATTCGTGTCCAGTGGTTATGGACGAATCGATGGTGCTGTATCCGATTGATGATGGATCGGTGTTGGGTGACTTGGTCACAGTCGGTACCGCATGCATTCAGTCGCATTTGTGTTTGTATGGAATTGTAACATGTTAGGATGTTTTCCAGTGTTGCAATTCTTTTGTTGACTATTGATTATGCATGATGACTTATATGAATATGGTTGTATGTTGAATTCTGAATTGTGTTAAGTGGGTGAAATGATATGCTTGTAATATATTGTTAAATGAGAAGCTTATAATGTGTTTTTAATTATGAAATCTCACCTTACTTTACAATTTCAGTTAAAGTTAGCGGTGAGGAGTTGGTGAGGATGGCTCTAGAGCTCATCTTTTAAGTCCGCGTGTCAGTGTCATGCTCTGATTAGATTGTAACACTGGGGAACGTTTAGTTAAGAGAACTATTATCGTTTAATTGTTTTAGTTGGATTCCTTGAGAACCATGATGGTTTATTAAATTTTGATTTGGTATTTCCGCTGTGTAAGACATGGTCTTAAATTGATTGATTTATTTGGATAATGATCCTCAATGTAGCATGACTACTGTTTGAATGAAGTTTTATTTTATCTATCAATAGTGACATCCCTCATTTGCCATGTTAACTCTGATTAAAGTTGATTTTGATGTTAATTTAATTAATATATTCGGGGTATTTAGATGGGGTGTTACATATCTCATCTATCACATCACATACAGTCAAAAACTTTTTCAAAACTTTTCAAAACTCTTTTCAAACAAAAACATCTCTTAGTTGTAAGTGATAACGCTTGTACATTCAAGCAAGACACCCAATGCTTACAGTTAAAAGATTCAATCATCTTTTTTTTTCAAAACATCTTTCTTAAACATGTAAGTGGTAACGCTTGTACAGTCAGGCAAAACACCTAATACTTACGACGAAAGATTTTAATCAATCAAACTTTTCAAAAATGTATGTGATGAAATAGATTAAATACATTTTTCATTAAGATGACATTTATGCATCTAACATAACGTTGCTTTCCACTAGCATAAGTGGGAACTACGATTGCTCTGACTTTCTCAACATCCTTTTGAGAATACGTAGGCACAAGGTCTCATCCTTGCCAAGCAAATTTCTTTCTCTCTCAGACCAACAAACCATAGATCCCTATAGATCCGAGCTACAAATGCTCTGATTCCCACTAAGGGATATGTATGCAGAAGATCCACAGATCTTTGCGAGCACAATAATAACAAACACTAGAATCCCATATAATCTGTCTTTCTTAAAATCCCAAAGGAGAAACTTTCCCAATCATAGAAATAGCAATTAAAACACACAAACATATCAAACATATTCATATATAAAGCTATAGATAACTATATATATTTAGGGTACTCCATCTATTCCCTTTATATAACAATCCCCCTTACTCAGAATCTCCCCAATGCGTTGCGTCTAGTTTACGCTAGTCGTTATGCATACCAATATCAATTGAGGGTTTTTCAGCTTTCCCCTTTTTCATAATCATTAAATCATCTTTCTTGTGCTGAAAATAATAAAGCATGATGCTCGCGGCATCTTTATAAACAAATCTTAAGAGTAAATCGTTTCGAGCCAGAGAATTTGAATTCACGTTCAAATCCTTTAGCACGTCACCTTTTAACAGGAAAAATGGTGAGTCTGTTGAAACATTGATTTTCAAAAAAAATGTGACTGCTCGAGAGCACCAAGCTTTTTGTTTTCAAAAGAAAAGAAAGGGATAAGCTTTCATATTATGCATATATACTTTTTCTTTATTGTGTGTTTCGCGATTTCATCGATGGAAAGAAATCCTAACCCGGATTTAAGAAACATTTTAAGATCTAGGTGGAGGTATTGTCGTGAGAAGTTCAATGCTTACGAAGTTAATATCTCCCGCTTAGTGGAGGTTGTCTTGGGGGTATTGTGTTTAGCAAGTATTTGCGAAGACGCTGTGCTTTCGAGGAAACTCGAGAAGCCGAGTGGGCTGTAGAACACATAACCCATCATGGCCATTTAGGATGTAGTGCAGAGATTATTCGGGTGTAAGCCTAGAGTAATTGTCATGCGAGACTACGATCAGGCGAGTTTCTCTTGAAAAATATTATTGGACCATCGGGTATTCAACAAATCCGATAATATTTCAAAGAGGAGTGTTGAGCCTGTATTATCAGTAGAACCCGTTTCGCAGATGAATAAGCCCTTAGAACTTAACCACGTTGATTCTTATCGTTGGCTTCATGCTCGTGACTTCGAACGCTTGCCCATGTGTATAACTACTAACCATGTTTGCCGCATTCATGCATTCATTCATTCATTCAAAAACATACAAAAAATTCATTTCTCTTCCCATTTCCAAAGAATTTAGAGATTTTTCTTTGTAAAATATTTTAGGTTAGAGTGATGGACGTCAGAGGAAGATTCACCAAAAGATACAGTTTTAGAATTCCTGACGTAGGAAAGTTGAAAGAGTTAGCATCCTTGGTAGAAGATCCCTCGGTTTGACGCTATGGAACTCTTTTAACTCTTACGAGCGCTAACGTTGATGAAGGACTTCTCAAAACTTTCGTTCGGTTTACGATCGATCTATCATTGTTTCACTTTCCCTGATTATCAGTTGATGCCGACTTTGGAAGAGTATGCGCATATCCTAGGTATCTCAGTATCAGACAAAGTGCCTTTCAATGGTTTGGAAGCCATTCCTAAGTCACCAGTCATTGCAACAATGACTCACTTAAAGAAATCTGAGATAGACAAAAACCTAACTACCAGAGGAAAACTCTTAGGACTGACTTTAAAGTTCCTAATGGAGAAGGCTCTTAAATTCTCTGCAGCCGGTAGTATGGTAGCCTTTGAAGCTATTTTAGCTTTACTCCTCTATGGATTGGTGTTATTTCCCAACGTCCCAAATTTCGTTGATATCAACGCCATAAGGATCTTTCTGATTGGAAATCCCGTTCCCACTCTACTTGGTGACACCTACGTCTCTATTCATCACGGGAATCGTCAAGGCGGAACTATCGTGTGTTGTGTACCTCTATTTTCAAATGGATTACCTCACACTTGCCTAAATCTCCTATCTTCGCGAGAACAAGGCAGTGACATTAGTCAAGAAGACTCATGTCTCTTACAAGCAGCGATATCCATTGGTATACCTTGGCGAGACAATGAGATGGAAATTATTGAGAGTGGAGAATTTGCCAGCGTACCTCTCATCGGTGCGAAGGGAGGAATCAACTACAACCCTTTCGGAGGCGTCAACTCGGATCATGAACTCTAGTAAACCTCTTGGCTTCAATGTAGAAAGTTACTTCTATCACGAAGGAGAGGATTCCCAAGGATTGAAAGCTAGGATGATCAAAGCTTGGTATCACATCCGAAGGAAAGAAAAAGGGAAGGCAAAGAATTATGTAGCCATAGAAACCTACACTTCTTGGGTAAAGAAAAGAGCGAAGGAATTTCGAATGCCTTACGCTTATGAGGATCCCATATTCTTAATCGCTTCCAAATCAACAAATTTTCCCGTTGAAGCTGTGGGAGAATACCAAGAAGCCTTGACCAAAATAAGGTTTGAGAAAGAAGCTTTGGAAAACAAATTCCTTAAGACTAATCTTGAGAATGAGAAGCTCAAGAAGCAAGTCAAAGATCATGAAAAGACGCTTTACTTCCAGGATCAATGGCTCATGGAGAAAGATGAGGAGATTCATCAGAAATATGACGCGATCAAGAGATTCGTCAAAGAAAGAAAAGGAACGCTTGAAGATTTGATGAATAGAAATCCTACTCCCAACGAGTGGAAGAGAGAGTCATCAGCAAGCTAAAAGCCGAGAAAGCTGAACTAAAAGCTCGCTATGGAAAGGAAATCCTGAAGTTGAAGCTGCATCAAGCCTTTGGATCTTCATCCGACGAAGACGTTTAATTAGTTCAATTTAGTTTGTAATTTTATCATTTAATTTATCATTTGTGTGAGCAATGCTCCAACAAAAAACAATTGTTGTAATCTTCTTCCATTTAATCAATAAATGTGTGTTTTTTCCATCCAAATATTTGCCAGAAATATCTCTTTTAGCATTAAATTCTTTGGAAATTTCTTTTCTTTACAATCATATTCATGCATCATACTTTGCATTTAAGTCTATTGTCTAGAGTCTGACACTTGAACAGTTTCATACCTGAACAGCTTGAACAGCTTGAACAGCTTGCACAGATTGAACAGATAGGAAAAGATCGTCAAGCTGTCGCGTCTTAGAGTTTCTCGACCGCGTCCACAGCCGACTCGAACATACGACACAAGATCGAAAATAAGAAATGTAATGGAAGGATTTGAGCAAGAGAACGTTGAACTCCGTAGCACGGTAACAACATTGCAAGAAGAAGTGGAGAGACTCACATCTTTGGTCAACTCATTTGCCTCAGCGCAAAGTCAACAAGCAGCATCGAGCAGTCAAAATCAACCAGCGATCTCAGAAGACACTACTACTCCAGTTTCAACTGTCGCAGCTAGTAGCTCACTCTTCAGTATGCCAGAAGGCTATCCATGGGGCATGCCTTTTAACTTTGGCATCGGAATTCGCCAACCGACTTCTCAAACAACCTCGCTTGAAATACCTACTTTGCAGCAAAACTCTACATTTACTCCGCAACATGGAGTAACTCTTCCACACAAGTAACAATGCCGATTTCTCAACCAATCATGACGAACTCAGCTTCCGTAGTACACACTACCTTAGACGAAGAAATTCATCATACTCCAGGCAGTAACTCAAATCCACGCGGTTCAATGGAAAATCTCCAGGAACAGCTCCACAAAATGCAGCTCGAGATAAAAACAATTCGTGGAAAAGAATTGTTTGGGAAAAATGCCCAGGATCTTTGCTTAGTTCCTCGCGTAAGAATACCTGCAAAATTCAAAGTCCCTGACTTTGAAAAGTACAAAGGGAACTCCTGTCCACAAAGCCATCTCACGATGTATGCCAGGAAAATGTCTACGTACAATGAGGATCATCAGATGCTAATCCATTACTTCCAAGATAGTCTCACTGGTGCCGCACTAAAGTGGTACATGGGTTTAGACAGCACGAATATCCAAACATTCAACGACTTAGGTGAAGCCTTTGTCCAGCAATACACGTTTAACTTGGATATGGCTCCTGATAGGGATCAACTACGTTCCATGTCTCAGAAAGAAAGGGAGACATTCAAGGAATATGCACAACGATGGAGGGAAATTGCTGCCCAAGTCAACCCACCATTGGAAGAGAAGGAGATGACTAAGGTATTCTTGAATACTCTAGGCTCATTCTACTATGAGCGAATGATCACTAGCGCTCCCGAAGATTTCACTGAGATGGTGAGCATGGGAATGCGATTAGAAGAGGGTTCGAGCGGACGCTAACCAAGGCGAGGATCTTCTAGTGGAACAAAGAAGGTAGGAACCCGATATTCAAGGAAAAAGAGGGGACATAGGAATGGTATCGAGGAAACCACGTAAGAATGTCATTCAACAACGACGGTGGCGCCATAGCACCGCCGTCAACACAAATCAAACACGGAATTGCTCCATGATTCCAACAAATCAACAAAATCAACAAACTCAACCCTCGTCAGCGGGCTCGGCGGTTCGACAATCAAAACACGCCTCGGGTTCGCAATTCGACCGATCCCAATGGCGTACGAACTTTACCTGCGCTAATAGAAAATCGTCTGAGACAAGGTCACCACCTCGGTTCAGAAATTACCATGGTGGTACAAAGCAGGCGATATCTTGCCCTTTTCACCAAGGGGCACCGAGCCATGACCTTGAGCATTGTATAGCATTAAAGGCAGAAGTACAGAGATTAGTGAGATCTAATCTTCTTTCCTTCAGAAATACAAGTCCGAACGTACAAGCCAATTCGCTTCCCAGTCACAGTGGGCACTCAGTGAGTTTAATACTGAGAAATACAGATAGGTATCTTGTCACAGACGTAAACCTTATTAGAGGAAACTTGGTGCATCTCCATGAAGCGTACAGTACAATGAGCACCTTCACTAAGCATGATTACGCAGCTTGCCGCATCTGCTCCAAGAATATTCAAGGATGTTCCACCATAAAGCGGATATCCAGCATTTGTTAGACATCGGTGATCTACAAGTTTACAGAAATAGAGATGATCATGACGTAAATACAGTAGGGCATTTTTCGCATGAGATTTTAGTCTCAGATATCAACTCGGAGAACCCCGAAGTAAACGTCATCATCCCTTGTTTCAACATACCCAAGCATGTGGAGATTGAATCCAACAGTTCCAGCACCCCAGAGTCTCCTTTGGTAATTTGCCTACCTGGTCCTGTTCCATACAGTTCTACCAAAGCAATTCCTTACCAATACAATGGAACCCTGATAGAGGATGGGAAGGAGAAACCCATGCCTACTCTTCCAGCTAATGTCAATATAACAGAAATAGGACGAGTAACACGAAGTGGGCGAGTGCACTCCATTGCCACCAAGACCGCTGCAATTCCTGTTGTCGAGCAAAATCCGGTTAACATATCGAGAATCACTGCGATTCCGGTTGTTAACGAGCACAAATGTTGGTCCTCGATAAAGCAACGTCAGCGATTTTGATGAGATCTTGAAGTTAATCAAAAGAGAATCTGGGTGGATCGGCTAATGGACTCCTTCCAAGATTTCAATATTGTATCTACTCCTCAACTCGAAGCTCACCGAGAAGCTTTGATGAGAGTACTAGACCAGGCTTATGTAGACGATGTGACTACAGACCGGTTTGGAGGATCGTCTCAATATAACGACTTGCAATAATCTAAGCTTGACGAGGAACTTCGAGAAGGGAAAGATCACAACTTGGCCCTCCACATCTCAATGATCGCCAATGATTCCTGTCCAATGTATTGGTAGATACAGTTCACCTTTGAGCGTAATGCGCGACACTCGCTCGTTTGGCATACAAAGGGCAATGAAGTTCAACGACATAATAGTAAGAGCTTTCGATGGATCAAGGAAGTGGGTTATTGGGAAGTTGATCTCCGATGACAATTGGCCCACACTTTCAAATTACTTTCCAAGTCATGGATGTACCAGGTGCTTCTGATTGCCTACTAGGAAGACCTTGGATCCACGGCGGGGCGATAACTTCTACTCTCCATCAGAAATTAAAATTCACAGTAAATGGAAAGTTGGTGACCATCAGTGGTGAGCAAGCTTTACTCGTAAGTCATCTATCCAGTTTCTCTTTCATCACAGCTAATGACATTGAAGGGACGCATCTCCTAGAACATCCATTAGAAGATGAATCTACCAATAAAAACAGATCATCTATCTCTTCGTATAAAGAAGCTGCACAAATGGTGAAAGATGGCAATATTAAAGGATGGGGACAAGTTATCAAACCTGTCAAGAACGAAACAAAAGCCGGACTCGGGTTCACACCCGTACTCTCCAAAGACAAGCAAAAGGATGAAACACTTCGTCCAATCAAAGAAATTTTTCGCAGTGGGGGTTTCCTAAATCCTGTTCTCCAAGAGGTTAGCGTTGTAACCATCGAAGAGGATAAAGACGATCCATCTGAATCTGAAGAATGGAGCACTTATTTAAACAGCTCTGAGTATGTGTCTCAAGAGGAGTCATATGTGCCAACTAATCAATTCAAAGACATGTCCCTGCAAAGGCATGAAAATCCACATCCTATGAAGTTTGGGATACCTTGGGAGAACAAGTGGCAAATTCGACTACATGGTGAAATACCTGCGCGGAAAGCTCGAAAATCGGATCGAAGATATCCACCCAGGATGGGGTGATTCTTTGATTATCCTAGTCAAGCAGAAGAGGTATACTCGTCTTCTCGTCTAATCACCAATCGAGATCCCCATGAAGATCTACGCTTCACACACAGTGGAATTCACCAAACCGGATCACGGTTACCACTACATCAACATGATCCTTTGAAGATCAAAGCACGATTCGGGATACGATTTGGAAAGTGTCGCCGACGAGTCTCTTCACTCGGAAGATTGGAGGATACGTCCCCAAAATTCAACACAAAGATCAACGGGAAGCACATATGCTACATCTCATACTTCCCGATCATTAGTCAAGAAGATTGCTTGACACAAAAGGCAAGGGCCATCGTCCAGAGTCTTCAAAGCCGGCTCAAACAGCAACCAAAGTCTACTCAAGGGTTAAACCAAGCGGAAAATTGCCGAGTACCTCGACTTCCAGGAGTTCGTCACTCTGAAACCCGTTGAAGTTCAGACTAATGTTCATAGCTCTAAGTAGTTTATCTTTGCTTTTGTTTTGAACTCTCACTTCGCCCAAAAGTGTAGAGATGTTTTATAGGGTTTTAGCTTTTAAATAATTTCTCTTCGTCTTGCCCAAGGCGAATGAGTTTGTGTTTTAGGGCTCTGTTTCATAGTGTGAATTATAAATAAAACGCGTTGTTTTGTTTCTACACTGTGTGTTTATTTTCATTTTACCCTTTCTTGGAAATGATAATCCTAAAAAACACATAAAAAAAAAATCCTCAAAAAGAAAAAAATTTTAATCTGCATACACTTTCACCTTAACTTTCTTCAAAAAAAAAAATGAAATAATGACAAAGAGTTAATTAATCAAACATAAATCAAATATGCAGATTAACAGATGGACAAATCCATTGAAAGCAATAACTCTATGCTCTTGACTTTGAAATCCCACGTGAAGTCGCCGAGGAAGAAGTTGAAGAAGAGATCCCAGATGAAATTTCTAGACTGCTAAAGCACGAGGAAAGGATCATTCAGCCTCACAAAGAACCTTTGGAAGCAATCAATTTGGGTTCTGAGGAAGATAGAAAAGAAGTAAATATCGGAGCTTCACTCAACAGCAGTGTCAAAAGCAAACTGATAACTCTTCTCAGAGAATATGTTGATGTGTTCGCTTGGTCCTACCAGGACATGCCAGGGTTAGATACCAGCATCGTGGAGCATCACCTGCCATTAAAACCAGAGTGTCCACCAGTTAAGCAAAAGCTGAGAAGAGTTCACCCTGAAATGGCTGATAAAATTAAAAATGAAGTTCAAAAGCAGCTTGACGCTGGTTTCCTAGTCACTTCTGAATATCCTCAATGGCTAGCCAACATAGTACCTGTCTCCAAGAAAGATGGAAAGGTCAGAATGTGTGTTGACTACCGGGATCTGAACAAAGCAAGTCCGAAAGACGATTTCCCACTACCGCATATCGACATGCTAGTGGATAGCACTGCAAAATTCAACGTCTTTTCCTTCATGGACGGTTTCTCTGGTTATAATCGGATCGAATGGCTCGAAGACATGGAGAAGACATCCTTCATCACGCCGTGGCACTTTTGCTACAAAGTAATGCCGTTTGGATTAAAGAATGCGGTAGCATTTACCAAAGGGCAATGACTACTCTCTTTCGGACATGATGCACAAAGAGATCGAATTCTCGTAGATGACATGATAGCAAAATCGACGAAGATGAACATATAGACTATCTCTTAAAGTTGTTTCAACGACTAAGGAAATTTCACTCGTCCGAATCCTAACAAATGTACCTTTGGAGTAAGATGGAAAACTCCTAGGTTTCATCGTCAATCAAAGGAATTGAAGTGGACCACGACAAAGTCAAAGTTATTCAAGAGATGCCTCGCCACGTCACGGAAAAGCAAGTAAGAGGATTTCTTGGGCGATTGAATTACATCTCGGTTATCTCTCGGATAGTGCTACACGTGGTGATATTCAAGCTTCTCCATAAAGATCAAAAGGTTGTGTGGACGGCCGATTGCCAAAAAGCATTCGACGGTATCAAGGAATACTGTCGAACCACAATCTTGATCCCTCGGTTGAAGGAAGACCGCTAATCATGTACCTTACCGTACTAGAAGAGTCCATGGGCTGCGTGCTTGGACAACAAGATGACACCGATAAGAAGGAGCATGCCATTTATTATTTGAGTAAAAGTTCACGAGTTGTGAAACTCGTTACTCCATGCTCGAGAAAACATGTTGCGCTTTGGTGTGGGCTTCAAAGCGTCTCCATGATACATGATCAATCACACGACTTGGTTAATCTCAAAATGGATTCAATCAATGCGTATTTGAGAAACACCTTATACCGGAGAATCGCTCGATGGCGATGCTATTATCGAGTATGACATCGATTACCACGCTCAGCGGTCAAAGGAAGCATTCTCGCCGATCACTTGGCTCATGGCCGCTCAGCGAATACCAATCTCTCAATTTGACTTCGAGACGAGGATGTTATGTACTTGAAAATGAAAGATTGCGACGAACCGCTACACGGAGAAGGACCAGATCCAGAATCCAGATGGGGCCTAATCTTTGATGGAGCAGTTAACGTCTTTGGCAATGGAATTGGGGCAGTCATCATCACTCCAGGGTTCTCATAACCGTTTTCCGCCAGATTGCTATTTGATTGCACCAACAACATAGCAGAATATGAAGCATGCATCATGGGTATCGAAGAAGCCATCGACTTGAGGATCAAAATCCTTGATATATATGGAGACTCAGCCCTTGTGATCAATCAAATCAAAGAATGAAACTCATCATCTTGGTCTAATTCCTTACGAGAGATTATGCGAGGCGATTGTTGACTTTCTTCAACAAAGTTGAACTGCATCATATCCCTCGAGATCAGAACCGGATGGCAGACGCCTTGGCTACTCTATCTTCCATGTTCAAAGTCAACGATTGGAATGATATGCCTAAAATCCGTATCAGGCCTTGAAAGACACTGCATACGTATTATAGGCGGTCTTGACGATAAACCGTGGTTCCACGACATCAAGCGTTTCCTTCAAACACGAGAGTACCCGCTCGGGGCATCGTACAAAGATAAGAAAACTCTAAGGAGCCTTTCTAGAAATTTCTTCCTGAACGAGGATGTGCTATACAAAAGAAACTTCGATATGGTTCTGCTCAGATGCGTCGACAGACAAGAAGCAGACACGATCATCCATGAAGTGCATGAAGGGTCCTTTGGAACCCACTCAAATGGGCATGCAATGTCTAGAAAAATCTTGAGAGCAGGATACTATTGGATAACAATGGAATATGATTGCTGTAAACACGTCAAAAGATGTCACAAGTGCTAGATCTACGCAGATAAGATCCATGTGCCTCCGACTCTACTCAACATTCGCTCCTCTCCGTGGCCTTTCTCCATGTGGGGCATTGAGATGATTGGAATGATTGAACCAAAAGCGTCCAACGGACATCGCTTCATTCTGGTGGCTATTGATTACTTCACTAAATGGGTCGAAGCAGCATCTTACGCTAACGTCACAAGACAAGTGGTTGTGAGGTTCATCAAGAACAACCTCATTTGCCGATATGGAATTCCAAGAAAGATCATTACTGACAATGGATCAAACTTGAACAACAAAATGATGAAGGAACTGTGTGAGGAATTCCAGATCGAGCATCATAACTCATCTCTTACCGGCCAAAGATGAGTGGCGCCGTTGAAGCAGCCAACAAGAACATCAAAAAGATCGTCCAGAAAATGGTCATCACTTACAAAGACTGGCACGAAATGCTGCCATTTGCTCTGCATGGGTATCGTACTTCAATACGCACTTCAACAGAGGCAACTCCCTTTTCTTTAGTATACGGCATGGAAGTAGTGCTCCCCGTAGAAGTTGAGATCCCATCAATGAGAGTTCTCATGGAAACTAAGCTATCTAGGGCCGAATGGTGTCAAAGCAGATACGACCAACTGAACTTAATTGAAGAAAAGCACCTTACCGCTCTGTGTCATGGACAACTCTATCAAAGAAGAATGAAGAAAGCTTTCGACAAGAAGGTCCAACCTCGTGAATTCCGAGAAGGCGACCTCGTGCTTAAAATTCTGTCTTTTCAACCAGATTCTAGGGGCAAATGGACTCCTAATTACGAAGGCCCATACATCGTCAAAAGAAGCTTTTCTGGCGGTGCTATGACTCTCACAACTATGAACGGTGACGAACTCCGCTTCTGTGAATGTTGATGCGGTCAAAAATACTTTGTCTAAAAAAACAAAGAACATTTCGGTGGCGAAAACCGAAAAGGCGGCTTAGGCAAAAATAGCGTCTCGGTGGATTGAAAACACGAAAAGGCAATCGGGCAAAAATTAGAGACAATAAGCGAAATTATCGATGGATTGAAAACACGAAAAGGCAATCTAGGCAAAAACAAGGATACACAAAAATGACAAAGTAGCTGCATCCGTCCATATTCGTCAATCTAAAAATTTTCCATCAACGGATCTTGATCAACTCGAAGTGAGAAGCACGGTTGGAATTCAAAGTTGTTAGGGATAATAGCGGTTATTTGCTTTCAATGTAGCCTTTTCCCAATAAATTATCATTTCCAACTTTTGTAAATAGCTCATGGAATCACGCATTTGGTGATTACCATTCTATTCAATAAATTTGAGCCTTGTGCTTTTGTTTGCAATTCCTACTTTATTCATTTTGCAAAATAACGCTTTTATTGTGAAAATCACTTTTGAAACTAAAATGTTTTAAATGAATTTTGCTTCAAAATTTTGAAACAAAAGCAAAAATTTTCCTTTGAACTATGAACACGAAAAGAACTTCAGATTTTTCTCCACAGTGTTTCGATCTCCAAGGATAAGAACAAGCACTCTGAAGTCTCTTATCCTCAGCAGAAATCATCAAAGGACGGTATTCTTATCCCAAAAAGAATCCCTAGCCAAGTTGCCAATGAAATGCCTTTCTCTGAAAGTGTAAAGCATGCAACTCAAATTCTTCATTAGTGAACGTTTGCACCATTATTGCAACTTTCATCGAATATTTGTTCGAACTGTGACGCGGTCCTTTTCCCAGATATCTCTTTATTGTCTTTGTCAAGTATTGTTAGCATGCATAATAACATTCATGACATTCATACATAATAGCATCATTCGTGCATTATTCCTTGAAATGTTTGCTTTCATATCACTGGTGTAAGTCACGCTTACTCATGTAAGTACGAGCCTGTCCCCAGTAGAATAACTCCAAACAGAAAAAAAATAATACATCTTTTCCCCAGGAGTTCCCAAACAGAAAATACATTTTCTTCTCTCCACCACATTCCCAGTGAGATCATTCCTCATTGGGAATAATGTCTTGATTGATTTTTTCTTTCGATTCATTCTGGATAGAACAACATTTATAATCAACAAAGCAATAAGCACTAGCCTCATCGTCAGCTTATCTTTCTCTTCATTCATAAAATTGTCATAAAAGTTTGTCTTCTCAACAAAGTCAAAATCATGACTATACGAGAAATTTCCCAACAGTTGTCTTTACATCTAAAAGAAAACTGTGTCTTCCATCAAAATGCCCGCATCTCCTCAAAGAGATCCTCGGCAAGATTGTATCCAAAAGGCAAAACTCATTTGAGTTACATTTTTCATCATCATTATTCACAAAGCTGAATATACAACAATTTTCTAAAGATTTGCCTTGTTATAGTTATCACGTTGCTGATAATTGGTAATATCTTTAAAGCCCATTTGAAATCTGTTTCTTTCATTTGTTCGTTATTCACAAAGCTGAATACATAGCAAATTTTTTCTCAAGATTTACCTTGTTATAGTTATCACTTCACTGATAATTGGTAACATCTTCAGAATTCATTACCATGAACTATCACAAAGCTGATAATTGGTAATATCATTTCCACTTACCTTAAACATTGTCACGAGGCTGACAGAAGGTAATCTCTTGGTTTCCCCAAAGTGAAAACGAATATTCACATGTTTTGTGAATCTTTCTTTCCCCAGCAGGGATGTATCCACAAATTTCCCCCACCATGTCATTTCTTTGATATTTCTCTGGGTGGAACTTTTTCAATCATTTTGCATCATCCTCATCTTTTGGTATCTTAGGTCCAAAATTTGCGTATTCTGATATTTAAGTCTCTTTACACCTATCAAAACGAAGATATTCATCTTCATCTCTCAGGTTAAAGAAACTTAAATAGGGGCATCTGTCATACCCAAATTTTAACCTAATATACCATTTACATTTGCATCATTTGCATAACTATTTCGAGACAACATTAATCGGTGTGGATTTCACGAGGTCAAAATTAGGGTTTCATCAGTTTTCATCGATTCAAAAGGCAACCAATTAGGGTTTGAGTTTTTCTAACCTCATTTGATCTATCTTGATCAAAATATCGACCTTCAATCTTGGATATCCATTTTTCTCACGGATCGATCAAGGATCGACCAATTAGGGTTTTGATCGGGCATGAGTTTTCTCTGACTTTTTGAACAAGAAATGACTTTTTTGGATAGAGATTGGTCATTATATCTTAGATACAACATCTTGACCTAATTTACGGATTCAAAACATCACAGTTCACGGACTTTATCGATCGATTTGAAACATCGATGAAAATTCATACGCAAAAAGTCAAACTTTGACTTTTGGTCAAATTTTTCAAAACAAAACTTTTTCAATCATCAAAATACTTCAAATGATCCATCATGATCATAAAAAATCAAAGAATTTGAAAAAGTCAACAAAAAGTCAAAAGTTCTAACACTTAGAAAATTTTGTGTGTTGAAATTTCTTATTTTTTCCAAACTTCATGCCATTTTTTCACCTAGTTCTAATTTGAATTGGAAAAAACTCAAAACATGAAAGTTGTAGCTTGTGAAACAAGATTTCCAAAATGTCCAAGAACTCTCACATCGATGGAGTCCAGCTATACTTTTGAAATTGAAACATAAGGCTCCATGAACTTGATTTTTTCAAAGTCAAAACTTCAATTATAGGTCATTTCTTGGTTTCTTCATCTAGAAGCTTTACAAACTTGCCAAATTGATCATTGAGCTGATAAATATCAGCTAGATATAATTGAGATTGGATAGGATCAATTTGAAGATTTTTCACACATGGTAAAAAGAGGAAACTTCCTTTTGCTTTTGAAAAGTCATTCTTACCCCTTAAGGCATCTTTGATTTTCCAATTGCCATGTACTCTTGCCTAACATTTCATAATCTTTTGGCCTATAAATAGATCACATTTCAAGTCTAAAACTACACCAAAGTAATGCAAATCCATGCTTTCTCTCTTCTTACTTGAAAATCAAGAAACATAGTGATATTTGGGAAACTTTGCATTTTGAAAATTTGTGAAGAAACTTTGAAATCTTTGGTGTCAAACATGTTTCAATATCACTATCAAACTTGTTCAAAACTTAAAATCAACATAAACTAGGCTAGAAATCAGAATTGCATTTCATGTTTTTTTCAAATTTCCAAAACTGCCTAAGAGCTCGAATTCATGGTTTTAATGGAACAAGTTGTGATCTAATCATCCTAACACCTTCCATGTACCTCATAGACATGATCCAGATCCATTACAACAATCTATAACAGCTCAAAACACGAATTCGAGTTTCTATTTTCAGTTGATGCAGGTGGACTTGGCTGGAGAGTTCCAGGTTGATTCAAGAAGTGCAGATCATCCATTTAGCTTCCATACATGCCGATGATGCTCAAATGATCAAGAAACAGGCTCTGGAAACACTCTTGCATTGAATTCGATCTCCACTTACACAGGTTAGAACACGAACTGGGATATCACAATTCTTTGAACTTAAATGAAAAAGCTCTTGGCTAATCTCTTTCTGCACCTAACACGATCATAAGCCCTCAAGAAAATCAAAGAATCATTAACTGTGCACCATTTAATTTGAATTCTTAGCTTCTAGGGTTCATCACGATTCCCAGAAATTCAAACATGCTAGGATAAAAATAAATGCAATTAACAGTTACTATCATGTTCGTTGTTCAAAATCGAGCAAGTTTGATTTTTACCTCATTCAATTTCATTGAGAAATGAAGATTTTAGCATGATTTGAGGAATCTGAAGATCAAACATGAAGAACAAGATGCGCGCGTGTTCTTGATATTTTTCAAATTTAAAACTTTCCAATCTTTTATTTACCGTGTTATTGTCCACTAAACATCAAAGCAGTTATTTTGCAAGATGGGATCCATGGTCATTTATATTTTCATGTTTTTACAAAACTTCACAATTTTTTAACCAATTCAAAACTCCTTATTTTAAGGTGATTTTTGGACACTTGTCAATAAATACATCTATTTTATGATAGTGCAAAATTTTCAGAAATTCATTTATATTATAAATCATACAACATTTTTCAAACCTCCTTTTAAGGTGAAATTTTCAAGTTTCCGACTTCGATTCTATTCAAAACTTTTCATAAATGAACCTCACCATTTTCAAATCATTTTCAAAACATTTCATCAAACTTCATCTTACCACGATCGATCCGATTTCGATACCAATTCGTTTCTCCTTTCTCAATCGATCAAGTCCCATAAGTCATTCTTTTATGTAATATTTCTTTGTACATATCAAACTCTCTTCAAATACATACAAATTTTTATCTCTACATAACACAGATACCTTTTATACTCAAGTCTGACATAACTTGATCGTTTTCATTTCACTTGTGTACCTATACAAACCAACATTCTTTATGTACATACATCTTTTCATGTACATATCAATTTCTTTTCATACAAAACTTTCATCTGCATAATGAGATACTTTTTGAGATAAACTTGATCGTTCATTTATTTTAGTCTATATATACCTGAATACCATTGGTATTGAAAGGAGCATTATTCCTGTGAAGCGCTTTCAAACCAATGGGCCTCCTATGGTGTAAGTCCCAACCCCCCTATGTACATCCGTCTTTCTCTGTACATAAATACTCGTTCGTGTACATATTCATTTCCTTGTACACAGTTCAAACTTGTAAATAATCAAGTTACGCTCGTTTTAAACGTTCGTTTCATAGACACTTGTTTATATTTCATAAACTTCTGTAAATAAACATCATTGCATTGTTTATATTTCCTTCATAAACTCCTATGCATACATATCACACACACACACACTTGTTTATACAACTGTCTAATTATAACATAACAATTAGTCTAACCAATAGGTTCCCCACAGTTGTAGCCTCCACTTGGGCTTCATACAAGATAATTCATCTCCAGCATGAATTTAGCCTCCGCTTGGGCTTCATACAAGATAACTCTCCCCACAGAGTTTAGCCTCCTCTTAGGCTTCATATAAGAAAAACTCATTCATCTGAGTTTAGCCTCCGCTTAGGCTTCATATAAGACAACACTCCCCTGTTGAGTCAGCCTCCTCTTGGGCTTCATTCAAAAGAACTCCTCATTGAGTTTAGCCTTTTCTTGGGCATCATACAATGAAAGAGATAGGAAATCTCTTAACAGCCTCCTATTGGGCTTCCAATACAAAGAATCACCCGCGCTAAGATAGAACCCTGAAAGGATGGTTTCCCGGTGAAATCACTTTCAAAATTCCCAGAGAGTAAAATTTCCCGGTGAAATTGCTCTTAATTCCAAAAGGATGGTTTCTCGGTGAAATCCCTTTTAACACATCACATACAGTCAAAAACTTTTTCAAAACTTTTCAAAACCCTTTTCAAACAAAAACATCTCTTAATTGTAAGTGGTAACTGTCATACCCCAAAATTTTCCCTCCATCCACTCAAGAGATTTCATACATCTATACTTAAAGATTCCTCAAAAATTGATCAGACAAACTCTCTCCCAGACAATCAACCCAAACTAGGGTTTGGTATCTCTCAGTTCAAGATGGACTTCCAACATCTCCAATGGTCTTCATGCCTTCTCATATGCTTCAAAGATTCTCCATGGAAAGTTTCAAGCTTCACAGGTCAAGTTTCCTCAGACAATTGCTCAGATGGTTGAAAATCAGTTGTATTGGACAAAAAGTCAACTGTGGTCAACATACAGTCAAACTTCATAATTTTTGGTCAACATCCTCATTTTGAAGTTACATTCATCATTTGATCAAGGGTTGATCATGATTCATCAAGAAAACTCAAGATTTGCTCAAAAGTCCAACTTTCTAAATTAGGGTTTCTAGGTGAAAAGTCAACTAAACTTGGACTGATCATAACTTTCTCATACTTTCTCAGAAATTTTTCCACCACCTCTTGTTTTGAAGGAAATTCAATTCTCTACAACTTCATGTCTCACAAGAATGTCCAAAAAATGCTTCATTTGAGAGGTATAGCTCAAACATATAGTCATTTTCAAAGTCAACAAAAAGTCAACTTTTTGTTTTGAAGATATATTGAGCATGGAAACTACAATTGAGATGAGACCAAAAAGGTTGGTTAGAGGACTCTTAGAGCTTTCCAAAAAGTCCAAGAACACTAAAAAATATGGAAAATTGAGCAAGATACACTATTCAGAAGTTGGGCAATTTTGGACAATTGCACAAAAGGACATTTTGGTCAAAATGCAAAATTTTCCAAATGGGCCTAAAATCTTTTGGTCCAAACTTGTTCATGACATGATTTTTGACCCATAAATGCTTGGCCAGGGTAATTTTCTATTTTTATGATTTATATTTGAATTTTATAACATTTAATTCAAAAATAAATTATATAAAATATGAAAATTAAGTATTTTTTCAAAAGGATTGGATTTATATCTTCCTTGAAGTCCAAGAAAGCCCATGATTCATACCAAATTCGTGCTAGCCTTTGCATTCATGAGAAAATCAAAATTTTTCAAAGATTTGATTTATTTTTAATGGAAAATATTTGCACATTGATGGATCAATCTTTTTTCACTCCTTTTGCCATCCAAACTTTCTCTATAAATGCTCAGCAAGATCACAAGCCACAAGGACGAAACCCTAGCCCTTGCACTAACCCTTATTTTGCCAAAATATTTCTCAAACTTTTGAAAATCGAATTTCAAAATCCAGCAAGTTTCAGCCAAAGCTTTCCATCCAAACGTGCTCTGGAGGTTCCCAGCAATCAAAAGCAACATTTACTCGTGCCCAGAACTGCCCAGATCGCGTGCTTGAACTCTCACCGGTTTGCAATTTTTCTAAATTTTGATTTCAATATTTCATGCATTGTTAATGTTTTTGGTGTGTTTGTTTGAAATCAGGATGATGATTAGGTCACATTAGAACCATTACATGCAAGCATACACGTAGGAATCGATAGTTTCCATTGCTAGGGCAGTTCGGTTTCTTTTCTTCGAAACTCATTACACAGGCCGATTCAACGCAAATAGATATCACCATTGGATTCAGGAGGTCCGATTTAGGGGGGTAGGGTTCTATTTTCTTGTTTATTTCGCGTATTTTTGCAGGTTGGAAAATCAACCCACCGGAGAAGATGATGGCGTTAGGGTTCGGTGGTGACTCGGCGTGGACTCTTTGACGCATGCGTGTACGATCCCTCTCTGATTCGCTCATTTGAAATTGCAGGGCCCTTGTGTTGTGTTTGATTTTCAAATATCAGTGACACGTTGACACATATATGCAGTTGATTTCAACTTTCAAAACACAAAGAGCCACTTGTCCCAGCGGTTAAGGCATGGCTTGTTCCAGGATACTCTCCAAGGTCTCCAGTTCGAACCTCACAGGGACCGGGTTTTCATTCTTTTTCCAAAACTTCAAACTTTTCCTATTTTCATATTTTTCTAATTATTTAATATTTGCATGTTATTTTAATTAATTTCACAATTTTATTTCTACACTAAAAATCATCAAAAATTAATTTTCTTTTTGCATTTATTTTCAGAAAACCTTTATTTAATTTATAAAATTAAAAAATATAATTTTGCATGCATATTTATTTTTATTCATATTTTTGCATTTAAGTCACATTTAATTAGTTTTTAATTATTAAATTGCATCCAAAAAATCCCAAAAATTTATTTTAGCATATTTATATTATTTCCAGCATGTAATAATTTTCTCATATAAAAATTTGCATTTTTCTAACATTTTTTCTCTTATTCGATTCATCTCGCATTTTCCGATTTCTCGTTCTTTTACAGGTTGATCCGATTCAGACGATTCTTGCTTTATCATTTTATTTTTTTTCTATAATGTAACTGTATATGGGATGTAATAGTTTAAAATTAGGTCTTTATTTTCCGCATTTTAAATTATGTATCTTCCCCAAAGCCTTGTAAAAGCGTAGGATTTACCTTTCCGCATCTTTACATTCCGCATTTTAATTTCCGCACCCTATCAATTGCTAGTAACTAGGCGTGTATGGAAAGATAATAATGAACTTATCCCACTAATTTGCAAGATAAAATATCTGAAATCAACACACTTCTTTCACATGCACCCCTTAGGGTAATTCTCTCTCGTTGCCTATACGAATTCAAATGGTCATGTCCCTCGAACGTAGAGGTATTCTAGCACCGTTGCCTTCCAAACAAATCATCATAGTCCCTTCGATACAAAGATCATAAGACCCACGATGTCGCCTCCGAATACATGATCTTGACCCTCGATTGTCGCCTCGAAAATGATGATAGTCCTTGAATGTGCTAGGATACTTCCTACAAGTTGCCTTCATGACCATCGATGTCCCCGAATGTCCGTTTACATCCAATGAATGGAGCTACCTACCAACTAATGAATACGGCTAGCGCTATTCTAAAGGCGTAGAAATACAACGACCAATTCGAGTGGGTAATAAGTCTTTTAGTTGCTTGCTCTAAACCAAATGCTATTCACACCACACACTCTTTTTCAAGGTTCAAACTCTTTTCAAAATGAAACATTTCCGAACACTTTGTATACATTCCTACATGAGTCATTACAAAGTCAAAGCGAAATGCCTTTTCAAAACATTTTTGTCAAACACACAGAAAGCAATTTTAAAAAAGTGATCTAGAGCAACTAAGAGCCCGTAGAATAAACTGCGGATGAAAAGGGGTGCTAATACCTTCCCTTTTCATAACCTTCTCCCGAACTCAGAATCTAAACGAAGGTCTTTTTCTGTACTTTTACCTTCCCTTAATTGGATAAAAATAAAAGTCGGTGGCGACTCTTGCTATCCGCACATTTGCGATACAAAAATCACTAAAAGTCAGTTCACCGTATTACAGTAACGCTTGTACATTCAAGCAAGACACCCAATGCTTACAGTTAAAAGATTCAATCATCTTTTTTTTTTCAAAACATCTTTCTTAAACATGTAAGTGGTAACGCTTGTACACTCAGGCAAAACACCTAATACTTACGACGAAAGATTTTAATCAATCAAACTTTTCAAAAATGTATGTGATGAAATAGATTAAATACATTTTTCATTAAGATGACATTTGTCTGTCTCTTACTAACATCCCGTTGCTTTCCACTAGTATGAGTGGGAACTACGATTGCTCTGACTTTCTCAACATCCTTTTGAGAATACGTAGGCACAAGGTCTCATCCTTGCCGAGCAAATTTCATTCTCTCTCAGACCAACAAACCATAGATCCCTGTAGATCCGAGCTACAAATGCTCTGATTCCCACTAAGGGATATGTATGCAGAAGATCCACAGATCTTTGCGAGCACAATAATAACAAACACTAGAATCCCATATAATCTGTCTTTCTTAAAATCCCAAAGGAGAAACTTTCCCAATCATAGAAATAGCAATTAAAACACACAAACATATCAAACATATTCATATATAAAGCTATAGATAACTATATATATTTAGGGTGCTCCATCTATTCCCTTTATAAAACAATCCCCCTTACTCAGAATCTCCCCAATGTGTTGCGTCTAGTTTACGCTAGTCGTTACGCATACCAATATCAATTGAGGGTATTTCAGCTTTCCCCTTTTTCATAATCATTAAGTCATCTTTCTTGTGTTGAAAATAATAAAGCTTGATGCTCGCGACATCTTTATAAACAAATCAAAAGAGTAAATCGTTTCGAGGCAGAGAATTTGAATTCACGTTCAAATCCTTTAGCACGTCACCTTTTAATGCGAACAGTTCCAAGGATTCTGGGATAAACAAATCGGTCATACGAGAAGTGCTTCCCGTGCCCAGCATTGAAAAGGAAGAGTCTCTAGCTATTCATGAAGGGGATGACGGGTGGATGAGTCCGATCATTCGTTATCTGCAACAGGATGCGTTACCCGAGGACGGAGAGAAGGCCAAACGAATCAAGAAAGTTTCATCTAGGTTTGTGGTGGAGTCAGGAAACTATACGGTGGGCGTCGGCTCTATGCTACTGTTGTGTGGTAGAGAAGGATATGTCAATGGTGGTGAAGGAGGTTCATGAAGGAGTTTGTGGAAATCATGGAGGGGGAAGAGCTCTGGCTAGTCGGATCTTAAGGGCCGGGTATTACTGGCCTACTCTAACAAAGGATTGTCTAGAATACGTGGCACAGTGCTCAAAGTGTCAAACTTTCGCTCCAGCCATTCACACTCCATCCGAGTTCCTGCACACCGTTCTGGCCCCGTGGCCTTTTTATCAGTGGGGGGCTGACATCTTGGGGCCGTTCCCGGTGGCTCCGGGAAAGTTGAAGTTCCTGATTGTCGCGGTGGACTACTTTACTAAGTGGGTGGAAGCAGAGGCAGTGTCGCGGATCTTTGTGGATCGAGTTCGGCGTTTTTATTGGAGAAGTATCATTTGCCGGTTTGGGTTACCTCGGGTCATTGTCTCAGACAACGGAGCACAATTTGCAAGTGCCTCGGTGGTGGAATTCTGCAAGGAACTCGGAATTCAAAACAAGTTTATATCTGTGAAGCATCCACAGGCAAATGGGCAGGCCGAGTCGGCTAACAAGGTCATATTGAATGCTATAAAGAAGAAGTTGGATTCCGCCAAGGGGTTGTGGGCATAATATTTACATGAAGTCTTGTGGGCATACCATACCACAATCCATTCCACGACCCAAGAGACTCCCTTCAGGATGGTTTTTGGAGCTGATGCCATGATACCGGTGGAGGTAGTTTTGCCCTCTTGGCGTCGAGAGAACTTTGAAGAAGAATCCAATAAGCAGGCTTTGAATGAGGAGGCAGATTTGTTGGATGAGATAAGGGACACGGCCCATATCAGGGAAATGGCGGCGAAGCAGAGAATGACCAGACGTTTCAACTTACGAGTGAAGCAACGTGGGTTCAAGGTCGGAGACTTGGTACTTAAAAAAGTGACCGATCCTACCAAGAAGGGTAAGTTGGATCCCAATTGGGAAGGACCGTTCAGGCTCTCGGAGGAGTTACAAAACGGGGCCTACAAGTTGAAATATTGGACGGATCAGAGTTGCCACGGACCTGGAACATTGCCAATCGTAAATTTTATTTTAGTTAAGCATATTTATGTAAAAATAAATGGTGCACTCTTTTCCCTAGGAAGGGCCAGGGTTTTTAATGAGGCACCCATATAATAAAATTGTATTGCAGCAGCATCTGATCTTTGGAAGCAAATGGCGGGAATCATTAGGGACGTACTATTGAGCTCGGTCTAGGATCGTGTCTCAGTCACGGCAAAATCCTCTTCTCAAAAGGCTCTGTTTCCTTCAACCCTCTCTCAACCTCGAAAACCGAACTTGGTCAACCTCGGAAGCAACTCCTTGGTCAACCTCGGAAGAGGCTATGAACCCTCTGGTCAACCTCGGAAGAGGCTCTGAACCCTCAGGTCAACCTCGGAAGAGGCTCTGAACCTTCAGGTCAACCTCGGTTGGGCTCTGAATCCGTCTTGGATCATCCCTATAGAGGCTCTGAACCTCTAAGGCTTTGTTCCGCCTCGGAACAACCTCCAAAGCACACAAGGCGAAGCAATTGATATGTGGAGGCATATGCTAGAGTTGCGAACAATTGTTATGTGGTTATCTCAAAACCATTAGGATTTCTCGCCGCATCCTATGGTTCGGGGGCTAGTAGTGCTACATAAAAGTTCACAACTATGCACGCAATAAACATTCAGTAGAGCATTGATGTCAACAGCAAAAATAAAACTTCAAAAGCAAAAGCAAGCAATTAAAATAGCCCGGCAGGGCGAATAATTCATAGTACAAAATGCATCCGCCAAAAGGGATGACTAACTGCAGAAATTCTAAAACACAAACGAAAAAAGGAAAAGCGAAGAGTTCAAGGGTTGGGGTTGGCAGAGTCGGCATCCACATTAGCGTTTTCTTCACTAATTGTGGTCTCGCTATCATCCTCATCGACCTCCACCAGCTTCCCATCTACGATGGTCTTGAAGAAGTCAACCTCAGAGATGTCTATATAGGCATGACTTGAGCTTTGGCCGGTCAAGCTAAATCCCGCATCCGTATACCCATCATTTCTTGGTCGTCCTCGAACATGACTTCTCAGAATCTTGAAACTTGGTTGACATCTGGGCAAGCTCGTCTTCTAAAGTCTTTATCCGGCTACTAGCTTCGGAATTCTTCTTTTCAAGATTTGTAATGTCATCGGCATCTTCCGAAAGCTTGCTCTTGAATCGTTGTTGGCATTAAGAAAGCGCTGCGTTGTCGCTATTGACCTCGCCCCAGCTCGGTCTTCTTCTTCTCCACGTGATCACCGGACTCGAACAAACAACACTCATCACAACTCACCTCTTGGTGATCTCTGTGAACCTAGATTTGTCAGTTTGTTCACATCGGTGGTGGCGTTAAGATGAACATACAAAAACTTAAGGCCATCAAAGTCAGCAGCCCAGAACCGATTCTCTGTAGAAGCTCGGCCAGAACTATCTCCAGTTTCCTTTAGCAAATTGGAGATAGCCCAATCTGCCGAGTTGGACTCGTTTCCCATGACGGTCTTCAGCTTCTTTGGGATAGACTCGGGGGCTGGTTCAGGCTCGGCAGGGCGCTTCAGTGGGGAAGCGGTGATGATGTTTGTCTCTGGAGTAGGGTCACGGATCGTGACGTTCTTCTTTTTCTTCGGGATGCGCACTTCCAGCCCGGCCAAGTTGGACTTGGTCTCGGAGGGGCCGCCGTCACCCATTCGGGCAGCACGAGCTTCGGCCATTAGCTTCCTCTGGACATATCGGTCATTTTGTTGGAAATAAAACAAAGGAAAGAGATTAAGCATACAAATAAAGAGCAATAGAGTAAAGCTAATTGGAAAAATCTTACCTAGGAAGTCGAGGACTTCCTCGGGAGACAAGGCAAGTAAATCCTTGACCCTGATCGTCCTGAAGGAGTCCAGTATTTCTAAAGAAAGGATCTCGGAATCACTCAGACTGTCATAATCAAAGCCGGAAATAGGGAGTGTCATACCCCAAATTTTGACCTAATATACCACTTTACATTTGCATCATTGCATAACTAACAGTTCAGACAGCATTAATCGGGTGTGGATTTCACAGGTCAAAATTAGGGTTTCATCAGATTTTCATCTGATTCAAAAGGCAACCAATTAGGGTTTAAGTTTTTCTTACCTCATTTGATCCATCTTGATACAAATATCAGCCTTCAATCTTCAGATATCCATTTTCTCTCACAGATCAATCAAGGATCGACCAATTAGGGTTTTGATCGGGCATGAGTTTTCTCTCATTTTTTGAACAAGAAATTACTTTTTTGAATAGAGATTGGTCATTATATCTTAGATACAACATCTTGACCTAATTTCTGGATTCAAAACATCACAGAAGTTCACAGACTTCATTAGTCAATTTCAGAAACATTTGATGAAATTTCATACCTTGAAAAAGTCAAACTTTGACTTTTGATCAAATTTTCAAAAAAAACTTTTTCAATCATCAAAATACTTCAAATGATCCATCATGATCATAAAAAATCAAAGAATTTGAAAAAGTCAACAAAAAGTCAAAAGTTTTCATACTTAGAAAATTTTCTAAGTGTTGAAATTTCTTATTTTTTCCAAACTTCATGCCATTTTTTCACCTAGTTTCATTTTGAATTGGAAAAAACTCAAAACATGAAAGTTGTAGCTTGTGAAACAAGCTTTCCAAAATGTCCAAGAACTCTCAAATCCATGGAGTCTAGCTATACTTTTGAAATTGAAACATAAGGCTTCATGAAACTTGATTTTCCAAAATCCAAAATTTCAATTATAGGTCATTTCTTGGTTTCTTCATCTAGAAGCAATACAACTTTGCCAAATGGATCATTGAGCTGATAAATATCAGCTAGAGGTAATAATTGAGAGATATGGATCAAGTTGTAAAAATAAGCACATGGTTAAAAAAGGAAACTTCCTTTTCCTTTGAAAAGTCATTCTTGCCCTCTAAGTTATCCTTGATTCACCAATTGCCATGTACTCTTGCCTAACATTTCAGAATCTTTTGGCCTATAAATAGATCACATTTCAAGTCCAAAACTACACCAAAGCAATGAAAATCCATGCTTTCACTCTCCTTTCTTGAAAATCAAGCAATATAGTGCAAAATTGCCAAACATTGCATTTTTGAAAATCAGTTGAAAACATGTTAAATTTTGGTGTCAAACATGCTTCATGATCAAAATAAAACTTGTTTAGAACTTAAGATCATAAGAAAAACAAGTAAAAACCAGTTTTCACATTTCATGCTTTCAAACTTCCAAAACTGCCTTATGAATCGAATTTATAGCTAGGCTTGAGCAAGTTGTGATCTAATCATCCTAACACCTTCTATATACCTCATAGACATAATCCAAACCAATAGCAAGCAACTGTAACTCCATTAACCCCAATTTCGAGTTTTCTGTTGAGCTGACTGCAGGTTGATTTGAGTGGAAGGATTGAGGTAAGTTCGAAGCAAGCATACCATTCACACAGCTTCCATACATGCCGATGATGCTCAAATGATCAAGAAACAAGTTCTGGAAACGCTCTAAGACCTTCTTCGATTCTCACTTGAACAGGTATGAATACAAACTTGGATATACATATTCTTTGAACTTAAATGAAAAAGCTCATGGCCGTTTTGTTTCTGCACTTATAACGATCAATAGCCCTCAATAAAATCAAAGAATCATCAATCATACATCATTTAATTTGAAAAACTCAGTTCTAGGGTTCATCGTGGTTCCTAGAAATTCAAACATGCTAGGCTTAATATAAATGCAATTAATAGTCATATTCATGTTTGTGATGAAAAATCGAGCAATTTTGATGTTTACATCATTGAATTTCATTGAGAAACAAGGATTGTAGCTAGGTTTGAAATTTCTGGAAATCAAACACGAAGAACAAGCTTCGCGCGTGTTCTTGATTTTTTTCAAATTCAAATATTCCAACGCTTTGTCTACACGTGTTATTGTCCACTAAACACCAGCGCGCGTTTGGATCAGTGGTAGCTTGCTTGCCCTTAAGTCTTACTGACACGTGTTATACCCCTTGGTCATGGGTTCAACTTCCATCAGGACCATGTCTTTTTTAAACTTTTCCAATTTTTCATGTTTTTTTACAAAACTTTCACAATTTTTTTTGACCAATCAAAACTCCTTGTTTTAAGGTGATTTTTTGAACACTTGTCAATAAATATATCTATTTTATGATAGTGTAAAAATTTTCAGAAAAAACTTTCATCTGATCATATTTTAATCGAGCCGAAAATGACGTTCTGAACACTTTTTCAAACCTTCTTTTAAGGTGAAATTTTCAAGTTTTCGACTTCCGATTTTTTTCAAAACTTTTCATAAATGAACCTCACATTTTAAAACATTTTCAAATCATTTTTCAAAACATTTCATCAAAACTTACATCTTTTACCACGATCGATCCGATTTAAACGATAAAATCAAATTCGTTTTCTCTCGAATTTCTCAATCGATCTTGGGCCACCCTTATGGTGTAAGTCCCAACCCTTTTATGTACATATTTAGTTTTACTTGTACATACTCAAATCATCATTGTCAATATTCAAACATAAACAAATTTCGTTCGTTTGTTTTCATTCGTTTGTTTATACACCGATACCATTGGTATTGAAAGGAGCATTATTCCCTATGAAACTGCTTTCAAACCAATGGGCCTCCCTCACGGTGTAAGTCCCATAACATTCTTTTATGTACATAATATTTCTTTGTACATATCAAACTCTCTTCAAATACATACAAATTTTTATCTGTACATAACACAAATACTTTTTATACTCAAGTACAGACAAACTTCGATCGTTTGTTTTCACTTCACTTGTGTATACACAAACAAAACATTCTTTTATGTACATATTCCTTGTACATATCAAATTCTTTTTGTATTCATACAAACTTTTATCTGTACAAATACAGATACTTTTCACAGATAAAATTCGATCGTTTGTTTCTGTTTCGTCTGTATATACACTAAATACCGTTGGTATTGAAAGGAGCATTATTCCCTGTGAAACTGCTTTCAAACAAATGGGCCTCCCTTATTGTGTAAGTCCCAACCCCCCTATGTACATCCATCTTTCTCTGTACATAATTACTCGTTCGTGTACATATTCATTTCCTTGTACACAGTTCAAACTTGTAAATAATCAAGTTACGCTCGTTTTAAACGTTCGTTTCACAAACACTTGTTTATACTTCATATTCTTCTGTAAATAAACATCATTGCCTTGTTTATATTTCCTTCATAAACTCCTGTGAATACATATCACACACACACACACACTTGTTTATACAACTGTCTAATTACAACATAACAATTAGTCTAACCAATAGGTTCCCCACAGTTATAGCCTCCGCTTGGGCTTTATACAAGATAATTCATCTCCAGCATGAATTTAGCCTCCGCTTGGGCTTCATACAAGATAACTCTCCCCACAGAGTTTAGCCTCCTCTTAGGCTTCATATAAGAAAAACTCATTCATCTGAGTTTAGCCTCCGCTTAGGCTTCATATAAGACAACACTCCCCTGTTGAGTCAGCCTCCTCTTGGGCTTCATTCAAAAGAACTCCTCATTGAGTTTAGCCTTTTCTTGGGCATCATACAATGAAAGAGATAGGAAATCTCTTAACAGCCTCCTATTGGGCTTCCAATACAAAGAATCACCAGCTAAGATAGAACCACGAAAGGATGGTTTCCGGTGAAATCACTTTCAAAATTCCCAGAGAGTAAAATTTCCCGGTGAAATTGCTCTTAATTCCAAAAGGATGGTTTCTCGGTGAAATCCCTTTTAACACAAAGCCAGCCATACCCTATAGCTTCCTCTTGAGCTTCATACAAGGACCCTCGATGACCTCGATGACCCTCGGAATGCCTCCTCTTGGGCTAACAATACAAGGACCCATGGGCTTAAAAGCATCCCTTTAATCCAATCAATTTCTCCTAGAGATTTAGACATCTATCATCTCTATGAAAGAAGTATCTCTTCTATCACATCACATACAGTCAAAACTTTTTCTTTTCAAACTGTTTTCAAACAAAAACATCTCTTAATTGTAAGTGGTAACGCTTGTACACTCAAGCAAAACACCCAATGCTTACAGTTAAAAGATTCAATCATCTTTTTTTCCAAACATCTTTCTTAAACATGTAAGTGGTAACGCTTGTACACTCAAGCAAAACACCTAATGCTTACGACGAAAGATTTTTATCAATCAAACTTTTCAAAATGTATGTGATGAAATAGATTAGATACATTTTTCATTAAGATGACATTTGTCTGTCTCTTACTAACATCCCATTGCTTTCCACTAGCATAAGTGAGAACTACGATTGCTCGACTTTCTCAACATCCTTTAGAATACGTGAGCACAAGGTCTCATCCTTGCCGAGCAAATTTCTATCTCTCGGACTAAACAAACCATAGATCCCTGTAGATCCGAGCTACAAATGCTCTGATTCCCACTAGGGGATATGTATGCAGAAGATCCACAGATCTTTGCGAGCACAATAATAACAAACACTAGAATCCCACATAATCTACATTTCTTAAAATCCCAAAGGAGAAACTTTCCCAATCATAGAAATAGCAATTAAAACACACAAACATATCAAATATATTCATATATAAAGCTATAGATAACTATATATATTTAGGGTGCTCCATCTATTCCCTTTATATAACAATCCCCCTTACTCAGAATCTCCCCAATGCGTTGCGTCTAGTTTGCGCTAGTCGTTACGCATACCAATATCAATTGAGGGTATTTCAGCTTTCCCCTTTTTCATAATCATTAAATCATCTTTCTTGTGTTGAAAATAATAAAGCTTGATGCTCGCGGCATCTTTATAAACAAATCAAAAGAGTAAATCGTTTCGAGCCAGAGAATCCGAATTCACGTTCGCATCCTCTAGCGCGTCACCTTTTAACGCGAACAGGAAAAATGGCGACTACTGGGGGTCTGTTGAAATTTTGATTTTTCAAAAAAAAACGCGTTACTCTGCTCGAGAGCACCAAGCTTTTTTAAAAAAAGAAAAGAAAGGGGATAAGCTTTTATGTTTTGCATATATCTGTTTTTCTTTATTGTGTGTTTTCGCGATTTCATCTGATGGAAAGAAATCCTAACCGGTTTAAGAAACATTTTTAAGATCTAGGTGGAGGTATTAATACGTGAGAAGTTCAATGCTTACGAAGTTAATATCTCCCGCTCAGTGGAGGTTGTCTTGGGGGTATTGTGTTTAGCAAATACTTACGAAGACACTGTGCTTTCGAGGAAACTCGAGAAGCTGAGTGGGCTGTAGAACACATAACCCATCCTGGCCATTAGGATGTAGTGCAGAGATTATTCGGGTGTAAGCCTAGAGTAATTGTCATGCGAGACTACGATCAGGCGAGTTTCTCTTGAAAAATATTATTGGACCATCGAGTATTCAACAAATCCGATAATATTTCAAAGAGGAGTGTTGAGCCTGTATTATCAGTAGAACCCGTTTCACAGATGAATAAGCCCTTAGAACTTAACCACGTTGATTCTTATTGTTGGCTTCATGCTCGTGACTTCGAACGCTTTCCCATGTGTATAACTACTAACCATGTTTGCCGCATTCATGCATTCACTCATTCATTCAAAAACAAAAAAAAAACTTCATTTCTCTTCCCATTTCCAAAGAATTTAGAGATTTTTCTTTGTAAAATATTTTAGGTTAGAGTGATGGACGTCAGAGGAAGATGCACCAAAAGATACAGTTTTAGAATTCCTGACGTAGGAAAGTTGAAAGAGTTAGCATCCTTGGTAGAAGATCCCTCGGATTTCAGAAAACGCTATGGAACTCTTTTAACTCTTCTGAATGCTAACTTTGATAAAGGACTTCTCAAAACTTTCGTTCGGTTTACGATCCGATCTATCATTGTTTCACTTTCCCTGATTATCAGTTGATGCCTACTTTGGAAGAGTATGCGCATATCCTAGGTATCTCAGTATCAAACAAAGTGCCTTTCAATGGTTTGGAAGCCATTCCCAAGTCACCAGTCATTGCAACGATGACTCACCTAAAGAAATCCGAGATAGACAAAAACCTAACTACCAGAGGAAAACTCTTAGGACTGACTTCAAAGTTCCTAATGGAGAAGGCTCTTAAATTCTCTGCAGCTGGTAGTATGGTAGCCTTTGAAGCTATTTTAGCTTTGCTCCTCTATGGATTGGTGTTGTTTCCCAACGTCCCAAATTTCGTTGATATCAATGCCATAAGGATCTTTCTCATTGGAAATCCCGTTCCCACCCTGCTTGGTGACACATACGTCTCTATTCATCATAGGAATCGTCAAGGAGATGGAACTATCGTGTGTTGTGTACCTCTGTTTTTCAAATGGATTACCTCACACTTGCCTAAATCTCCTATCTTCCGCGAGAACAAAGACGAGTGGCATTGGTCAAGAAGACTCATGTCTCTTACAAACGACGATATCCATTGGTATACCTTGGCAGACAATGAGATGGAAATCTCTGAGAGCTGTGGAGAATTTGCAAACGTACCTCTCATCGGTACGAAGGGAGGAATCAACTATAACCCTTTCCTGGCAAGACGTCAACTCGGATACGCAAACTCTAGTAAACCTTTTGGTTTCACTGTAGAAAGTTACTTCTATCATGAAGGAGAGGATTCCCAGGGATTGAAGGCCAAGATGATCAAAGCTTGGCATCACATCCGAAGGAAAGAAAAAGGGAAGGCAAAGAATTGTGTAGCCATGGAAACCTACACTTCTTGGGTAAAGAAAAGAGCGAAGGAATTTCGAATGCCTTACGCTTATGAGGATCCCATGTTCTCAATCGCTTCCAAATCAACAAATTTTCCGTCGAGTGTGGGAGAATACCAAGAAGCCTTGACCAAAATAAGGTTTGAGAAAGAAGCTTTGGAAAACAAATTCCTTAGGACTAATCTTGAGAATGAGAAGCTCAAGAAGCAAGTCAAAGATCATGAAAAGACGCTTTACTTCCAAGATGAATGGCTCATGGAAAAGGATGAGAAGATTCGCCAAAAGGATGGCCTTGATCAAAGATCGTCAAAGAAAGGAAAAGAAAGCTTGAGGAAATGACAACCAGCGATCCGCTCCCAACGAGTGGAAGAGAGTCATTAGCAAGCTAAAAGCGAAAAAGGAACTAAAAGCTCGCTATGGAAAGGAAATCCTAAAGTTGAAGCTGCATCAAGCCTTTGGATCTTCATCCGACGAAGACGTTTAATTAGTTCAATTTAGTTTGTAATTTTATCATTTAATTTATCATTTGTGTGAGCAATGCTCCAACAAAAAACAATTGTTGTAATCTTCTTCCATTTAATCAATAAATGTGTGTTTTTCCATCCAAATATTTGCCAGAAATATCTCTTTTAGCATTAAATTCTTTGGAAATTTCTTTTCTTTACAATCATATTCATGCATCATACTTTGCATTTAAGTCTATTGTCTAGAGTCTGACACTTGAACAGTTTCATACTTGAACAGCTTGAACAGCTTGAACAGCTTGAACAGATTGAACAGATAGGAAAAGATCGTCAAGCTGTCGCGTCTTAGAGTTTCTCGACCGCGTCCACAGCCGACTCGAACATACGACACAAGATCGAAAATAAGAAATGTAATGGAAGGATTTGAGCAAGAGAACGTTGAACTCCGTAGCACGGTAACAACATTGCAAGAAGAAGTGGAGAGACTCACATCTTTGGTCAACTCATTTGCCTCAGCGCAAAGTCAACAAGCAGCATCGAGCAGTCAAAATCAACCAGCGATCTCAGAAGACACTACTACTCCAGTTTCAACTGTCGCAGCTAGTAGCTCACTCTTTAGTATGCCAGAAGGATATCCATGGGGCATGCCTTTTAACTTTGGCATCGGAATTCGCCAACCGACTTCTCAAACAACCTCGCTTGAAATACCTACTTTGCAGCAAAACTCTACATTTACTCCGCGTGGGTAACTCTTCCACAATAACAATGTCGGTTTCTCAACCAATCATGGCGAACTCAGCTTAGTAGTACACTACCTTAGATGAAGAAGTTCATCATACTCGAGAAATAACTCAAATCCAGCGGTTCAATGGAAAATCTCCGGAAACACTTCACAAAATGCACTAGAGATAAAAACAATTCGAGGAAAGAATTGTTTGGAAAAACATCGAGGATCTTTGCTTAGTTCCTCGCGTAAGAATACGCAAAATTCAAAGTCCACGACTTTGAAAAGTACAAAAGAAACTCATGTCAAAAGTCATCTCACGATGTATGCGAGGAAAATGTCTACATACAATGAGGATCATCGTTGCTAATCCATTACTTCCAAGATAGTCTCACCGGTGCTGCCTTGAAGTGGTACATGGGTTTAGACACGAATATCAAACATTCAACGACTTAGGTGAAGCCTTTGTCCAACAATACAAGTTTAACTTGGATATGGCTCTGATAGGGATCAACTCGCTCCATGTCTCGAGAAAGAAGAGAGACATTCAAGGAATATGCACAACGATGGAGAAATTCGCCCAAGTCAACCCACCATTGGAAGAGAAGGAGATGACTAAGGTATTCTTGAATACTCTAGGCTCATTCTACTATAAGCGAATGATCGCTAGCGCTCCGGAGATTTCACCGAGATGGTGAGCATGGGAATGCGATTAGAAGAGGTTCGAACGGGCGACCAAGAAGCGAGGATCTTCTAGTGGAACTAAAAAGATTGGAACCGTTTTCCAAGAAAAAGAGCACGACATAGGAATGGTATCCAGAAACCACGTAAGAATGTCATTCAACAACGACAGGTAGCTGCCATAGCACCCGCCGTCAACACAAATCCAAACACAGGAATTGCTCCACAATTCCAACAAATTCAACAAAATCAACAAACTCAATAGCCTCGTCAACAGGCTCAGCAGTTCAGCAATCAAAACCATACGCCTCGGGTTCACGAATTGACCCGATCCAATGCGTACCACAGAACTTTACCCTGCGCTAATAGAAAAGAATCTGATACAGACAAGGTCACCACCTCCGGTTCCAGAAAAATTACCGTGGTGGTATAAAACAGACGTATCTTGCCCTTTTCACCAAGGGGCACCAGGCCATGACCTTGAGCATTGTATAGCATTAAAGCGAAAATACAGATTAGTGAGATCTAATCTTCTTTCCTTGAAATACAAGTCGAATGTGCAAGCCAATCCACTTCCATCACGGTGGGCACTCGGTAAGTTTGATCTCGAAACAGAGCAGTATCTCGTTACAGACGTAAACGATCAAAAAACTTGGTGCATCTTCATGCATACCGTACAATGAGCACCTTCGCTAAGCACAATTACGCGACTTGCGCATCTGCTCAAGAATATTCAAGGATGTTCCACCATAAGCGAATATCCGGCATTTGTTAGACATCGGTGATCTACAAGTTTACTGAAGCGAGAGATGATCATGCGTAAATACAAGGCATTTTCGCATGAGCTTTTAGTCTCGAGATATCAACTCGAAAACCGAATCATCATCCCTTGTTTCAACATACCCAAGCATGTGGAGATTGAATATGCAATTCCACCCAGTCTCCTTTGGTAATTTGCCTACGTCACATTCCATACAGTTCTACCAAAGCAATTCCAACCCCATTACAATGCAACCACGATAGAGGATGGGAAGGTGAAACCCATGCCTACTCTTCGCTAATGTCAATATAACGAAATTAGGCGGTAACACGATGTGAAGCAATGCACACTCCATTGCCACCAAGACCGCCTACATTCTGTAGTCCGACAAAATCAATTAATATATCTTGAGAATCACCGCGATTCTAGTTGTTAATCCGAGCACAATGTTGGTTTCTCATAGAGCCAACGCATCGCAGATTTTGATGAGATACTAAAGTTAATCAAAAGAATCGATCGTGAATCTTAAAACTCAATATTGTCTCTACTCCTCTCCGCTCACAAAAGCTTTGATGAGAGTACTAGACCAGCGTATGTGGATCACGATGTGACTCAAACTAGTTTGGAGGATCGTCTCAACATAACGACTTGCAATAATCTAAGCTTGTGACGAAAACTTCGAAAAAAATCACAACTTGGCCCTCCACATCTCAATACGCGCCAATTCCTGTCCAATGTATTGGTAGATATTTCATCTTTGAACGTAATGCGCAACACGACTTTCGCTTTTGACTTACAAAGGACGCCAATGAATTCAACGACATAATAGTAAGAGCTTTCGATGGATCAAGGAAGTCGATTATTGGGAAGTTGATCTCCGATGACAATTGGCCCACACTTTCCACCAAGTCATGGATGCCATGCCATTTGCCTACTAGGAAGACCTTGGATCCACGAGGCGGGCAGTAACTTCTACTCTCCATCGAAATTAAAATTCACGGCAAATGGAAAGTTGGTGACCATCGGTGGTGAACAAGCTTTACTTCTAAGTCATCTATCCATTTCTCTTTCATCACATTAATGACATTGAAGGCATCTCCCGGAAAATGAAGAAGATGAATCTACCAACAAAAACAATCATCTATCTCTTACGTATAAAAAGTTGCACAAATGGTGAAAGATGGCAATACTAAAGGATGGGGACAAGTTATCAAACCTCAACAACGCAAGCGGACTCGGGTTCACACCCGTATTCTCCAAGACAAGCAAAAGGATGAAACACTTCGTCCAATCAAAACAGCCTTCTAAATTGTTCCAAAGAGGTTAGCGTTGTAACCATCGAAAAATGAACGATCCATCCGAATCGAAGAATGGAGCACTTATTTATCACCAGTATGTGTCTCAAGAGGAGTCATATCGCCAACTAATCAATTCAAAGACATGTCCAAAGGCATGAAAATCCACTCCCTGCTGAAGTTTGGGATACCTTGGAAGAACCAAGTGGCAAATTCGACTAGTGAAAACACGCTTCATAAAAAAACCAACCACCAAATGGTGATTCTTTTGATTATCTGGTCAAGCAAAAGAGGTATACTCGTCTTCTCAAACTAATCAACAAATCGAGATTCCCAATGAACTCCTTCAACACGCATGGAATTCAACGGATCTGGTTACCACTACATCAACATGATCACTGAAGATCAAGAGTGCGATTCGGGATACGATTTGGAAAGTGTCGCCGACAACGAGTCTCTTCACTCGGAAGACTGGAAGGTACATCCCCAGTATTCAACACAAAGATCAACAGGAAGTACACGTACTATATCTCATACTACCCGATCTGTTAATCAAGCGGATCGCTTTAGCAGCACAAAGGGCAAGGGCCATCGTCCAGAGTCTTCAAAGCCTGCTCAAACAGCAACCAATGTCTACTCAAGGGTTAAACCAAGCGGAAAATTACCAGAGTACCTTGATTTCCAAGGAGTTCGTCATTATTGGAAACCCGTTGAAGTTCGGACTAATGTTCATAGCTCTAAGTAGTTTATCTTTGCTTTTGTTTTGAACTCTCACTTCGCCCAAAGTGTAGAGATGTTTTATAGGGTTTTAGCTTTTAAATAATTTCTCTTCGTCTTGCCCAAGGCGAATGAGTTTGTGTTTTAGGGCTCTGTTTCATAGTGTAAATTATAAATAAAACGCGTTCTTTTGTTTCTACACTGTGTGTTTATTTTCATTTTACCCTTTCTTGGAAATGATAATCCTAAAAAACACATAAATAAAAAAATCTTCAAAAAAAATTATTATTAATCTGCATACACTTTCACCTTAACTTTCTTCAAAAAAAAATGATGACAAAGAGTTAATTAATCGAACATAAATCAAATATGCAGATTAACAGATGGACAAATCCATTGAAAGCAATAACTCTATGCTCTCTCCCAACTTTGAAATTCCCTGTGAAGTCTCCGAGGAAGAAGTTGAAGAAGAGATCCCAGATGAAATTTCCCGACTGCTAAGGCACGAGAAAGGATCATTGACCTCATAAAGAACCTCTAGAAGCAATCAATTTGAGTTACGAGGAAGATAGAAAAGAAGTAAATATCGGAGCTTCACTCAACAACAGTGTCAAAAGCAAACTGATAAATCTTCTCAAAGAATATGTTGATGTGTTCGCTTGGTCCTACCAGGACATGCCAGGGTTAGATACCAGCATCGTGGAGCATCACCTTCCGTTAAAACAGTGTCCTTGATTAAGCAAAAGGAGGAGAGTTCACCCTGAAATGGCTGATAAAATCAAAAAGGAAGTTCAAAAGCACCTCGACGCTGGTTTCCTCGTCACTTCTAAATATCCTCAATGTCTAGCCAACATAGTACCTGTCTCCAAGAAAGATGGAAAGGTAAGAATGTGTGTTGACTACCGGGATCTGAACAAAGCAAGTCCGAAAGACGATTTCCCACTATCGCATATTGACATGCTAGTGGATAGCCTTAAAATTCATCTTTTCCTTCATGGACGGTTTCTGGTTATAATCATATCGAGAATGGCTCCGAAGACATGGAGAGACATCTTTCATCACGCCGTGGGGCACTTTTTACAAAAGTAATGTCGTTTGGATTAAAGAATGCGGTACAACTTACCAAAGGCAATGACTACTCTCTTTCATGACATGATGCACAAGGAGATCGAAGTCTACGTAGATGACATGATAGCAAAATCTGACACTGAAGATGAACACATAGACTATCTCTTAAAGTTGTTTCAACGACTAAGGAAATTTCGGCTCCGTCTGAATCCTAACAAATGTACCTTTGGGGTAAGATCTGGAAAACTCCTAGGTTTCATCGTCAGTCAAAAGGGAATTGAAGTTGACCCTGACAAAGTCAAAGCTATTCAAGAGATGCCTACGCCACGTACGGAAAAGCAAGTAAGAGGATTTCTTGGGCGATGAATTACATCTCGGTTATCTCTCGGATAGTACTACGTGGGCGATATTCAAGCTTCTCCGAAAGATCAAAAGTTGTGTGGACAGTGATTGCCAAAAGCATTCGCAGTATCAAGGAATACATCGGAACCACCAATCTGATCCCTCCGGTTGAAGGAAGACCGCTAATCATGTACCTTACCGTAGAAGAGTCCATGGGCTGCGTGCTTGGCAACAAGATGACACCGTGAAGGAGCATGCCATTTACTACGAGTAAAAGTTCACAGACTGTGAAACTCGTTACTCCATGCTCGAGAAAACATGTTGCGCTTTGGTGTGGGCTTCAACGTCTCCGCGATACATGATCAATCACACGACTTGGTTAATCTCCAAAATGGATCCAATCAATCGTCTTTGAAAAGCACTACTTAGGGAGAATCGCTCGATGGCAAATGCTATTATCCGAATATGACATCAATACCGCTCAAAAGCGGTCAAAGGAAGCATTCTCGCCGATCACTTGGCTCATCGACCCTCAGCGAATACCAATCTCTCAAATTTGACTTCCAGACGAGGATGTTATGTACTTGAAAGCGAAGATTGCGACGAACCCTTTGCCGGAGAAGGTCGGATCCAGTCTAGATGGGGTTTAGTCTTTGATGGAGCGATAAATGTCTTTGGCAATGGAATTGGGGCGATCATCATCACTCCAGGGTTCTCATATCCGTTTTCCGCGATTGCTATTTGATTGCACCAACAACATAGCGAGAATATGAAGCATGCATCATGGGTATCGAAGAAGCCATCGACTTAAGGATCAAGATCCTTGACATATATAGAATTCAGCCTAGTGATTAATCAAATCAAAGACAAGTATGAAACTCATCATCTTGGTCTAATTCCTACGAGAGATTATGCGAGCGATTGTTGACTTTCTTCAACAAAGTAGAAGCGCATCATATCCCTCGAGATCGAACCAAGATGGCGGGCGCCTTGGCTACTCTATCTTCCATGTTCAAAGTCAACGATTGGAATGATATGCCCGAATCCGTGTCGACGCCTTGAAAGACGCATATGTATTGCGAAGCAGTCTTCGACGATAAACCGTGGTTCCACGACATCAAACGTTTCCTTCAAACACGAGAGTACCCACTCGGGGCATCGTACAAGGATAAGAAAACTCTAAGGAGGCTTTCCAGGAATTTCTTCCTCAATGAAGATGTTCTATACAAAAGAAACTTCGATATGGTTACTTTCGGATCGTCGGCGAGGGAAGCGAACACAATCATCCATGAAGTACATGAAGGATCCTTTGGAACCCATTCAAATGGGCATGCAATGTCGAAAAATCTTGAGAGCGGATACTATTGGATAACGATGGAATCGATTCGTAAATACGTCAAAAGATGTCACAAGTGCGGATCTCGCGAGATAAGATCCATGTGCCACCGACTCTACTCAACGTTCTCTCCTCTCCGTGGCCTTTCTCCATGTGGGGCATTGACATGATTGGAATGATTGAACCAAAAGCGTCCAACGGACATCGCTTCATTCTAGTAGCCATTGATTACTTCACCAAATGGGTCGAAGAAGCATCTTACGTAGCGTCACAAGACAAGTGGTTGTGAGGTTCATCAAGAACAACCTCATTTGCCGATACGAATTCCAAGCAAGATCATTACTGACAATGGATCTAACTTGAACAACAAAATGATGAAGGCTGTGAGGAATTCAAGATCGAGCATCATAACTCATCTCCTTACCGGCCAAAGATGAGCAGCTCCGTTGAAGCGCCAACAAGAACATCAAAAGATCGTCCGGAAGATGGTCATCACTTACAAAGCTGGCACGAAATCGCCATTTGCTGCATGGGTATCGTGCTTGATGCGCACTTCAATAGGGGCAACTTCTTTTTCTCTAGTATACGGCATGGAAGCAGTGCTCCCCGTAGAAGTTGAGATCCCATCAATGAGAGTTCTCATGGAAACTAAGCTATCTGAGGCCGAATGGTGTCAAAGCAGATACGACCAACTGAACTTAATTGAAGAAAAGTGCCTGACCGCTCTGTGTCATGGAACACTCTATCAAAGAAGAATGAAGAAAGCTTTCGACAAGAAGGTCCGACCTCGTGAATTCCGTGAAGGCGACCTCGTCCTTAAAAAGATTCTGTCTTTTCAACCAGATTCTAGGGGCAAATGGACTCCTAACTACGAAGGCCCATACGTCGTCAAAAGAAGCTTTTCTGGCGGTGCTATGACTCTCACAACCATGGACGATGATGAACTCCATCACGTGAATCTTGGCTGATCAAAAAATACTTTGTCTAAAAAAAAGAACAGCTCGGTAAGTCGAAAACCCGAAAGGGACCGTCGTGAAAAGGCGGTCCAGGCGAAAATTAGAGACAATAAACAGAAAATATCCTGATAGATTGAAAACCTGAAAAGGAGATCTAGGCAAAAACAAGGATACACAAAAATGACAAAGTAACTGCAAACATTCCATACTTCGTCAATCTGAAGAATCTTCCATCAACGGATCTTCAATCAACTTTTCTGAAACAACAAACACAGTTGGAATTCAAAGTTGTTAGGGATAATAGCGGTTATTTGCTTTCAATGTAGCCTTTTCCCAATAAATTATCATTTCCAACTTTTGTAAATAGTCCATGGAATCACGCATTTGGCTGATTACCATTCTATTCAATAAATTTGAGCCCTGTGCTTTTTGTTTGCAATTCCTACTTTATTCTATTTTGCAAAATAACGCTTTTATTGTGAAAATCACTTTTGAAACTAAAATGTTTTAAATGAATTTTACTTCAAAATTTTGAAACAAAAGCAAAAATTTTCCTTTGAACTATGAACACAAAAAGAACTTCAACAGTTTTCTCCGTAAGTGTTTCAATCTCCGAAGGATAAAGAACAACTGCTACAGAAGTCTCTTATCTTCAGAAATCATCAAAGGACGGTATTCTTATCCCAAAAAGAATCCCTAGCCAAGTTGCCAATGAAATGCCTTTCTCTGAAAGTTTAAAGCATGCAACTCAAATTCTTCATCGATGAGCGTCCACCATTGTTGCAACTTCCACAGTATATTTGAACTGTGGTGGTCCTTTTCCCAGATATCTCTTTAGTGTCTTTGTCAAGTATTGTTAGCATGCATAATAACATTCATGACATTCATACATAATAGCATCATTCGTGCATTTTTGCATTTCTTGAAATGTTTGCTTTCATATCACTGGTGTAAGTCACGCTTACTCATGTAATTACAAGCCTGTCCCCAGTAGAATATCTCCAAACAGAGAAAAAATACATCTTTTTCCCCAACGGAGTATTCCCAAACAGAGAAATGCATTTTCTTCTCTTCATCAAGTTCCCCAGCTGAGATCATTCCTCATTGGGAATAATGTCTTGATTGATTTTTTCTTTCCAGTTCATTCCTGGATAGAACACTGTCTATAATCAACAAAGCAATAAGCAATAGCCTCATCGTCTGAGCCGCTTATCTTTCTCTTCATTCATAAAATTGTCATAAAAGTTTGTCTTCTCAACAAAGTCAAAATCATGACTATCGAGAAATTTCGACAAGTTGTCTTTACATGCAAAGAAAAACTGTCTTCAATCAAAATGCCGCATCTTCTCAAAAGAGATCCTCGGCAAGATTGTATCCAAGAAAGCAAAACTCATTTGAGTTACTTTTCTTTCACTGTCATTTATTCACAAAAGTGAATATCTGACAATTTTCTAAAGATTTTCCTTGTTATAGTTATCACTTTGCTGATAATTGGTAATATCTTTAAAGCCCATTTGAAATCTGTTTCTTTCATTTATGCATTGTTCACAAAGCTGAATACACAACAAATGTTTTCTCAAGATTTACCTTGTTATAGTTATCACTTCACTGATAATTGGTAACATCTTCAGAATTCATTACCATAAACTATCACAAAGCTGATAATTGGTAATATCATTTCCACTTACCTTAAACATTGTCACAAGGCTGACAGAAGGTAATCTCTTTGTTTCCCAAAGTGAAAACAGATATTCACATATTTTGTGAATCTTTCTTTCCCCAGCAGGGACGTATTCACAGATTTCCCCCACCATGTCATTTCTTTGATATTTCTCTGGGTGGAACTTTTTCAATCATTTTGCATCATCCGCATCTTTTGGTATCTTAGGTCCAAAATTTGCGTATTCTGATATTTAAGTCTCTTTACACCTATCAAAACGAAGATATTCATCTTCATCTCTCAGGTTAAAGAAACTTAAATAGGGGCATCTGTCATACCCCAAATTTTGACCTAATATACCACTTTACATTTGCATCATTGCATAACTAACAGTTCAGACAACATTAATCGGGTGTGGATTTCACAGGTCAAAATTAGGGTTTCATCAGATTTTCATCTGATTCAAAAGGCAACCAATTAGGGTTTAAGTTTTTCTCACCTCATTTGATCCATCTTGATACAAATATCAGCCTTCAATCTTCAGATATCCATTTTCTCTCACAGATCAATCAAGGATCGACCAATTAGGGTTTTGATCGGGCATGAGTTTTCTCTGATTTTTTGAACAAGAAATTACTTTTTTGAATAGAGATTGGTCATTATATCTTAGATACAACATCTTGACCTAATTTCTGGATTCAAAACATCACAGAAGTTCACAGACTTTATCAGTCAATTTCAGAAACATCTGATGAAAATTCATCTGCACAAAAAAGTCAAACTTTGACTTTTGGTCAAATTTTTCAAAACAAAACTTTTTCAATCATCAAAATACTTCAAATGATCCATCATGATCATAAAAAATCAAAGAATTTGAAAAAGTCAACAAAAAGTCAAAAGTTCTAACACTTAGAAAATTTTGTGTGTTGAAATTTCTTATTTTTTCCAAACTTCATGCCATTTTTTCACCTAGTTCCATTTTGAATTGGAAATAACTCAAAACATGAAAGTTGTAGCTTGTGAAACAAGATTTCCAAAATATCCAAGAACTCCCAAATCCATGGAGTCTAGCTATACTTTTGAAATTGAAACATAAGGCTTCATGAAACTTGATTTTCCAAAATCCAAAATTTCAATTATAGGTCATTTCTTGGTTTCTTCATCTAGAAGCAATACAACTTTGCCAAATGGATCATTGAGCTGATAAATATCAGCTAGAGGTAATAATTGAGAGATATGGATCAAGTTGTAAAAATAAGCACATGGTTAAAAAAGGAAACTTCCTTTTCCTTTGAAAAGTCATTCTTGCCCTCTAAGTTATCCTTGATTTACCAATTGCCATGTACTCTTGCCTAACATTTCAGAATCTTTTGGCCTATAAATAGATCACATTTCAAGTCCAAAACTACACCAAAGCAATGCAAATCCATGCTTTCACTCTCCTTTCTTGAAAATCAAGCAATATAGTGCAAAATTGCCAAACATTGCATTTTTGAAAATCAGTTGAAAACATGTTAAATTTTGGTGTCAAACATGCTTCATGATCAAAATAAAACTTGTTTAGAACTTAAGATCATAAGAAAAACAAGTAAAAACCAGTTTTCACATTTCATGCTTTCAAACTTCCAAAACTGCCTTATGAATCGAATTTATAGCTAGGCTTGAGCAAGTTGTGATCTAATATCCTAACACCTTCTATATACCTCATAGACATGATCCAAACCAATTTTAAGCAAGTGTAACTCCATTAACCCCAATTTCGAGTTTTCTGTTGAGCTGACTGCAGGTTGATTTGAGTGGAAGGATTAAGGCAAGTTCAAAGCAAGCATACCATTCACACAGCTTCCGTACATGCCGATGATGCTCAAATGATCAAGAAACAAGTTCTGGAAACGCTCTAAGACCTTCTTCGATTCTCACTTGAACAGGTATGAATACAAACTTGGATATCCATATTCTTTAAACTTAAATGAAAAAGCTCATGGCTATTTTGTTTCTGCACTTATAACGATCAATAGCCCTCAATAAAATCAAAGAATCATCAATCATACATCATTTAATTTGAAAAACTCAGTTCTAGGGTTCATCGTGGTTCCCAGAAATTCAAACATGCTAGGCTTAATATAAATGCAATTAACAGTCATATTCATGTTCGTGATGAAAAATCGAGCAATTTTGATGTTTACATTATTGAATTTCATTGAGAAACAAGGATTGTAGCTAGGTTTGAAATTTTTGGAAATCAAACACGAAGAACAAGCTTCGCGCGTGTTCTTGATTTTTTTCAAATTCAAATATTCCAACGCTTTGTCTACACGTGTTATTGTCCACTAAACCCCAGCGCGCGTTTGGCTCAGTGGTAGCTTGCTTGCCCTTAAGTCTTTCTGACACGTGTTATACCCCTTGGTCATGGGTTCAACTCCCATCAGGACCATTTCTTTTTTAAACTTTTCCAATTTTTCATGTTTTTTTACAAAACATTCACAATTTTTTTTGACCAATCAAAACTCCTTATTTTAAGGTGATTTTTTGAACACTTGTCAATAAATATATCTATTTTATGATAGTGCAAAAATTTTCAGAAAAAACTTTCATCTGATCATATTTTGATCGAGCCGAAAATGACGTTCTGAACACTTTTTCAAACCTCCTTTTAAGGTGAAATTTTCAAGTTTTCGACTTCCAATTTTTTTCAAAACTTTTCATAAATGAACCTCACATTTCAAAACATTTTCAAATCATTTTTCAAAACATTTCATCAAAACTTACATCTTTTACCAGGATCGATCCGATTTAAACGATAAAATCAAATTCGTTTTCTCTCAAATTTCTCAATCGATCTTGGGCCACCCTTATGGTGTAAGTCCCAACCCTTTTATGTACATATTTAGTTTTACTTGTACATACTCAAATCATCATTGTCAATATTCAAACATAAACAAATTTCGTTCGTTTGTTTTCATTCGTTTGTTTATACACCATTGGTATTGAAAGGAGCATTATTCCTGTGAAGCGCTTTCAAACCAATGGGCCTCCCACGGTGTAAGTCCCATAACATTCTTTTATGTACATAATATTTCCTTGTACATATCAAACTCTCTTCAAATACATACAAATTTTTATCAGTACATAACACAGATACTTTTTATACTCAAGTACAGACAAACTTCGATCGTTTGTTTTCACTTCACTTGTGTATACACAAACAAAACATTCTTTTATGTACATATTCCTTGTACATATCAAATTCTTTTTGTATTCATACAAACTTTTATCATACATATCTGAGATACTTTTCAATAAAATTCGATCGTTTGTTTTTGTTTATACGTATATACTTTGAATACCATTGGTATTGAAAGGAGCATTATTCCCTGTGAAACTGCTTTCAAACCAATGGGCCTCCCTTATGGTGTAAGTCCCAACCCCCCTATGTACATCCATCTTTCTCTGTACATAATTACTCGTTCGTGTACATATTCATTTCCTTGTACACAGTTCAAACTTGTAAATAATCAAGTTACGCTCGTTTTAAACGTTCGTTTCACAAACACTTGTTTATACTTCATAAACTTCTGTAAATAAACATCATTGCCTTGTATATATTTCCTTCATAAACTCCTGTGAATACATATCACACACACACACACTTGTTTATACAACTGTCTAATTACAACATAACAATTAGTCTAACCAATAGGTTCCCCACAGTTATAGCCTCCGCTTAGGCTTTATACAAGATAATTCATCTCCAGCATGAATTTAGCCTCCGCTTGGGCTTCATACAAGATAACTCTCCCCACAGAGTTTAGCCTCCTCTTAGGCTTCATATAAGAAAAACTCATTCATCTGAGTTTAGCCTCCGCTTAGGCTTCATATAAGACAACACTCCCCTGTTGAGTCAGCCTCCTCTTGGGCTTCATTCAAAAGAACTCCTCATTGAGTTTAGCCTTTTCTTGGGCATCATACAATGAAAGAGATAGGAAATCTCTTAACAGCCTCCTATTGGGCTTCCAATACAAAGAATCACCCGCGCTAAGATAGAACCCTGAAAGGATGGTTTCCCGGTGAAATCACTTTCAAAATTCCCAGAGAGTAAAATTTCCCGGTGAAATTGCTCTTAATTCCAAAAGGATGGTTTCTCGGTGAAATCCCTTTTAACACAAAGCCAGCCATACCCTATAGCTTCCTCTTGAGCTTCATACAAGGACCCTCGATGACCCTCGATGACCCTCGGAATGCCTCCTCTTGGGCTAACAATACAAGGACCCACAGGCTTCTTAAAAGCATCCCTTTAATCCAATCAATTTCTCCTAGAGATTTAGACATCTATCATCTCTATGAAAGAAGTATCTCTTCTATCACATCACATACAGTCAAAACTTTTTCTTTTCAAACTGTTTTCAAACAAAAACATCTCTTAATTGTAAGTGGTAACGCTTGTACACTCAAGCAAAACACCCAATGCTTACAGTTAAAAGATTCAATCATCTTTTTTTCAAAACATCTTTCTTAAACATGTAAGTGGTAACGCTTGTACACTCAAGCAAAACACCTAATGCTTACGACGAAAGATTTTTATCAATCAAACTTTTCAAAATGTATGTGATGAAATAGATTAGATACATTTTTCATTAAGATGACATTTGTCTGTCTCTTACTAACATCCCATTGCTTTCCACTAGCATAAGTGAGAACTACGATTGCTCTGACTTTCTCAACATCCTTTAGAGAATACGTAGGCACAAGGTCTCATCCTTGCCGAGCAAATTTCTATCTCTCTCAGACTAAACAAACCATAGATCCCTGTAGATCCGAGCTACAAATGCTCTGATTCCCACTAAGGGATATGTATGCAGAAGATCCACAGATCTTTGCGAGCACAATAATAACAAACACTAGAATCCCACATAATCTACATTTCTTAAAATCCCAAAGGAGAAACTTTCCCAATCATAGAAATAGCAATTAAAACACACAAACATATCAAATATATTCATATATAAAGCTATAGATAACTATATATATTTAGGGTGCTCCATCTATTCCCTTTATATAACAAACCCCCTTGCCCGGAATCTCCCCAATGCGTTACGTCTAGTTTGCGTTAGTCGTAATGCATATCATATCAATTGAGGGTATTAACAGCTTTCCCCTTTTTGATAATCATTTTTCTTGTGTTGAAAATAATAAAGCTTGTTGCTCGCGGCATCTTTATAAACAAATCAAAAGAGTAAATCGTTTCGAGCCAGAGAATCCGAATTCACGTTCGCATCCTCTAGCGCGTCACCTTTTAACGCGAACAGGGAGTGGGTCACAAGTCCAGTATAAAGGGAATTTATGATGCCCATCAGCATCATAAATAACTTGAGGGCACCGAGACCCACATCTTACTCGAATAAAACGCTCTTTGTAGCCTTTAAAGTTGGAGGTGTAGGCTTGAAGGAAACTTCTTTTTGGGATGCCACTGATGGCAACCCAGTTTCCGGGCTCAGTTATTTTTATTTCGAAAAAAGAAAAGAACAATCCAATGGTGGGGGTTATTGATAGGGTTCAGCAAATTACTTCGAAGGCCCAGATGAAACCCCAACTGTTTGGACGGAGTTGGGAGGGGGCCAGGTTAATGTTTCGGAGAATATCAGTTTCGAAGTCGGAGAGTGGGAATTGAATGCCAAACTCCTCGATCACTCCGGTGTAGAAGTAAAACCATTCTGATTCGACTCCCTTAGGGCGGATCATACAAACACTCTCCCCGGATTCACAAGACTCCAAAATCACGTCATCCTCGTTTCTTGTAGACGAGACATTCCAGAGATAGCGCAGCGCATTCCAGACATTCCTCGTTTCTTGCAGCGATTTCCTCATCCTGTATCAGACTCCTCTTAAAGCCTACAGCTTCTCCTTTGATCAATCGGTTGGTTTCTATTATCAGCTCCACCGAACCTGAAGAGTCAGGGTCAGAATCACTATCAAAAGTAAAAAACTTCAGCGCAAACCCTGTCCGTAACTCTCTTTAGGTCAGTTACCCTCTGGGCATCACTCATCTCGTGCATGCATTCCTCAAACAGAATTTTACGTTCCTCGTTTCCTAAGTGGATTTTGCGAACAAAATCATTGCATTCCCTAATAACGACCATGCTTGGATTAAAACAAAAAGCAATGTAAAGAAAAGAGGATACCTGAGTTGATGATCGATTGACTGAAAGAGGGGTTTTTGAAGCAACTGACGGCAAGAGTGCAGTAGGGTTTGAAAATATGTAGAGGAGAGTTTCCTGGAGAGCAAATAAATGTAATATAATGATTAAGAGGGAAAGAAGGCGTGAAATTAGGTTTTCCCTATTTATAGGTCAATCATGCTAGATACAGGTGACTGTTGGGCTGGTGGCACATGGGTCACGTGCCATACCTTTTAAAGGTTTAAAAATATATATGCATCTCGCTAAGGGATTAAGGGTTCAGAACTATTTGGTCGACACGGATTCAAGGAGCTTAAAACCGTGCGACCAAGGGGGCTTATGATCATGCATAAAATCCTCAGCCGAGATGGATGTCTGGAGGGAAGATTGCAGGGGTCCGGGATAGGTCTCGGGCTCAAGGATGAGGTCCTTATCCGACATGGATCTTGGAGAAGGGCATAAGGTCGGTCTGGATCCGAGGTGTAGCTCGGCAGTTAATTCAGGATGGAGGTTTGAGTAGACGTTATCAACTATGAAGATGAAGAGTTCCAAGAGTCTTTATGAGACGTTACTGAACGAATCATTACAAGCTGTAACAGCTAGCTCCCTGCTTTCAAGCCATGGTTAATGCGCTAAGGCAGTTACGAAAGGGAAGAAATAGCTCCATTGAAGGATTGATATAAATAGGGCTCCCGCCAGCGGGATAAGCAAGACAATCATAAGCTTGGAACTTGAGTTACGACACTTGAGCTTCCAAATCCCTAAAATATCTTTAATAAGGTTTTTCTGCAAGAACAATAGTAAACATCAGCTCCATAATTCCAAGGAATAGCTTTGTTAGAAGAATATGGAACTGGTCTGGGAGAAGTAATAATGAGAGGTGCCACTCTAATCACAGAATCAGCAGAAGAAATTCTTATCCTGTTAACATTAGCATAGTCTTCTGGGAAATCGTCACGCCATTCGGTTGCTTTAATATATTCAATAGGAATTTTGTAGCTCTCAGGAACAGTGTACTTCACCATGTAGTCATATTTTCCACTTGGCTGCCCCAAGGTATCCCACACAGATGGTGCAGTTTCGTTCACATCTTCGATCTTCAGTTTAGACATATCTTCACACAGCTTCTGCACAGGTGGTTTTAGAAATAGTATCTCACGGTTATCCATCATGCACTGAACAAGTCTTCTCAACCAAGCACAACCATCAGGTGCAGATGGGCACCAATGACAATTCTCTGGGCATCCTGGATTGACACCGGCCTGTAACAAATTCTTCTTAACAGTCATCAGAGGAATGGTCAAGTCATCTATGTTGAAAACATAAGTATCATCGCCAACAGCATTGGAACTCTTGTCATGGTTAGGCATGGGCGCGTTGATCACATTCGGAGTCTCAACAGGAGGGTCAAACTCAATCTGCTTAGCTTCAATCATATCCTGAATCTTGTTCTTCAGAGCCCAACAATCATCAGTACTATGTCCTGGGCTATTGGAATGGTAAGCACACTTAGCATTGGGATTGTATCTCGGAGAGGAAGTGTTGACATTTTGAGGAGGGTCCCTCAAGGTAATCAGCTCTGCTTTCAACATGTGTTGCAAGGCTTGCGACAATGGCATGTTGATCTTTGTAAACTGTCTTCGTGGCGCGTTCTGGCTACGCGCGTTGTCTTGCTGAGGTTGGGCTGATGCTGGATTGGAGATCACAACTGCCCCCACAGATTGAGCAAGGTCGGTCTTGGCTCGGCTTTTCTGACTATACAGAGCATTAGCTTCTTTCTTACCACCAAAAGATCTCTTCGCAGCATTTGAAGATGACTCTACCTGAATCTTTCCGCTCTTGATACCAGCCTAAATACGCTCTCCTGTCAATATCAGCTCGGTGAATCCGGCTGAAGAGTTCCCAATCAGATGATTGAAGAATGGGCCTGTCAGTGTTCCCATAAACATATCAACCAACTCCCTATTGGACAAGGGTGGCTGAACTCTGCCTGGTAAATCTCTCCATTTCTGAGCATACTCCTTAAACTTCTCATCACGACCCATAGACATGCTTTGTAGTTGCATGCGAGTGGGTGTCAATTCAGCATTGTACTCATACTGCTTGTAGAAAGCATCTGCTAAGTTACTCCAGGTACGGATACAGTCATTCTCTAGCCTGATAATACCACTCCAACTGAGTTCCGGACAAACTCTCTTGAAAATAGTGCATGCACAACTTTCTGTCATCAGTGTGGGGGTTGATTTTCTGAACATAGGACTTCAAATGCAGTTTCGGCCAAGACATGCCATCATACTTAGCAAAAGTAGGAACTTTGAATTTGGGAGGATCACCACACAGGACAAGGCTCGGATCATCAAAATTCAGCCGGACATCTTGAGGTTTTCCACGGCATTCGAGACGGTCTTCAAGTTGTTTGTACTTGTCATCTTCATCAGTCTGGCTATGGTCGGGCGATCTTCCCTCCTTCTTAGGCTCACGCTGGTCATCTTCATTACCCTCGACACTCCCTCATTCTTGACACTTCCTTGAGAGAGCTCTATCCGAGTGACCCTCTTAGGACCACCTTTGTAGCGTCTGCCCATGTTGAGAAGACCAACAACCTTCTTCTTTCTGTTGATGAGCTTCTTCGGATCTTCTTGGCCTTGGACCAAACTGGTGAACATCTGTTGGGAGCATTCGAGCCTAGAGATCTTTGACGATTGTTCAAGAGCCATTTCGCTAAAATAAATAGCGAGCAAATGAGAAAACCAATCTTCAATGTACCTGTGATGCAATGTTATGCTATGATATGCAATGTTTATGCGAATGCAATGCAATGTTTTCAAGGACCTTAGAGATTTAAATTTGTTAAACAAGCAATGAACAAACATTTATTAGTACTCTTTTTATTATTCTTTTCTTTTAAGTACAAAAGATAGTTCAAAATAATAAAAGAAAACATATAAATCCTAAAGCTCTAAGTCTCCCATGGGCTTCCTCTTGGTGCCGAGGTAGGCGTTGATGCTTCGCTCCTCGTGAAGTAGCTTTGTCAACTCTAGCACTTTCTTCTCGCTTGTAACGAGCTTCAAAGGTATCCCTTTCTTCTTTAAGTGAATCCAAGATCTCTTCAAGTCTTCAAAATCGTAGGCATGTCGGGATGGAGAACAGTATAGGATTCGTCACCTATAGCAACAGGTTCCATAATTACTGGTAAAACAGGCGTGAATGGCATCATGAGGTTTTGAGCTCGAGCTCGCACCCATTTGAGGTAAGGTTCCCAAGGAATGGAGTTTTGGTGCCCCAAAGTCTTGGTATTAGTCTTCTTTACCATGCCCCAAGCGTGTATGAACCTTCGTCGGTAATTCTGGAGATCGTGGTTGTAATCGAACACAATATCTTGGAGAAGCATATCATGAGGACCATCTCTTCAAGCAAAACCAAACTGACGTAGAGCTAGAGAAGGGTTGTAAGTAATACCTCCCCTTATACCAAGTAGTGGTACATTAGGGAATTCTCCACAACGCTCGATGAAGGTGAAGTCCTTTTGAGATAAAAGACTCCAACGAATGTCTGAATGAGAGAGTGACATTAACCTTTGAGACCATCTCAACCTTTGTTCATTCTTCAAAACTGATGGAGGAAGGTGCGAAATAAACCACCTAGAAAGTAACGATATGCAACACATGAGAGTTCATTGTCTTTTGATAGTAAGAGTGTGGAGAGAACGTAGGATGTCTCCAAGTAAAGTAGGCACAGGATTGCGAGTAAGAAACAACTTAATGGCGTTGACATCTATGAATTGATCCGAGTTAGGGAATAGAACCAAACCATAGATTAGCAAGGCCACAATGTCTTCGAATGCATGGAAACTCATAACTTTGAGGAATTCTCGGGCTTTCTTAATTAAGAACTTGGCAAGTAAACCCTTAACTCCGCTTCTTGTTTCCCAATTGGCTTCAATGTCTAAGCGCTTAAGATGTAAGGCGGATGCGATGTCTTCGTACTTAGGAACCTTTTCTAAACCGGTGAATGGCATTTGGTCAAGAATAGGTGTCCCAAGTAGCTTAGAGAACTCTTCCAAGGTAGGAACCATGATAATCTGGGAATGTAAAGCAATGGTGTTTCGGATCAAAGAATTGGAATAGGACATGCATCATATCTTCTTCAAAACCGGAGATAACCAAATCAAGTAGATAACCATGTCTTTTGATGAACTGAGCATGGTCAGGAATCTCTGAAACCAATTCTTTGAGCTGAGAAGGTATACCCATGAAGTTGATTCGGATAGTCTTTCTAGAAGCCATAATCCCTTCAAAACAGAGCAAAGATAAATCCTTAGGTCCTTGAAATAGTTAGAAATGATATGCAATGCGAATGATGTCATGATGTCATGTTTAGCACACACAAACAATTCACACAATGAGCCTAGGTTTAAGGCTTGCATGAGGTATAGGTGATTACCCCACAAATAAGTTTGAGTTGGTTCATCCTGTCCTATTATAGTAACCGGGTTCTAGGAATCTCACATCATTGATATTTCTCGTAGGCGTTTATTTCAATACGACTACCAAGTGGTCGACCGAAAATATCCCAAAAGTCTGATCTCAATGAGTGTAGCATCGAGTATCAACCAACCTTAGTCTGCACCAAAGCGGGTCATCTAACTACCTTCTAATAGCCAAGATGGGTCAATTAAGGTTCTAAAAGTTTAGTTAGTGCTTGATGACACCACGCAGAAGCCAAATACTATCCTCAACTTAGGAATGAAGAGTATCAGGACATCCAAAGTGTTACGCTAACGTAGCCATCCTGTTGACCGTTTCGATATACGTCTAACGATCGCGACGATTTATTGCTACTTACCTAAAAGGAAACCCGGATCCGGGTGTAGGATCCCCCACAAATATAATACCCAAGCAACCCTTAAAGATAAAGCAAGAAAGTCAAACAGAAAGCAATAAAGGTGATTTAGAAATCCTTAAGGCATTCTCTCTTTAGGGTGTCTCCCCGGCAGAGTTGTCAGTTCTGTAACACGGTGAACTGACTTTGTAGGATTTTGTATCGCAAATGTGCGGATAGCAAGAGTCGCCACCGACTTTTATTTTATCCAATTAAGGGAAGGTAAAAAGTACAGAAAAAGACCTTTGTTAGATTCTGAGTAAGGGAGAAGGTTATGAAAAGGGAAGGTATTAGCACCCCTTTCCATCCGTAGTTATCTACGGGCTCTTATTTGCTCTTAGATCATCTTAAAAGTGCTTTCTGTGTGTTTGACAAAGATGTTTTGAAAAGTCATTTCGCTTTGACTTTGTAATGATTCATGTAGGAATGTATACAAAGTGTTCGGAAATGTTTTGTTTTTTGAAAAGAGTTTGAACTTTGACAAAAAGTGTGAGGTGTGAAAAGTATTTTGATAGAGCAAGCAACTAAAAGTCTTATTACCTACTCAGAATTGGTCGTTTTCGTGTTATTTTACGTTCCTTTAGAATAGCGCTATCCATACCATTAGTTGGTAGGTAACTCCAATCGTTGGATGTAAGAGGGACATTCGAAGGGACATTGTATGGTCATAGAAAGCAACTTGTAGGAAGTATCCTAGCACATTCGAAGGGACTATCATCATTTTTCGTAGGCGACAATCGAGGGTCAAGATCATGCATTCGTAGGCGACATCGTGGGTCTATGATCTTTGTATCGAACGGACTATGATGATTTGTTTTGAAGGCAACGGTGCCAGGATACCTCTACGTTCGAGGGACTTGACCATTTGAATTCGTAAAGGCAACGAGAGAGAATTACCCTAAGGAGTGCATGTGTGAAAAGAGTGTGTTGATTCAGATTTATGTTATCTTTAAATTTAGAGTGAGCTATGTCCAATTTTATCTTGCCATACACGCCTAATTACTAGCAGTTTATAGGGTGCGGAAATTAAAATGCGGAAGTATAAAGTGCGGAAAGATAAATCCTACGCTATTACATGGCTTTGGGGCAGATACATAATTTAAAATGCGGAAAATAAAAACCCTAATTAAGCTATTACATCCCATAAGCAATTACATTATTGGAGAAAAGAAAACGATAAAAAGAAATCGTCCGAAACGGAATAACCTGTGAAAAGATGAGAAATCGGAAAGCACGAGGAAATCGAATAAGAGAAAAATGTTAGCAAAAATAATAATTTTTAAATGGGAAAAATATTTCATGCTGGAAATAACATTCATATGCTAAAATAATTTTTTGGGATTTTTTGGCATTAATTTAATAATTAAAAACTAATTAAAAGTGATTTAAATGATAAATTAGCAATTAAATTAAATATGCATGCAAAATAATATTTTTTAATTTTATAAATTAAATAAACATTATCTGGAAATAATGCAAAAAGAAAAATATTTTTTTGGTATTTTTAAATGCATGATAAAAAATTATTGAAATTAATTAAAATGTATGTAAAATATTAAGAAAATAAGAAAAAATAGGAAAAAATTTGCAAACATGTGAAAATCAAATGCCATGGCCAGGGATCGAACTGGAGACATTCCTTTCATAACCCCACGCCTTTACCATCTGAGCTAGAGTGCACGCGTGTCATTGAAACGAAGCGAGTGGTTTACAAACAAGTGTCGCTCCCTGATTGCCTCGTCCCCGCGCCAAACTTCGTCTTCTTCAATTCAAATTCTGCGAACTTTGCGTCGGCTTTGGTTCGACGCTATAACCCCTGCTAAATTAAAAATCACATACAAATAATATAAATGAAATCTAAAGCCATGGTTCGACTCGTCTTGGTCCACTGAACATCCTGGTGGCATCGGTTTGGTCCAATTTATCCTAATTAGAGAAGCCCTAAAACGTGACCAGAAACCCTAATCATGGCATATCATGTTTCCGGCCATAGAAATACAATTAAACCATCCAGAAAGTTTGCAAGCTTCATTCTAAACACAAAAACAACAACGAAACATGTTAATAATGCATGAGAATTGAAAATCGAATTTTGAAAAAGAAGAACAAACCGAATTCTGGTTTTCGTGTTTCTTGATGGTTTTGGATGATGTAAGGGTCTGGACTGATTCTAAACAACCCAAGGAACAAGATGGAATGCTCAAAATTGCTTGAAACAAGCTAGAACCAAGGCTGCCAGTTGCTTGTAAGCCACAAATTTTTTGAACTTGAAAAGGGTTTCTCCAGCCAATTTTTCTACCCTAATTCGTGTGGCATGTATTGTATATATATAGTAGATGGAATTGGAGCTGATTTGAGAAAGAATCAATCATCAATCAATGCAAAATATATTTGATTTTGTACCAAATCAAATTTTCTCTTCTTTGATCAATTTCAATCAATTCTTGCCATATCCAATCAAATTTCGAAATTTGATGGCTTTATTGGGTTGCTTGGATCTCAAGCAAGAGAGAAAAATCAAATTTGCAATTAATTTTGATTTTATACTTTATTTTTGAATTTAATTTGTATTTAAATGATTAAATACAAATTAAATAGAAAAATAAAAGAAAAATTCGTGGCATTGGGCTTGGATATTCCTAATTGTATAAGGAACAAGTTTGGATGAAGAAAAAGTAAGCCCATTTGCAATTTTTTTGATTTTTAGAAGTATCTCTCTTTGTGCATCCCTTCAAAATTGCCCAACTTGTGAATGGTGTATCTTGCTTAATTTTCCACATTTTTGAGTGTTCGTGGACTTTTTGGAAAGCTCTAAGAGTCCTCTAACCAACCTCTTTGGTTTCATCTCAATTGGAGTTTCCATGCTCAATATATCTTCAAAACAAAATGTTGACTTTTTGTTGACTTTGAAAAGGACCTGTGATGTTTTGATCCATACCTTCCAAATGAAGCATTTTTTGAACATTCTTGTGAGACATGAAGTTGTAGAGAATTGAATTTCCTTCAAAGCAAGGGGTGGTGGAAAAATTTCTGAGAAAGTATGAAGAAGTTATGCTCAGTCAAAGTTTGGTTGACTTTTCACTGTGAAACCCTAATTTAGAAAGTTTGACTTTTGAGCAAATCTTGAGTTTTCTTGATGAATCATGATCAACCCTTGATCAAATGATGAATGTAACTTCAAAATGAGGATGTTGACCAAGAATCATGAAGTTTGACTGTATGTTGACCACAGTTGACTTTTTGTCCAATACAACTGATTTTCAACCATCTGAACAATTGTCTGAGGGAACTTGACTAGTGAGGCTTGAAACTTGACATGGAGGATCTTTAAAGCATATGAGGAGGCATGATGACCATTGGAGATGTTATAAGTCCATCTTGATCTGAGGAATACCAAACCCTAATTTGGGTTGATTGTCTAGGAGAGGGTTTGTCTGATCAACCCTTGAAGAATCCTTGAGCATGGATGTATGGAATATCTTGAGAAGATGGAGGGCAAATTTTGGGGTATGACAGTAGGCGTTGATGTTCCGCTCCTCGTGAAGTAGCTTTGTCAACTCTAGTACCTTCTTCTCGCTTGCGTAACACTGAGCTTCAAAGGTATCCCTTTCTTCTTTAAGCTGAATCCAAGATCTCTTCAAGTCTTCAAAATCAGTAGGCATGTCAGGATGGAGAACCGTATAGGATTCGTCTCCTATAGCAACAGGTTCCATAATTACTGGTAAAACAGGCGCGAATGGCATCATGAGGTTTTGAGCTCGGGCCCTCACCCATCTGAGGTAAGGTTCCCAAGGAATGGAGTTCTGGTGCCCCAAAGTCTTGGTATCAGTCTTCTTTACCATGCCCCAAGCGTGTATAAACCTTCGTCGGTAATTCTGGAGATCATGATTGTAATCGAACACAATATCTTGGAGAAGCATATCATGTGGGCCATCTCTTCGGGCAAAACCAAACTGACGTAAAGCAAGAGAAGGGTTGTAAGTAATACCTCCCCTTATGCCAAGTAGTGGTACATTAGGGAATTCTCCACAACGCTCAATGAATGTGAAGTCCTTTTGAGAGAAAAGACTCCAACGAATATCTGAATGAGAGAGTGAATTAACCTTTGAGACGATCTCAACCTTTGTTCATTCTTCAAAACTGATGGAGGAAGGTGCGAAATAAACCACCTGGAAAGTAACGGTATACAACACATGAGAGTTCCTTGTCTTTTGATAGTACGAGTGTGGAGAGAATGTAGGATGTCTCCAAGTAAGGTAGGCAAAGGATTGCGGGTAAGAAACAACTTGATGGCGTTGACATCTATGAATTGGTCCGAGTTAGGAAATAGAACCAAACCATAGATTAGCAACAATGTCTTCGAATGCATGGAAACTCATAACTTTGAGGAATTCTCGGGCTTTCTTAATCAGGATCTTAGCAAGTAAGCCCTTAACTCCGCTTCTGGTTTCCCAATTGGCTTCAATGTCTGAGCGCTTAAGATGTAAGGCGGATGCGATGTTTTCGTACTTAGGAACCTTTTCTAGACCGGTGAATGGCATTTGGTCAAGAATAGGTATCCCAAGTAGCTTAGAATTGTTCCAAAGTAGGAACCAATGATAATCTGGAATGTAAAGCAATGGTGTTTGGATCAAAGAATTGGAATAGGACATGCATCATATCTTCTTCAAACCGAGATAACCAAGTCAAGTAGATAACCATGTCTTTTAATGAAAGCATGGTCGGAATTTCAAACCAATTCTTTGAGTGAGAAGGTATACCCATGAAGTTGATTCGGATAGTCTTTCTAGAAGCCATAATACCCTACAAAACAGAGCAAAGATAAATCCCTAGGTCCTTGAAATAGTTAGAAATGATATGCAATGCGAATGATGTCATGTTTAGCACACACAAACAATTCACACAATGAGCCTAGGTTTAAGGCTTTCATGAGGTATAGGTGATTACCCCACCAAAAGTTTGAGTTGGTTCATCCTGTCCTATAATAGTAACCGGGTTCTAGGAATCTCACATCATTGATCTTTCTCGTAGGCGTTTATTTCAATACGACTACCCAGTGGTCGACCGAAAATATCCCAAAGTCGATCTCAATGAGCGTAGCATCGAGTATCAACCAACCTTAGTCGCACAAAGCCGCCATCTCACTACCTTCTAATGGCTAAGATGGGTCAATTAAGGTTCTAAAAGTTTAGTTAGTGCTTGATGACACCACGCAGAAGCCAAATACTATCCTCAACTTGGGAATGAAGAGTATCAGGACATCCAAAGTGTCACACTAACGTAGCCATCATGTTGACCGTTTTGATATCGTCTAGCAGTCGCGACGATTATTGCTACTTACCTAAAAGGAAACCCGGATCTGGGTGTAGGATCCCCCAATAATATAATACCCAAGCAACCCTTAAAGATAAAGCAAGCAAGTCAAACAAAAAGCAATAAAGGTGATCTAGAAATCCTTAAGGCATTCTCTCTTTTTAGGGTGTCTCCCCGGTAGAGTCGCCAGTTCTGTAATACGGTGAACTGACTTTGTAGGTTTTTGTATCGCAAATGTGCGGATAGCAAGAGTCGCCACCGACTTTTCTTTTATCCAATTAAGGGAAGGTAAAAAGTACAGAAAAATACCTTCGTTAGATTCTGAGTAAGAATGAAGGTTATGAAAAGGGAAGGTATAAGCACCTCTTTCCATCCGTAGTTATCTACGGGCTCTTAGTTGCTCTTAGATCACTTTAAAATTGTGCTTTCTGTGTGTTTGACAAAAATATTTTGAAAAGGCATTTCGCTTTGACTTTGTAATGATTCATGTAGGAATGTATACAAAGTGTTTGGAAATGTTTGTTTTGAAAAGAGTTTGAACTTTGACAAAAGTGTGTGGTGTGAAAAATATTTGATCGAGCAAGCAACTAAAAGTCTTATTACCTACTCAGAATTGGTCGTTTTTGTATTATTTTACGTTCCTTTAGAATAGCGCTATCCATACCATTAGTTGGTAGGTAACTCCAATCGTTGGATGTAAGAGGGACATTCGAAGGGACATCGGATGGTCATAGAAAGCAACTTGTAGGAAGTATCCTAGCACATTCGAAGGGACTATCATCATTTTTCGTAGGCGACAATCGAGGGTCAAGATCATGTATTCAGAGGCGACATCGTGGGTCTATATGATCTTTGTATCGAAGGGACTATGATGATTTGTTTTGAAGGCAACGGTGCTAGAATACCTCTACGTTCGAGGGACTTGACCATATTTGGATTCGTAAAGGCAACGAGAGAGAATTACCCTAAGGGGTGCATGTGTGAAAGAGTGTGTTGATTTCAGGTATTTTATCTTGGAAATTAGAGTGAGCTACGTCTGATTTTATCTTGTCATACACGCCTAATTACTAGCAGTTTATAGGGTGCGGAAATTAAAATGCGGGAATGTAAAGTGCGGAAAGGTAAATCCTACGCTATTACATGGCTTTGGGGCAGATACATAATTTTAAGATGCGTAAAATAAAAGTCTTAATTAAAACTATTACATCCCATAAGCATTTACATAATTTGAAAAAAGAAAACGGTAAAAAGAAATCGTCCGAAACGAGATAACCTGTGAAAAAATGAGAAATCGGAAAATACGAGGAAATCGAATAAGAGGAAAATGTTAGCAAAAATGATAATTTTTAAATGAGAAAAATATTTCATGCTGGGAATAACATTAATATGCTAAAATAATTTTTTGGGATTTTTTGGAGGTAATTTAACAATTAAAAACCAATTAAAAGTGATTTAAATGATAAATTAGCAATTAAATTAAATATGCATGCAAAATTATATTTTTTAATGTTATAAATTAAATAAACATTTTCTGGAAATAATGCAAAAAGAAAAATATTTTTTGGTGTTTTTAAATGCATGATAAAAATTATTGAAATTAAATTAAATTGCATGGAAAATATTAAAGAAAAATAAGAAAATAAGAAGTTTTGCAAAAGGAGGAAAAATGTTTGGTCTTGCCAGGGATCGAACTGGAGACCTTAGCTTCACAACCCCATGCCTTGACCATCTGAACCAACGCGCACACGTGTTTGAAATCCGGAACGAATGAATTGTATACGGGTGTCACTCCATGATTGCCCAGAATCACGCGCCAAGAACTTCATCGTTCTCATTTGAATTCTGGGAATTTTGCGTCGGCCTCAGTGCGACGCTATAGTCCCTGCAATTCTCAAAATCTCATACACATAATATAAATGAGTTGTGAGTACATGAATCAATTGGAAATCACATTCTAAACGCAATGGTAATGGTCTTTTGGTCCAATTTAACCGATTTAAGGAAACCCTAATTCGGTTCAAAAACCCTAACAATGGAATATTTCGATTCAGGCCATGGAAACTCAATTCGATTGTCCAGATAGCTTGCAAACTTTGTTCTAAACACAAAACAATCATCAAAACACATTAATAATGCATGATAAACAGAATTCGATTTTTTGAAAAAGTAAGAACAAACCAAATCGTGATTTCTCAATTCTTGATGCTTTTGGACAATGTAAAGGTCTGGAATGCTTCCAGGGATTTCAAGGAATGTGTTTGAATCCTCAAAAATGATTGAAACAAGCTGGATCGATGGTTGCTAGTTGCTTCAAGTGGACGGTTTTCTTGAACTAGGTTAGGGTTCCTCAAGCCAATTTTTCTACCCTAATTCGTGTGGCATGTATTGTATATATATAGTAGATGGAATTGGAGCTGATTTGAGAAAGAATCAATCATCAATCAATGCAAAATATATTTGATTTTGTACCAAATCAAATTTTCTCTTCTTTGATCAATTTCAATCAATTCTTGCCATATCCAATCAAATTTTGAAATTTTCTAGCTTTATTGGGTTGTTTGGATCTCAAGGAAGAGAGAAAAATCAAATTTGCAATTAATTTTGATTTTATACTTTATTTTTGAATTTAATTTGTATTTAAATGAATAAAATCCAAAGTAAATAGAAAAATAAAATAAAAATTTGTGGCATTGGGCTTGGATATTCCTAATTGTATAAGGAACAAGTTTGGATGAAGAAAAAGTAAGCCCATTTGCAAATTATTTGATTTTTAGAAGTATCTCTCTTTGTGCACTTCTTCAAAATTGCCCAACTTGTGAATGGTGTATCTTGCTCAATTTTCCACATTTTTGAGTGTTATTGGAATTTTTGGAAAGCTCTAAGAGTCCAATAACCAACCTCTTTGGTTTCATCTCAATTGGAGTTTCCATGCTCAATATATCTTCAAAACAAAATGTTGACTTTTTGTTGACTTTGAAAAGGACCTGTAATGTTTTGATCCATACCTTCCAAATGAAGCATTTTTTTAACATTCTTGTGAGACATGAAGTTGTAGAGAATTGAATTTCCTTCAAAACAAGAGGTGGTGGAAAAATTTCTGAGAAAGTATGAAGAAGTTATGCTCAGTCAAAGTTTGGTTGACTTTTCACTGTGAAACCCTAATTTAGAAAGTTTGACTTTTGAGCAAATCTTGAGTTTTCTTGTTGAATCATGATCAACCCTTGATAAAATGATGAATGTAACTTCAAAATGAGGATGTTGACCAAAAATCATGAAGTTTGACTGTATGTTGACCACAGTTGACCTTTTGTCCAATACAACTGATTTTCAACCATCTGAACAATTGTATGAGGGAACTTGACTTGTGAGGCTTGAAACTTGACATGGAGGATCTTTACAACATATGAGGAGGCATGATGAACATTGGAGATGTTAGAAGTCCATCTTGATCTGAGGAATACCAAACCCTAGTTTGGGTTGATTGTCTAGGAGAGGGTTTGTCTGATCAACCCTTGAAGAATCCTTGAGCATGGATGTATGGAATATCTTGAGAAGATGGAGGGCAAACTTTGGGGTATGAAATAGCCCAATAGGCTTTATGTTCTAGTTCTACAGGTAAATGATACGACTTCCTATAAATTAACTTAAAAGATGTGGTTATGATGGGTGTCTTGTATGCCGTCCTATAAGTCCACAATGCTTCATGTAGTTTAGATGACCAATCTTTCCTAGATGTGGCAACAGTTCTTTCCAATATTTGCTTGATCTCTCTGTTAGAGATTTCCACTTGTCCACTTGTTTGCGGATGGTAAGGTGTTTCAACACGGTGTCGAACTCCATATTTAGATAGGAAATTATCAAAGATTTTAGAAATGAAGTGAGATCCGCCATCGCTGATGACTAGCCTCGGGACACCGAATCTCGGAAAAATTATGTTCTTAAATAGTCTAATCACTACTTGTGCATCATTTTTTGGAGAGGCTACAACCTTTATCCATTTAGATACGTAATCTACTGCAACCAATATGTAATCGTTGCCAAAGGAAGATGGTAAAGGTTCTATAAAGTCAATTCCCCACACGTCGAAAACCTCTACTTCTAGGATACCCTTCTGAGGCATCTCGTCTCACCTAGATATATTACCAGTGCGCTGACAGCAGTCACATTTTATGATGGAACCATGGACATCCTTCCATAGGCTGGGCCAATAAAGGCCAGCTTGTAGAATTTTTGCACAGGTCTTAGATGTACTAGCATGTCCACCATAAGGGGCTTCATGACAGTGAGCAATTACATCTTCTATTTCACTTTCCAAAACGCAGCGATGGAAGATACCGTCGAGACCACGTCTAAATAGTAAGGGCTTTTCCCAATAATAGTGTTTGAGATCTTGAAAGAATTTCTTCTTTTGCTGATAGGTTAGATCAAGTGGAATGACTCTCGTTAATAAATAGTTGACAAAGTCAGCGTACCAGGGCAATGAGGTCTGAGCTGATATTATTTCCTCTTCTTCCTTCGTCTTGCTGTTACTGCAAAGTTCAGGGAGAAATTTAATTTCACTTTTAGATTCCATCAGGGATGCTAAGTGTTCGTATGGAAAATCATCATTAATATGTGTGATGTTTGGGTTAAGGTTCTCCATTCTAGATAGATGGTCAGCCACAAGATTCTCGGATACAGGTTTATCTTTGATCTCTAAATCAAACTCCTGCAAGAGCAAGATCCACCTCAGTAGTCTTGGTTTGGCGTCTTGTTTAGCTAGTAGGTATCTGATAGTTGTGTGATATGTATAGATAATAATCTTTGCGGCTACTAGATAAGAACGAAATTTATCCAACACAAAAACTATGGCTAAAAGTTCCTTCTCAGTAGTGGCATAATTTATTTATGCAGAGTCCAATGTTCTACTTGCGTAATATATAGCATGGAGTTTATTGTCTCTCCTATGTCCTAGGACTGCACCTAATGTATAATCGCTCGCATCAGACATTATCTCGAATGGTATACTCCAATCAGGTGGTTATATAATGGGTGCGGATATAAGAGCTTTTTTCAACCATTCAAACGCTTTCAGGCAGTCATCATCAAATATGAATTCGGATTCTTTCATCAGGAGGTTGGTGAGCGGTTTGGATATCTTTGAGAAATCTTTTATGAAACGTCGGTAGAAACTGGCGTGGCCCAAGAAACTTCGTATTTCTTGCACAGTTTTTGGTGGTTAGATATTTTCTATTACTTCAATCTTGGCTCTGTCTACTTCGATACCTCTTTCAGAAACTGTGTCCAAGAATAATTCCTTGTTTTACCATAAAATGGCATTTCTCCCAATTCAAAACCAGGTTTACTTGAACGCATCTTTCCAATACTTTTTCTAGATTTGATAAACATCCTTCAAAACATTTCCCGCACACAGAGAAATCATCCATAAAGACTTCCATGATATCGTCTATGAAATCGGCAAAGATGGACATCATACACCTTTGGAACGTTGTTGGCGCATTACATAATCCAAGTAGCATTCGTCTATAAGCGAACGTACCATAAGGGCATGTGAATGTTGTGTTTTCTTGGTCATCAAGATGAATAGGAATTTGGAAAAATCCTGAATAACCATCCAAGTAAAAATACTAGGAATTCTTAGCCAATCGCTCAAGCATTTGGTCAATGAACAGTAAAGGGAAATGGTCTTTACGAGTAGCTTTTTTTAGTTTCCTATAGTCAATACACATTCTGGATCCACTCATGACTCTCTCGGCTATATATTCTCCAGCCTTGTTTGTCGTGACTGTGTGTCATACCCCAAAATTTGCCCTCCTACTTCTCAAGACATTTCATACATCCATGCTCAATGATTCCTCAAGGGTTGATCAGACAAACCCTCTCCTAGACAATCAACCCAAACTAGGGTTTGGCAATTCTCAAATCCAGATGGACTTCCAACATCTCCAATGGTCATCATGCCTCCTCATATGCTTCAAAGATTCTCCATGTCAAGTTTCCAACCTCACAAGTCAAGTTTCCTCACACAATTGCTCAGATGGTTGAAAATTAGTTGTATTGGACAAAAAGTCAACTATGGTCAACATACACTCAAACTTCCTGATTTTTGGTCAACATTCTCATTTTGAAGTCACATTCATCATTTGATCAAGGGTTGATCATGATTCATCAAGAAAACTCAAGATTTGCTAAAAAGTCAAACTTTCCAAATTAGGGTTTTTTAGTGAAAAGTCAACTGAACTTTGAGTGAGCATAACTTCTTCATACTTTCTCAAAAATTTTTCCACCACCTCTCATTTTGAAGGAAATTCAATTCTCTACAACTTCATGTCTCACAAGAATGTTCAAAAAATGCTTCATTTGGAAGGTATGGATCAAAACATTACAGGTCCTTTTCAAAGTCAACAAAAAGTCAACTTTTGTTTTGAAGATTTATTGAGCATGGAAACTCCAATTGAGATGAAACCAAAGAGGTTAGTTAGAGGACACTTATAGCTTTCTAAAAAGTCCAAGAACATTAAAAAATGTGGAAAATTGAGCAAAATACACTATTCAGAAGTTGGGCATTTTTGAACAATTGCACAAAAGGAGATATTTATCAAAATCCAATTTTTTCCAAATGGGCCTATAATCTTATGATCCAAACTTGATCATAATATTATTTGTGACCTATTGATGCCTTGCCATGACCACATTCTATTTTATTGATTTATTTTTGAATTTAAAACCATTTAATTCAAATTTAAATTATATAAAATATGAAAATAAGATATATTTTCAAAAGGAGTGGATTTTTATCAAACTTGAGGTCCAAGATAGCCCACAAAACTTGCCAATTTCGTGATTGCTTGCACATGGAAGAGAAAATCAAATTTTCTCCAAAATTTGATTTTATTTGAAAGAAATTTATTGCACATTCAATATCCAATCTTTTTTCACTCTCTTTGCTATCATGTTACACTCTATAAATACCAAGCAAGCTGCACAAGACAAGACACGAAACCCTAGCCCCAACAACAACCCTTATTTTGCCAAATTTTTTCTCAAAGTTGTAAAAATCGTGTTTCAAGTTCCAGCCACTTTCAGCCTTTCTCAATCACTCCATTGCATTCCTAGGGTAAGTTTGAGTAAGTATACATCATTACCAATGATTGAAACAGCCTGAATCGATACATACATGTTCATACATATTCAAAATTTTCTTGAGGCGTTTTCAATCAAAACTAACATCACCATTGGACTCGGAAGGGTCGATTTAGGGGGAAGGGTATCCCTTTGCCTTTTAATCTTCGTATTTTGCAGGTTTGAGAATCATAGCCATCGGAGAAGACGACCGGAGCTAGGGCTCCGGCGTCGTTGACTAATTTGGACTCCGCCGTGGCTTGCGTGGCGTGAGGGAAGGTTCTGATTCGTCCATTCGTATTGACAAGGGCCCGCGCGTTGACTGTGTTTTGATTTTCAAATATCCATGACACGTATTCGCTTATAAACCATTGGTTTTAAAATTCAAACACAAAGTACACCATGGCCCAGTGGTTAAGGCGTTGGCATGTGGAAGATGCTCTCCAAGGTCTCCAGTTCGATCCCTGGCAAGACCAATCCTTTTTTTTCTCTTTTACAAACTTAACTATTTTTCATATTTTCTTATTTTTTTCTTCTAATATTTTCATTCTATTTAATTTATCTTTAATAATTTTTATTATGCATTTAAAAAACACCAAAAATATTTATTTTTTGCATAATCATCAGAAAAATGTTTATTTAATTTTTAATATAAAAATTATTATTTTTGCATGCATATTTAATATAATTGCTAATTAATTGTTTAAATGACTTTTAATTGTTTTTAAATTATCAAATTAACTCCAAAAATTCCCAAAAAATTATTTTATCATACTAATGCCATTACTAACACAAAAACGTTTTCTCATTCAAAAATCCTTATTTTTACTAACATTTTCTTCTTATGCAATTTTCTTCCGTTTTCCGATTTTGCATCTGTTCACAGGTTATACCGCTTCGGACGATTTTTATTGCTTTTCTTTTTCAATTATGTAATTGCCTATGGGATGTAATAGTTTAATTAGGACTTTTATTTTCCGCACTCTCAATTATGTATCTGCCCCAAAGCCTTGTAATAGCGTAGGATTTATCTTTCCGCACTTTACATTTCCGCAATTTACTTTCCGCACCCTATAAACTGCTAGTAATTAGGCGTGTATGGCAAGATAAAATTGGACATAGATCACTCATAATTCCAAAGATAAAAATATCTGAATTGACACACTCTTTCACACATGTACCCCTTAGGGTAATTCTCTCTCGTTGCCTTTACGAATTCAAATGGTCATGTCCCTCGAACGTAGAGGTATTCTAGCACCGTTGCCTACAAACAAATCATCATAGTCCCTTCGATACAAAGATCATAGACCCACGATTTCGCCTACGAATACATGATCTTGACCCTCGATTGTCGCCTACGAAAAATAATGATAGTCCCTTCGAATGTGCTAGGATACTTCCTACAAGTTGTTTTCTATGACCATACGATGTCCCTTCGAATGTCCCTTCTACATCCAACGAATAGGGTTACCTACCAACTAATGGTATGGATAGCGCTATTCTAAAGGAACGTAAAATAATACAAAAACGACCAATTCTGAGTAGGTAATAAGACTTTTAGTTGCTTGCTCGATCAAATATTTTTCACACCACACACTTTTGTCAAAGTTCAAACTCTTTTCAAAAACAAAACATTTCCAAACACTTTGTATACATTCCTACATGAATCATTACAAAGTCAAAGCGAAATGCCTTTTCAAAACATTTTTTTTCAAACACACAAAAAGCACAATTTTTAAAGTGATCTAAGAGCAACTAAGAGCCCGTAGATAACTACGGATGGAAAGGGGTTCTAATACCTTCCCTTTTCATAACCTTCTCCCTTACTCAGAATCTTCGAAGGTCTTTTTTTGTACTTTTTACCTTCCCTTAATTGGATAAAAGAAAAGTCGGTGGCGACTTTTGCTATCCGCACATTTGCGATACAAAAATTTCAAAGTCAGTTCACCGTATTACAGAACTGGCGACTCTGCCGGGGATACACCCTAAAGAGAGAATGCCTTAGGGATTTCTAGATCACTTTTACTGCTTTCTGTTTGATTTGCTTGCTTTATCTTTAACGGTTGCTTGGGTATTATATTTGTGGGGGATCCTACACCCGGATCCGGGTTTCCTTTTAGGTAAGTAGCAATAAATCGTCGCGACCGTTAGACGTATATCGAAACGGTCAACATGATGTTTATAGGACAGGATGAACCAACTCAAACTTTTGGTGGGGTAATCACCTATACCTCTTGCAAGCCTTAAACCTAGGCTCATTGTGTGAATTGTTTGTGTGTGCTAAACATGACATCATGACATCATCACATTGCATATCATTTCTAACTATTTCAAGGACTAGGGATTTATCTTTGCTCTGTTTTGTAGGTATTATGGCTTCTAGAAAGACTATCCGAATCAACTTCATGGTATACCTTCTCAGCTCAAAGAATTGGTTTCAGAAATTCCCGACCATGCTCAGTTCATCAAAAGACATGGTTATCTGCTTGATTTGGTTATCTCCGGTTTTGAAGAAGATATGATGCACGTCCTATTCCAGTTCTTTGATCTGAAACACCATTGCTTTACATTCCCGAATTATCAGTTGGTTCCTACTTTGGAAGAGTTCTCTAAGCTACTTGGGATACCTATTCTTGACCAAATGCCATTCACTGGTTTAGAAAAGGTTCCTAGGTACGAAGACATCGCATCCGCCTTACATCTTAAGCGCTCAGACATTGAAGCCAATTGGGAAACATGAAGTGGAGTTAAGGGTTTACTTGCTAAGTTCCTAATTAAGAAAGCACGAGAATTCCTCAAAGTTATGAGTTTCCATGCATTTGAAGACATCGTGGCCTTGCTAATCTATGGTTTGGTTCTATTCCCTAACTCGGATCAATTCATAGATGTCAACGCCATCAAGTTGTTTCGTACCCGCAATCCTGTGCCTACCTTACTTGGAGATATTCTACATTCTCTCCACACTCGTACTACTAAGAGGCAAGGAACTCTCATGTGTTGTATACCGTTACTTTCCAGGTGGTTTATTTCGCACCTTCCTCCATCAGTTTTGAAGAACGAGCAAAGGTTGAGATGGTCTCAAAGACTAATGTCACTCTCTCATTCAGATATTTGTTGGAATCTTTTCTCTCAAAAGGACTTCATATTCATTGAGCGTTGTGGAGAATTCCCTAATGTACCACTACTTGGTATAAGAGGAGGTATTACTTACAATCCTTCTTTAGCTTTACGTCAGGTTTGTTTTGCTCGAAGAGATGGTCCACATGATATGCTTCTCCAAGACATTGTGTTCGACTACAACCACGATCTCCAGAATTACCGACGAAGGTTCATACACGCTTGGGGCATGGTAAAGAAGACTAATACCAAGACTTTGGGACACCAAAACTCCGTTTCTTGGGAACCTTACCTCAAATGGGTGCGAGCTCGAGCTCAAAATCTCATGATGCCATTCACGCCTATTTTACCAATAATTATGGAACCTGTTGCTATAGGTGACGAATCCTATACTGTTCTCCATCCTGACATGCCTACTGATTTTGAAGACTTGAAGAGATCCTGGATTCAGCTTAAAGAAGAAAGGGATACCTTTGAAGCTCAGTGCTATGCGAGTGAGAAGAAGGTACTAGAATTGACAAAGCTACTTCACGAGGAGCGGAACATCAACGCCTACCTCGGCACCAAAAGGAAGCGCCCATGGGAGACTTAGAGCTTTAGGATTTATATGTTTTCTTTTATTGTTTTGAACTATCTTTTGTACTTAAAAAGAAAAAGAATAAAAAAGAAACTAATAAATGTTTGTTCGTGCTTGTTTAACAAATTTAAATCTCTAAGGTCCTTAAAAACATTGCATTGCATTTGCATAAACATCGCATATCATAGCATGACATCTCATAACAGGTACATTGAAGATTGATTTTCTCATTCTCTCGCTATTTATTTTAGCAGAAATGGCTCTTGAATAGACTGTCAAAGATCTCCAGGCTCAGAATGCTCAGTTCCAAGAAATGTTCACCAGTTTGGTCCAAGGCCAAGAAGATCTGAAGAAGCTCATCAACAGAAAGAAGAGGGTTGTTGGTATTCTCAACATGGGCAGACGTTACAAAGATGGTCCTAAGGTGGTCAGTCGGATAGAGCTCTCAGAAGGAAGTGTCAAGAATAAGGGAAGTGTCAAGAATGAGGGGAGTGTCAAGGGCGATGACGAAGGCAGCCAGCATGAGCCTGTAAAAGACTACGATCACGACCAGTACTCTGATGAAGATGACAAGTACAAGCAACTTGAAGACCGTCTGAATGCTGTGGAAAACCTGAAGATGTCCGGGCTGAATTTTGATGATCTGAGTCTTGTTCCTGGTGTGGTGATTCCTCCCAAGTTCAAAGTTCCAACTTTTGCCAAGTATGATGGCATGTCTTGTCCGAAGCTGCATTTGAGGTCCTATGTCCAAAAGATCAACCCCCACACTGATGACAGAAAGTTGTGGATGCATTTTTTTCAAGAGAGTTTGTCCGAAACTCAATTGGAGTGGTATTATCTGCTAGAGAATGACCGTATCCGTACTTGGAGTGATTTGGCATATGCTTTCTACAGGAAGTATGAGTACAATGCTGAATTGACACCCACTCGCATGCAACTACATAGCATGTCTATGGGTCGCGATGAGAAGTTCAAAGAGTATGCTTAGAAATGGAGAGATCTAGCAGGCAGAGTTCAGCCACCCTTGTCTAATAGGGAATTGGTTGATATGTTTATGGGAACACTACCAGGCCCATTCTTCAATCATCTGATTGGGAACTCTTCAGCCGGATTCACCGAGCTGATATTGACAGGAGAGCGTATTTAGGCTGGTATCAAGAGCGGAAAGATTCAGGTAGAGTCATCTTCAAATGCTGCGAAGAGATCTTTTGGTGGTAAGAAAGAAGCTAATGCTCTGTATAGTCAGAAAAGCCGAGCCAAGACCGACCTTGCTCAATCTGTGGGGGCAGTTGTGATCTCCAATCCAGCATCAGCCCAACCTCAGCAAGACAACGCGCGTAGCCAGAACGCGCCACGAAGACAGTTTACAAAGATCAACATGCCATTGTCGCAAGCCTTGCAACACATGTTGAAAGCAGAGCTGATTACCTTGAGGGACCCTCCTCAAAATGTCAACACTTCCTCTCCGAGATACAATCCCAATGCTAAGTGTGCTTACCATTCCAATAGCCCAGGACATAGTACTGATGATTGTTGGGCTCTGAAGAACAAGATTCAGGATATGATTGAAGCTAAGCAGATTGAGTTTGACCCTCCTGTTGAGACTCCGAATGTGATCAACGCGCCCATGCCTAACCATGACAAGAGTTCCAATGCTGTTGGCGATGATACTTATGTTTTCAACATAGATGACTTGACCATTCCTCTGATGACTGTTAAGAAGAATTTGTTACAAGCTGGTGTCAATCCAGGATGCCCAGAGAATTGTCGTTGGTGCCCATCTGCACCTGATGGTTGTGCTTGGTTGAGAAGACGTGTTCAGTGCATGATGGATAACCGTGAAATACTATTCCTGAAACCACCTGTGGAGAGTCTGTGTGAAGACATGTCTAAGAAACTAAAGATCGAAGATGTGAATGAAACAGTGCCGTCTGCATGGGATACCTTGGGGCAGCCAAGTGGAAAGTTTGATTACATGGTGAAGTAAACTGTTCCTGAGAGCTACAAGATTCCTATTGAAAACGTTAAAGTGACCGGATCGGGTGACGATTTCCCAGAAGACTATGCTGATGTTAACACTATAAGGATTTCCTATGCTGATTCTGTGCCTAGAGTGGCACCTCTCGTCATTACTTCTCCCAGACCAGTTCCATATTCCTCTGACAAGGCTATCCCTTGGAACTATTGTCATACCCCAATTTTTGACCTAATATACCACCTTATATATGCATCACTGCATCACTAACAGTTCAGAACAGAATTAATCGGGTGTGGCTTCTACAGGTCACAATCAGGGTTTCACAAATTTTTCATCTGATTCAAGAGGTAATCAATTAGGGTTTGAGTTTCACTCACCTCAATTGATCTATCTTAATCAAATCATCAACTTCTGATCTTCAGATGTCCAACTTTTCCTCATGATCTATCAAGGATAGACCAATTAGGGTTTTCATCGAGGATAAGCAATCACTGATTTTCTGATTAATGAATGACTTTTTTCTTGGAGATTGATCTTCATATCTCCAATACAACATGTTGACCTAATTTCTGGATTCAAAACATCACAGAAGTTCACATTCTTCATCAGTCAATTTCTGGATTATCTGATGAAATTTCATCTGCACTGAAAAGTCAAACTTTGACTTTTGGTCAACTTTTTCAAGACAAAACTTTTTCAATCATCAAAATACTTCAAATGATCCATCATGATCATAAAAAATCAAGAAATTTGGAAAAGTCAACAAAAAGTCAAAATTTTCAACACTTAGAAAAATTTACACTTAGAAAATTTTTCAAGTGTTAAAATTTCACATTTTTTCTACTTTCATGGCACTTTTTCACATAGTTCCATTTTGAATTAGAAAACACTCAAAACATGAAAGTTGTAGCCCTTGAAACAAGCTTTCCAAAATGTCCAAGAAATTGCAAATCCATTGTGTCTAGCTATACTTTTGATTTTGAAACATAGAGCTCCAAAAGCCATGATTTTCAAGTACAACCTTCAAAATTACAAGTCATTTTTTGCAAAATCTCCTTCTAGAAGCCTTGTCACTAATTGGAGATAGGCTAGAGCTGATAAAAATCATTTGAGAGGTAATTATGATGGAGATAAAATCAAGTTAAATTTAACCATGGTTAAAAGGAAGGTTCCTTTTGCATTTATGGCAAAAATGACTTTCTTGCCCTCTAAGGCAAGTTGTCCAAATCCAAGCCAATCTTCTTTGCTTGCTAATTTGATTTTTTGACCTATAAATAAAGTTCATGTTTGCCATTTGAAACTACACCAAAGCTATGCCAAAACAAGCTTTCTCTTTTCTTTCTTAAATTTCAAGTAACATAGTTCAAAGTGAGAATTCTTGCATTTTTCAAAACTTGTGAAAAACCATGAGAGATTTGGTGTCTAACATGTCTTAAAATCAATATGTAACTGGTTTGAAACTTAAAATCAACACAAGAATCACTAAAAACCAGAATTGCTTTTCATATTTCAAAACTTGCAAAAACTGCCTTAAACTTCAAAACTGATATTTGGCTCGAGCTAGTTGTGGTTTGATCATTCAAACATCATCCATACATCTCATATGAGTGATACAAATCAGCTTTCTTGAACTGTAACACTTCCAAACACGGATTCGAGTTTCACTTTAAGCATATGCAAGTGGACTTGGTCAGAATAATTTAGGTTGATTCAAGGCAAGCAGAGCATCCTCACACGTTCCCTGAAGCGCACTGGTGCTCCAGCAATCCTTAAACATCAACTGTAACAGCTCCTTTGAAGATTTCGATCTCAGCTTCAAGAGGTAAGTGACTCAACTTCGAACTCCTTGATTTCTTATTTCCAGTTCAAAAAACTCTTGGCCGTTTTTTTCTGCACCTCCACTGATCATTAACCCTACACTAATTGCTTGAATCCATGTCCATACACGATTTCAATTTGATTTTAAAGAACTAGGGTTCTTCGTGTATTCTGGAAATTTAATCATGTTAAACTAAAAATAAATGAAATTAACCCACATCATCATGTTCCTGGTTCAATTTTGATCAAGTTTGATGTTTACATCGAGCAATTTCATTGAGAAACAAATAATCCATGGCTGATTGAAGGATCGAGGAAGAAGAAGATGAGTTCGCGCGTTTTTTCAAATTCAAACATTTAGTTTATAATATAATAACATGAAGTTGGATATATGAACGGATGTATTGCCGCCCCAGCGGTTGCCAGCTCACTCTTAACACTTTTCCTTGCCACGCCTTGCCCAATGGTCCCGGGTTCGAGTAGCCTTGGGACCATTTTTGCCAAATTTTTTTGTTTTCTCTTCACATTTTTTTTCAAACTTTGACTTCTTCAAAACCCAATCAAAACTCCTCATTTTGAGGTGATTTTTTGCACACGTGTCATTTAACATACCTATTTTAGGATAATGTCAAAAAAATTCAAAAGTACTTTCTTTTGATTATATTTTTATCGAGCCGAAAACGATACGTTTTGAGTACTTTTCAAAGCACTTTCAAAGACGTTTCTTTCAAACTTTCGAAGCCCGAAACTTTTTCCAAACTCCTTGTAAGTATATTTCACTTTTCAAAAACACTCTCAAGATCTTTTTCAAAACTTTTCAACAAACTTACACTCTTTTTTCCATGATCGATCCGATTTGAAGATAAAACCGAACTCGTTTTTCCTCGAATTTCTTAACCGATCATGGGCCTCCCTCACGGTGTAAGTCCCAAAATTCTTTTATGTACATAATTATTTCCTTGTACATATCCAATTCTTTTATGTACATACCATTTTTTACTTGTACATTATACAGATACCTTTGTAAATACTCAAGTACAGACAAACTTCGTCCGTTTGTTTTCGTTTCGCTTGTATATACACTGAATACCATTGGTATTAAAAAGAGCATTATTCTCGGTGAAACTGCTTTAAACCAATGGGCCACCCTTATGGTGTAAGTCCCAACCATCCTATGTACATATTTATTTCCTCGTACATAAATACTCGCTCGTGTACATATTCATTCCCTCGTACACATTCAAACTTGTAAATAATCAACTTACGCTCGTTTCAAACGTTCGTTTTATACACACTTGTTTACATTTCTTTCATAAACTCTTGTAAATAAACTTTACATGCATTGTTTATATTTCCTTCATAAACTCCTGTGAATAAACTTCATATACTTGTTTATATAACTGTCTAGTTATAACATAACAACTAGTCTAACCATTAAGTTCCCCACAGAGTTAGCCTCCTCTTGGGCTTTATACAAGGTAACTCATTTCATCTGAGTTCAGCCTCCTCTTAGGCTTCATATAAGAAAACTCACTCATCTGAGTTTAGCCTTCGCTTAGGCTTCATATAAGACAACACTCCCCTGTTGAGTCAGCCTCCTCTTGGGCTTCGTTCAAAAGAACTCCTCATTGAGTTTAGCCTTCTCTTGGGCATCAAACAAAGAAAGAGACCAGGAAATCTCTTATGACCTCCTATTGGGCTTCCAATACAAAGAATCACCCGCGCTAGGATAGAACCCAGAGAGTATAATTTCCCGGTGAAATTGCTCTTGAAATCCTAAGAGGATGGTTTCCCGGTGAAATCCCTCTTAAAGCCAAAGCCAGCCATACCCTATAGCTTCCTCTTGAGCTTCGTACAAGGACCCTCGATGACCCTCGGAATGCCTCCTCTTGGGCTAACAATACAAGGACCCATGGGCTTCTTAAAAGCATCCCCTTAATCCAATCAATTTCTCCTAGAGGTTTAGACATCTATCATCTCTATGGAAGAAGTATCTCATCTATCACATCACATACAATCAAAAAAAATTTCAAACTCTTTTCAAACAAAAAACATCTCTTAATCGTAAGTGGTAACGCTTGTACACTCAAGCAAAACACCCAATGCTTACAATTAAAAGATTCAATCATTTTTCTTCAAACATCTTTCTAAAACTCGTAATTGGTAACGCTTGTACACTCAAGCAAAACACCTATAACTTAAGATGAAAGATTTCAATCAATCAACCTTTCAAAATGTATGTGATGAAATAGATTAGATACATTTTTCATTAAGATGACATTTGTCTGTGTCTCTTAATAACATCCTATTGCTTCCACTAGCATAAGTGGGAACTACGATTGCTCTGACTTTCTCAACATCCTTTTGAGAATACGTAGGCACAAGGTCTCATCCTTGGCGAGCAAATTTCTTTCTCCCTCAAACCAAACAAACCATAAATCCCTTTAGATCCGAGCTACAAATGCTCTGATTCCCATTAAGGGATATGTATGCAGAGGATCCCAATGATCTTTGCAAGCACAATAATAACAAAACCTAGGATCCCACATAATCTACCTTTCTAAAAATCCAAAGGAGAAACTTTCCCAATCATAGAAATAACAATTTAAAACACACAAACATATCAAACATATTCATATATAAAGCTATAGATAACTATATATATTTAGGGTGCTCCATCTATTCCCTTTATATAACAAACCCCCTTGCCCGGAATCTCCCCAATGCGTTACGTCTAGTTTGCGTTAGTCGTAATGCATATCATATCAATTGAGGGTATTAACAGCTTTCCCCTTTTTGATAATCATTTTTCTTGTGTTGAAAATAATAAAGCTTGTTGCTCGCGGCATCTTTATAAACAAATCAAAAGAGTAAATCGTTTCGAGCCAGAGAATCCGAATTCAGATTCGATTCCCTCACGCGTCACTTTTTAACGCGAACAACTATGGAGCTGATGTTTACTATCATGGCGTCAAGCAAGACCCTCTGACCATTGAAGATCTTACAGTTGAAGCTACCATTCCTAACATTGACAACATCACCGGATCAAGTAAGGTGACCAGAACCGGAAGGTTATTCTCTCTAGATATCTCTCCTCCAAAAGACGCTGCGACTCCAGCTCGTATTCCAGCTATTCAATCCACTCCCCAAGCTAGAGGGAAAGAACCAGTGACTCATCCCTCACGAAGTACCAAAGGAAGTTACTGAAGACACCTCCAAAAAAGAAATGGAGGAAATTCTGAAGATTATCAAGAAGAGTGACTACAATGTGGTGGAACAGTTAGGACAGACTCCGTCCAAGATCTCCATGATTGCTCTGCTCTTGTGCTCTAAGGCTCATGCTAATTCCTTGGTGAAGTTTCTGAAGAATGCTCACGTACCGCAAGACACTAGTACTGATCAATTTGAAGTTTGTATTGCTAGCCTGGCTGCCAACAACGGCCTAGGCTTCTCTGATGCTGATTTGACTCCTGCCGGAAGGAAACACAACAAAGCCTTGCACATCTCTGTTGAATGCAAGGGCATTACATTGTCTCATGTTTTGGTGGATACCGGCTCTGCTCTGAATATCTTACCAAAGACTGCTTTTGATCGACTTGACGTTGAAGGGTTGGTTCTGAAACCCAGTGACATAATTGTGAGAGCTTTTGATGGTTCTAAGCGAACAGTACTTGGAGAGTTCATTCTGCCTGTTAAAGTCGATTCCCAGACTTTCGACTCCACTTTCTTTGTCATGGACATTCGTCCGACTTACTCTTGCCTACTTGGGCGCCCTTGGATACATGGGGCGGTACATTACCTCTGCATCGAAGTGAAGTACCGATGTAGGGAAGGTTTTACGATGTGGTGAAGAAGAGTATATGGTCATCATCTATCATTCGATACCTCGAGGTAGAGGGTGAATTCTTGAGCCTCCTGTCAAGCTTTTGAAACAATCCCCAAAGTCATGCCTTGACTCTCCTGTCACTCTGGTTACACAAGTTACGCCTAGGATGGCCTCGTGAAAGATGCTCAGCTATTGAAGAAGGAGGTAGTACTATTTGGGGTCACTCCGATCTTCCTTTCAAATCGACAAGACGGGTTTAGGCTTCACCATCAAAGGTCAAAGATGATATGCATGACGTGCGCCAACTTCCTTTCCGCATCGGCCAGTGGAATCCATGCTATAGAAGGCGGACGACTTCGACATCGAAGTCGATCTTCCCAACTCCCGGTGGGCTCAAGAATTGGAAGGCAAGACGTCATACCAATCTCCTTTAGACAGAGTAATTGCTCTTGTTTTGTTTTGCTTTTTCTATGTTTTGAACAATAAATTCTAAAGCCTAGTGCCTTTCCGGGCATCATGGCTCGTTTGTGAGGTTATTATCTATCATTTGCATATTTTCATTCAATAAAATCGTTGGACTTTTGCATTCAATTGTTGCTTTCTTTCTTTTACTTTATCACCCCTCCAAAAAGCTATGTGTTTCTTACACACACCCGTGATACACGCAAATCACTCCGAATCTCGTTGATAACTATGCTATTGCTAAATATGACTTCGATAATCCGATCTACCAAGCCAAAGCGAAGGTGAGGAAGATTGTGAAGTGCCGAGTACTTGTCGGTGCTACAAGAAGAGCGAGTTATACACCACCGAAGAGCAAGTTGAGGTTGTGAATTTGGGTACTAATGAAGAGAAAAGAGATCAAGATAGGAGCGGGTCTTGAGAACAGTTTTAAAGAAAGATTGGTTCAGATGCTACAAGACTATATTGCGGTTTTTGCTTGGTCATACGAAGACATGCCGGGTTTAGACATTGATATTGTGGTACACCGATTGTCGACAAAAGAAGGTTTTCTCCCAGGAAAACAGAAGGTTTGTCGCATGCGTCCTCGGATGTCAAAGAAGATCAAAGCCGAAGTTATGAAACAGTTCAACGCCGGCTTCTTAGCCGTTACTTCTTATCCACAGTGGGTTGCTAATGTGGTGCCTGTGCCCAAGAAGGACGGCAAGGTACGAATGTGTGTGGATTACAGAGATCTGAACAAAGCAAGTCTGAAAGACGATTTCCCACTTCCTCATATTGATGTTCTGGTTGACAACATCGCCAAGATAAGGTTTTCCTTCATGGATGGTTTCTCCGGTTACAATCAAATCAAAATGGCTCTCAAGACATGAAGAAGACTACTTTCGTTACATAGTGGGGCACTTTCTGCTACAAGGTCATGCCGTTCGGACTGAAGAACGCGGGCGCCACTTATCAGCGTGCTATGGTGACATTATTCCATGACATGATTCATCACAAGATAGAGGTCTACGTTGACGACATGATAGCTCGATCACAGACAGAAGAAGAGCATCTCGATCATTTGTGGAAACTATTCGATAGGTTGAAGAAGTACAGACTGAGACTTAATCCCAACAAGTGCACCTTTGGAGTCAGATCCGGAAAACTCCTAGGGTTTGTTGTCAGTAGAAAAGGTATTGAGGTTGACCCCGCTAAGGTTAAAGCTATTCAAGAAATGCCTGCTCCCTGCACCGAGATGGAAGTTAGAGGTTTCTTGGGCCGATTGAATTACATTGCCAGATTCATTACACATCTAACTGCTACTTGTGAGCCAATCTTCAAGCTGCTGAAGAAAGATCAAATAGTGGAATGGAACGACGATTGGCAGATCACTTTTGACAAAATCAAGGAGTACCTACAGAATCCTCCTATCCCGATGCCGCCAAGGAAGACCTCTTATCATGTACTTCACGGTGTTAGAGAACTCAATGGGTGTGTGTTGGGGCAACATGACGAGTCAGTCGAAAAGAGCATGCGATATACTACCTTAGCAAAAGTTTACCGATGTGAAACAAGATACTCACAAATGAGAAGACTTGCAACACTTTGGCATGCTCACGACTAAGACAGATATGTTGACTCACACTACTTTGTTGATTTCTAAGATGGATCCGATAAAATACATATTTGAGAAACCACTCTCTCCAACAATAGCAAGATGGCGATGATCTTGACCGAGTATGACATCAATACACTTCTCGAAGCGATCAAAGGAAGTGTAGTAGCGATCATTTGGCTCATCAAGCCGTGACGACTATCGCCTATGCGCTCGAATTTCCGATGAAGATGTTTTACTAATTACAGATTGTGAAGAACCGCCCATTTAAGGACCTGAACAAGGATCCCGATGGACCATGGTCTTTGATGGAGCCTCAAACGCACTTGGCAATGGCATTGGCGCCATCATTACATCACCTACAGGCGGACATACTCCATTCACCTCCAGATTATGCTTCAGTTGTACGAACAACATGGCCAAATACGAAGCGTGCATCATGGGTATTAAAGCTGCTATTGACTTAAGAATCAATTTCTTACAGTGTATGGAGACTCAGCTTTAGTGATCAGTCAGATTAAGGGCGAGTGGGATACGAAGCATCTGAATCTCATTCCGTATCGAGAGCATGTTCTGAGTTTGATCCCCTACTTCGAAGAGATTACTTTCAATCACATTCCACGAGAAGAGAATCAGTTGGCAGACGCATTGGCTACCATGTCGTCTATGTTCAAGGTTAGGTGGGACAACGAGGCTCCCCAGATCATCATTGAGAAGTTCGACGAACCAGCATACTGTTATGAACTTGATACAGAAGAGAAACCTTGGTACTACGACGTGAAGAGGTATCTTGAGACTCAGGAATATCCCGCAGGGGCATCTGTCAATGATAAGAAGTTCTTGAGAAGATTTGCATCCAAATTCTTCCTCAGCAATGGTATCTTATACAAGCGCAATCACGATTTGTGCTTACTCCGCTGTGTAGACCGGAAAACAGCGGAGCGTATCATGGAAGAATTACACGAAGGCGCATTTGGTACCCACTCCAGTGGACATACAATGGCTAAGAAGATTCTGAGAATAGGATACTATTGGTCCACCATGGAAGCTGATTGTCACCGCTATGCTCGATCTTGTCACGAATTCCAGATTTATGCAGACAAAGTGCACGTACCCCCAGTACCTCTGAATGTTCTTACAGCTCCTTGGGCTTTTGCAATGTGGGGCATTGACATGATCGGAGAAATCAAGCCCACAACTTCCAACGGACAACGTTTCATCCTTGTGGCAATTGACTATTTTACCAAATGGGTAGAGGCAGCCTCGTTCGCATCTGTTACCAAGAATGTTGTGGCTCGTTTCATCAAACATAATCTTATCTGTCGGTATGGCACTCCTGAAAGGATTATCACAGATAACGGCTCTAATCTCAACAACAAGATGATCACCGAACTCTGCACGTAGTTCAAGATCAAGCATCACAATTCTTCTCCATATCGGCCTAAGATGAATGGCGCAGTGGAAGCCGCCAACAAAAACATTAAGAAGATTATACAGAAGATGACGGTGACTTACAAGTATTGGCATGAGATGTTACCATTTGCTCTTCATGGTTATCGCACTACAGTACGAACATCAACAGGGGCAACCCCCTTCTCTCTTGTATACGGTATGGAGGCAGTCCTACCAATCGAGGTTCAGATTCCCTCAACCAGAGTCCTCCAAGACGCAGAGCTAAGCGAGGATGATTGGATCCAGACTCGCCTTGACCAGATTAATTTGATTGATGAGAAACGACTCGCATCCATTTGCCATGGGCAGATCTATCAGAAACCAATGATCAGAGCATTTAACAAGAAGGTCAAGCACCGAGTCTACCAAGTTAGTGACCTAGTAGTCAAGCGCATCATTCTTCCACAAGGTGATCCCAGGGGCAAATGGACTCCCACCTACGAGGGACCGTTTGTAGTCAAAACAGTATTTTCCGGCGGAGCTATGATACTTATCACCATGGATGGTGAAGACTTCCTACACCCTGTGAACACAGACATAGCCAAAAAATACTACGCATAAAAAGAGACCCGCTAGGTCGACTGACCTAGGCAAAAATAAGGGCATCCTGGCGAACCAAAAGGGTTCGGGCAAAAGTTAAGGATATATATATTAAAACATGTACACCCGGCAAGTTGAAAACCTGAAAAGGCGGCTTGGGCAAAAAAGGGTATCCCGGTAGACTGAAAACCCGAAAGGGCGGTCGAGGCAAAAGTTAGGGATTCAAGCGTACGATTATGTCTCGTCCAGATCACCTACTTCCACACTACTATCAGCATTCAAGATTCAAATGGCGAAAATCAGTCCACTCACTTTCTACCGACTGCAAGGAGATGAGATAGTTGAAATATATGAGTACTAGCATAGTTGGAACTTAACGAGATTGTTCCCACATAGCTTTTTACTTTTCTTGTGTACAAACTGCTCGGCCATACGCCGCATTTCAAACAAATACAAGTTTCTTTCTCTTTACTTTCGTTGTTTGCATAAAGTCCAACGTTTGCTTTGAATGATTATATGCATTTGACAATAAAAATCTATTCACAAACATGCGAAAAGTGAACATACAAAAGTAATTACTGCAGGCTCCAGGAATAGAGATGACGACGAAAGTCACCAAAACATTCCCCCGCAGAGCATGATCCCCACAAACCTTCCACAGCGGAGTATACGTTAGTCCTCGAGCAGTGATTCCACTCAACTAAACCATGTGACAACAGATTTCGAAGCAGTACGGATTCATCACCAGTAGAGGTATCCCCAGCAGAATATCTCAGCAATCATCACCTCCCCGGCAGCAGTAGTATCCAGACTTGAAACTTGGTCAGATAGCGCATCGGAGGAAACCTATATCTTTTATTCCCCAGCCAGAGATTACAACGGGCTCTAGATCCTCCTAACCCGGTCTCCCAGCAACTATCAAATACTCTCCAGCAGGATTTATGCGTAAGATCCCCAGTAGAGTACCTCCTAGATTTCTCCCCAGCAGGGTCTATGTGCAAAATCCTCAACAGCGTGTCTCTCGATCTCTACCATCCTCAATAATATCTAGGCTCAAGACTTGGTCAGATAATGCATCAGAGGAATCAAAGTTATCTTTCTTCTCAGGGTTTTCATCCATTTCAGCTCCAAACAGAAGTTAGAAATCCCCAAGCAGAACATCCACATCTTCTTCAAGATGAATATGTTTTGAAATACCACAAAATCAATCATTCATACATTACATTACTCATGAAAGTCATAATATATGCATATGTCATTCATACACACCGTCATGCATCATACTTTGAATAAGACTAACGTTATTCTATCAAAGTTTCTTTTGTTTTTTTCAAAACAGGTGAAAATCACTTCGGAAACAAACAGGTCCAAGATTAATGCCCGAAGCCAGACGGGGAAAACTATCTGAACGATCGCCCTAGTTGTCCTCCGACAACTGGTCCAGGATTAATACCCGAATCCAGACGAGAAAACTATCTGAACAACCGCCCACGTTGTCCTCCGACAACAGATCCAGGATTAATACCCGAAGCCAGACGGGAAAACTATCTGAACAATCACAAGTTATCCTCCGATAACAGGCATTGGACCAATACCCGAAGCACAACAGGGAAGCTGTCCACATTCTGCCAACAATCATCCCCTTAGAGTAATTAGCACAAAGATGTATTCTGACTCTCTCTTATTATCAACAGCAACTACAGAGTCTGGCGTTACGACTCGGTTGCCCTGGATGGCATCTTAAGTCCATCTCCGACTATTCATCAACATTTCTCCACTTGCAGAATGCTGCATATTTGGTTAAAAAACCAATACAAACCAATAACTTCATTCAAAGATGAGCACGAAGTCTAACGTACGACTCCCTCCAGAGGGCATCTTATGCCCATCCCCATGCTCCTTTCATTTCCAGAAACGTCTACAGAGCCTAGCGTACGGTTCACTCCCTAGCGTCGTTCTTTCCAAATGGCATCTTAAGCCCATCTCTGATGACTCTCCTATTCAGACGACATTCTTGAGTCTAGCATACGACTCATTCCCCAGCGAATTCTCCACCTTCTCCAAATGGCATCTGTAAACCCATTCCCGCGTCATTGGCCAGCAGCGAGTGCAAATTTTCAAGTGTACTCGAGTGTTCAATCATCTTCTACCTCCAGGTCACGAAAGGCAAGCATGTCAATCTAACCCTTCCAGTACAAGAAGATTGAACAGGGGCAGCTGTCATACCCCAAAATTTTCCCTTCTACTTCTCAAGACATTTCATGCATCCATGCTCAAGGATTCCTCAAGGGTTGATCAAACAAACCCTCTCCTAGACAATCAACCCAAACTAGGGTTTGGCAATTCTCAGATCCAGATGGACTTCCAACATCTCCAATGGTCATCATGCCTCCTCATATGCTTCAAATATTCTCCATGTCAAGTTTCAAACCTCACAAGTCAAGTTTCCTCAGACAATTGCTCAGATGGTTGAAAATCAGTTGTATTAGACAAAAAGTCAAATGTGGTCAACATATAGTCAAACTTCCTGATTTTTGGTCAACATTCTCATTTTGAAGTCACATTCATCATTTGATCAAGGGTTGATCATGATTCATCAAGAAAACTCAAGATTTGCTCAAAAGTCAAACTTTCCAAATTAGGGTTTTTTAGTGAAAAGTCAACTGAACTTTGACTGAGCATAACTTCTTCATACTTTCTCAGAAATTTTCCACCACCTCTCATTTTGAAGGAAATTCAATTCTCTACAACTTCATGTCTCACAAGAATGTTCAAAAAATGCTTCATTTGGAAGGTATGGATCAAAACATTACAGGTCCTTTTCAAAGTCAACAAAAAGTCAACATTTTGTTTTGAAGATTTATTAAGCATAGAAACTCCAATTGAGATGAAACCAAAGAGGTTGGTTAGAGGACACTTAGAGCTTTCTAAAAAGTCCAAGAACATTCAAAAATGTTGAAAATTGAGCAAAATACACTATTCAGAAGTTGGGCATTTTTGAAAAGTTGCACAAAAGGAGATATTTGTCAAAATCCAATTTTTTCCAAATGGGCGTATAATTTTATGATCCAAACTTGATCATAATATTATTTGTGACCTATTGATGCCTTTCCATGACCAAATTCTATTTTATTGATTTATTTTTGAATTTTAAACCATTTAATTCAAATTTAAATTATATAAAATATGAAAATAAGATATATTTTCAAAATGAGTGGATTTTTATCAAACTTGAGGTCCAAGATAGCCCACAAAACTTGCCAATTTCGTGATTGCTTGCACATGGAAGAGAAAATCAAATTTTCTCCAAAATTTGATTTTATTTGAAAGAAATTTATTGCACATTCAATATCTAATCTTTTTCACTCTCTTTGCTCTCATGTTACACTCTATAAATACCAAGCAAGCTGCACAAGACAAGACACGAAACCCTAGCCCCAACAACAACCCTTATTTTGCCAAATTTTTTCTCAAAGTTGTAAAAATCGTGTTTCAAGTTCCAGCCACTTTCAGCCTTTCTCAATCACTCCATTGCATTCCTAGGGTAAGTTTGAGTAAGTATACATCATTACCAATGATTGAAACAGCCTGAATCGATACATACATGTTCATACATATTCAAAATTTTCTTGAGGCGTTTTCAATCAAAACTAACATCACCATTGGACTCGGAAGGGTCGATTTAGGGGGAAGGGTATCCCTTTGCCTTTTAATCTTCGTATTTTGCAGGTTTGAGAATCATAGCCATTGGAGAAGACGACCGGGAGCTACGGCTCCGGCGTCGTTGACTGATTTGGACTCCGGCGTGGCTTGCGTGGCGTGAGGGAAGGTTCTGATTCGTCCATTCGTATTGACAAGGGCCCGCGCGTTGACTGTGTTTTGATTTTCAAATATCCATGACACGTATTCGCTTATAAACCATTGGTTTTAAAATTCAAACACAAAATACACCATGGACCAGTGGTTAAGGCGTTGGCATGTGGAAGATGCTCTCCAAGGTCTCCAATTCGATCCCTGGCAAGACCAATCCTTTTTTTTATCTTTTACAAACTTAACTATTTTTCATATTTTCTGATTTTTTTCTTCTAATATTTTCATTCTATTTAATTTACCTTTAATAATTTTTATCATGCATTTAAAAAACACCAAAAATATTTATTTTTTGCATAATCATCAGTAAAATGTCTATTTAATTTTTAATATAAAAATTATTATTTTTGCATGCATATTTAATATAATTGCTAATTAATTGTTTAAATGACTTTTAATTGTTTTTAAATTATCAAATTAACTCCAAAAATTCCCAAAAAATTATTTTATCATATTAATGCCATTACTAACACACAAACGTTTTCTCATTCAAAAATCCTTATTTTTACTAACATTTTCTTCTTATGCAATTTTCTTCCGTTTTCCGATTTTGCATCTGTTCACAGGTTATACCGCTTCGGACGATTTTTATTGCTTTTCTTTTTCAATTATGTAATTGCCTATGGGATGTAATAGTTTAATTAGGACTTTTATTTTCCGCACTCTCAATTATGTATCTGCCCCAAAACCTTGTAATAGCATAGGATTTATCTTTCCGCACTTTACATTTCCGCAATTTACTTTCCTCACCCTATAAACTGCTAGTAATTAGGCGTGTATGGCAAGATAAAATTGGACATAGATCACTCATAATTCCAAAGATAAAAATATCTGAATTGACACACTCTTTCACACATGTATCCCTTAGGGTAATTCTCTTTCGTTGCCTTTACGAATTCAAATGGTCATGTCCCTCGAACGTAGAGGTATTCTAGCACCGTTGCCTACAAACAAATCATCATAGTCCCTTTGATACAAAGATCATAAACCCACGATGTCGCCTACGAATACATGATCTTGACCCTCGATTGTCGCCTATGAAAAATGATGATAGTCCCTTCGAATGTGCTAGGATACTTCCTACAAGTTGCTTTCTATGACCATACGATGTCCCTTCGAATGTCCCTTCTACATCCAACGAATAGGGTTACCTACCAACTAATTGTATGGATAGCGCTATTCTAAAGGAACGTAAAATAATACAAAATCGACCAATTCTGAGTAGGTAATAAGACTTTTAGTTGCTTGCTCGATCAAATATTTTTCACACCACACACTTTTGTCAAAGTTCAAACTCTTTTCAAAAACAAAACATTTCCAAACACTTTGTATACATTCCTACATGAATCATTACAAAGTCAAAGCGAAATGCCTTTTCAAAACATTTTTTGTCAAACACACAGAAAGCACAATTTTTAAAGTGATCTAAGAGCAACTAAGAGCCCGTAGATAACTATGGATGGAAAGCGGTGCTAATACCTTCCCTTTTCATAACCTTCTCCCTTACTCAGAATCTAACGAAGGTCTTTTTCTGTACTTTTTACCTTCCCTTATTTGGATAAAAGAAAAGTCGGTGGCGACTCTTGCTATCCGCACATTTGCGATACAAAAATCGCAAAGTCAGTTCACCGTATTACACTGTGTTCCCTCCCTTTTTAGGTATGCGGTGGACTGGACTCACCCATTGACTATCAGAGATCGAGTATGTGATTCCTGCATTCAGAAGCTTGGTTACTTTGTCCTTTACTACAGTGCTCATGATCGGATTGATTCTTCTCTGATGTTCCTTGGATGTCTTACAGTCATCTTCCAGCATGATGCGATGCATACAAATGGACGGGCTTATCCCTTTAAGATCAGCAATATTATATCCTAAGGCTGACGGATATTTTCGTAAAACATGTAACAATTTCTCCGTCTTAACTTGTCCTAAGTCTGCGTTTATTATCATTGGTTTTCTGAATTCAGCGTCTAGGAATTTGTATCTTAAGGTTTTGGGTAATACTTTAAGTTCTAAGTTCGGTTTCTTCGGACAGGGCATATGATCTGGTGTCAGTGCTAGACATTCACTTAAATTGTCATCACGATATTCGGGACACCAATTGTCATCCTCGAAGATTAGGGGCATCATAATCTTCATAGTTTCGGAATCGGGTTCCTTTACTGACTCCATCTCTTTGACACATTCATCTATTACGTCCAAAAGATAAAAGGTATCATCGATAGCTAGATCTTGAAGGAATTGTGTCAAGATGAATTCGACCTTTTCTTCTCCAACTTCGAAGGTCAGTTTTCCTTTCTTAACATCTATTATGGCACCGACAGTGGCTAAAAATGGTCTTCCAAAATAATTGGGGTGACACTATCTTCTCTAATGTCCATAATGATGAAATCCATAGGAATGTAGAATTGACCTATTCGTACTGGGATGTTTTCAAGGATTCCTACGGTGTATTTGACCGAACGATCCGCGAGTTGTACTGACATCTTGGTCGGTCTTAATTCTCCCATGTCAAGCTTCTTAGATATCGACATGGGCATTACACTAATGTTGACGCCTAAGTCGCATAGAGCCTTGTCTATGACAAACTTACCTATATTATAGGGAATAGAGAAGCTTTTGGGATCCTTTAGCTTCTATGGCATTTTATTATGAATAATGGTGCTACACTCAGCGGTGAGTGTAACTGTCTCGTTATCCTCTATCTTTTTCTTGTTAGATAATATTTACTTAAGGAATTTAGCATATGAGGGCATCTGAGTGATGGCTTCTGCGAAAGGTATGGTGATATTTAATTGTTTCAGAAGTTCCACGAATTTCTTGAATTGTCTGGCACTTTTAGATTGAGTAAGTCTTTGAGGATAAGGGATCGGGGGTTTGTAAGGTGGAGGAGGAACATAAGGTTTTTCCTTTTCCATTGGTTCTCCATCACCTACTCTCTCTTTCTCTTTCGGCTCGCTTTCCTTCTCAACTGCTTTCCCAAAGCTTTCGGACATGGCTGAATTCCTAGTTCTAGGATCTTCTGGTCCATCGTAATCAGTTTCACTTCTCAATATAACAGCATGGGCCTATCCTTTCGGATTAGGTTGAGGTTGACCAGGAAATGTACCGGCAGGTGCAGTTGTGGGTGCTTGTTGTTGGGCCACTTGTGAAATCTAAGTTTTTAGCATCTTGTTATGTGTGGCTAAAGCATCCACCTTATTCACGAGCTATTTGATTTGCTCGTTGGTGTGAATATTTTGGTTTAGAAACTCCTTATTGGTTTGATCTTGAGTAGCTATAAAGTTTTCCATCATCAGCTTGAGATTGGACTTCCTAGGAACATTAGGTGCGGCTGCAGGTGCGTTTTGATATCTAGGTGGTACAACTGGTACTTGTCCAAGTGCATATAACGCATAAGGGTTCTTATACGAGAAATTCGGATGATTTTTCCATCCAGGGTTGTATGTGTTTGAGTAGGGATTTCCTTGAGCATAATGCACTTGGCCGGTGGGAGCTCTTGCCAAGACTTGGCATTCGGCGGCAGCATGTCTAGGTACTCTGTATATCTTGTAGTTGGGAGTTATGGCAGCCACGGTGGTTGACGGTATTACGGTTAAGCTATCTATTTTCTTGGCGAGGGCATCTACTTTAGCATGGACGATATCAAGACTTCTAATCTCGTGCATCCCTCCTATTGTTTGTGCCTTCTCTCCAAAAGCCTTCTCTATTTGACCTCTCTCGCTTCCCCACTAGTAGTGGTTTTGAGCCATACTCTCTATGAGTGCATAAGTTGCGGTATATGATTTATCCATAAGGGCGCCACCCGCTGCGGCGTCTATTGTCAATCACGTGTTATACAGGAGACCATTATAGAAGGTATGGATTATTAACCATTCTTCTAACCCATGATGTGGGCAAAGCCTCAACATGTCTTTATATCTTTCCCAAGCGTCGAAAAGAGACTCGTTGTCTTTTTGTCGAAAATCGCTTATTTGGGCTCTCAACATAGCTGTCTTACTTGGTGGGAAATATCGGGAAAGGAAGACCTTCTTCAACTCATCCCAAGAGGTAACTGAGTTAGCTGGTAGAGATTGGATCAAAGCTCAGGCTCTATAACACCCCTTCTAATTTACCCGCGATTTATATAATTTAATCAGAGTTTTAACATAACGAAAGGGCATCACAATTTAATTAATTCAAATAACCAAAAACAGTGAACATGCCTTTACTGAAGAACTTATAAAATAAAACGAAAACACGGATTATGTTTAAACAGCGGAAATATAACATAAAAATCCAGAATACTTCAATCAATAATTGTTCCAAAACATAAACCAAAACAGCCAGTTTTAAATCCATAAAAATCCCAACCATTTGTTCCCCAGTGTTACAACTACTAGAGCCTGACACTGGCATGCGGATTAATTAAGTAGCACAACTCTAGAAGCTATCCTCACCAATTCTTGAGCAGCTATACTCCTCAATCTGAAATCATTAAAGTAAGGGTGAGATTTCATCAAAACTAAAATGCATTATACATTTCTCAAAAACAATAAAACAACCAATTCATTATTCACCCTTATTAACAGCATTAGCAAACGATCCACAAACACAATTCACACATTCATCATGCATACAGCAACAATTAAATGCAATTGAAACACTGGAATTCATCCTAACATGTTACAATTATATATGCAATGCAGACTCAAATGCATGTGGTACCAATCGTGAACCAAGTCCACACCCTGTTCCACTTACACCTCGGAAAACAACGTAAAATCCATGATTCGCCCATACATCCCTGGGTCAAGAATCTATCCTCACTACCTCTGTCCATTAGGTAAGTTTATTGGCCCTGCAAGTTCAATTCCGCACAATGGGAATGAACCATCAACAATGCTTATGCATGCACATCAGAAGCATGCAACAGTTCAAAAACACAAAGTATGAACATACAAAATTATTTCATTGATGATTAATAACAGCAACAACACATGCTAACATAGAATTCATGAATATAACATTAATCACAATACATGGGATCAACATACAGCATTTACACGCAACGGATAACCACGAAATTACAACGTATTCGTACTACGGAAACCTTATTAATTCCTCCAGATCTCAATTACTGGTTTTAAAAATATTTTCATTAGGTAGTGCTCATTCCAAGCTTTCAAACGATACCAACTATGCCTAAATCGGAGTTACGGTTAAAAAGATATGACCGAAATCGTTTCAGAAAAGTTCTGTTCAGCCCAACACAGTATGCATCGATGCATAAGGCTATGCATCAATGCGTAAACAACTTGCATCGACCCAAAATTGGTATGCATCGATGCATAACATAAAATTTTCTGCATTTTAAAAATTTTCTCCAGTATGTGTCGACACATACGCATCTTGCATCGATGCATAGCCCTGTTTTTGGCCTATGTATCGATGCATACGCATCTTGCATCGATGCATAGCTCAAAAATTCCCCCTATGGATCGATTCATGGCTCTATGAGTCGATGCATAGCTTTTCAAAGCTTCTAGTTTTCAAAAATTACACTGCATACATCGATTCATAAAGGCTTGTGTCGACCCATACTGTTGTTTTTCATCAAAAACACAGCTTTTCTTCACTGTTACGAATTCCCATTACATCCAAACTTCACCAAACCTCATATCATCATAAAACAGAATTAATTACTGCAATTTTTTATCCAATTGATCACAAAAACATGTTTTCTATTCATCCTAGAATCATATTACACAAATTCACCGTTCATACCAATTCCAATCAAGGTTTTACGTTGGATTATAACATTAGGGCATATTCAATTATCTGAATTCGAGATTCCTAACGGATTGAATTATTCTATCGATCATCAAAACCTATAAGGCATAATAATTAGATTCAATCCCCCCTTACCTCGCGATGAATCTTCGAAGTTCTGACGAATTGGCTTTTTCTCCTCTTTCTCTTCTCTTCTCCAATCTCACGTAGAATGCAAATCCTTATTTTCCTCCTCTCACTTTTTCCTTTTATTCCTTTATTTATTACTTTTTATTTTCCACATAATAGAAATAAATTAATTAGGATTAAGTAGAGCTTTTTACTCCATACACCCTACATTTCAACTTCACACCCCCAACTTCCCTTATTTAATTAAATAATTAAATCCATTAACCCAAAAATATTAATAATTAAACCTTTAATTAAATTAATAATTAAATTTTTAATTATTAAATAATTGAATTAATTTGGGGTGTCACAGGGTCTGTCTCTTAAAGAAAAAGGGAAAAGATGAAGTCTTATCGCCTCTTGACTGACCCCATTAGCTTTAACTGTATCTGCATATTGCAGAAACATGGATAGATGTAAGTTAGGGTCATCCATTGATCCACCAGAAAACTGGTTCTGTTGTACAGCGGACAACAGGGAAGGTTTGAGTTCGAAATTATTAGCTTCTATGGTTGGAGCAACGATGTTGTTGTGTGGTTCTTCCTACGAAGGAATAGCATACGATTTGAGCGGACATGGTTGATCACCCATGTCTGGTTCTTCAACTGGTTCGGCAGAAATTGTAGATTGAGAAGAGAGTTGATTAGTACGAGGTACTTGTATGTGGCGTCTTCTAATGATAGAACGCTCGGGTTCGGGATTTGGTAGCACTAAGTCTTCACTTCAAGAGCGAGTACTTGGCATACAATCGGGAATGGGGCCTTAGTCTCTACAACGTAACTTTAAGAGTTACGATATCAACTTGTTAGTCCCTGGAAACGACACCAAAAACTTGATCGCGACTTTATCGTCTTATAGAATCTAGACTACAAGTATACAGCCCTATCGCTTGTAGTTTTAAAGATTATCGAATCCACAGGGACTAAATGTAGACCTACCGCTATCTTAGGCTACTACGTAAATCTAAGGCTAGTAATATAAAGGATGTTTGGTTTAGGGAACCTAACTAATTGAGATCTAGTTTAGATTCAGAATAGGAGTATTGGTATGTAATGGTCGGGCTTAGGGTTTTAGCGACTTATCGACTTAAATTGCATTAGCAAAATGTATTTCAGTAGGATGTACTTGCTTAAAAATCATCTTCTCACACTCTCGTGTTTATTGATTCAGATCCTATAATCAAACCTAAGTGAGTGCTCCCGCTGTTTCAATTAGAGTTTAAAAATAGTTTTTGGAAATAAATAAAACCTAATCAACTTAAAAGCGCTCTCGTTGTATTTTAAGTTAATGCTCAATTATTAATGTCTAGTTAAAATCCCAAGCTCTCGCTTTATTGATCCTAACTTCTATTATGTGTTTCTCTTGGTAGATTCATCTTCTAACTAGAGACCTTGGAACTGCATTCCATCTACATATCAGTAGTGATGAAAGAAAAAGTGGATAAGTGGCTTACCAACAAGGCTTATTCCCCACTTATGGTTACCAACTTTTTATTTGTTACAAACTTCAATTTTTGGCGGAGCATAGATGTTACGGCTCCAGCTTCATGTATCCATGATCGACCTAGCAAACAGTTGTAGGTAGCTTGAACGTCCATAACCTGGAAGGTGACTTGAAAATTATGCGGACCAATTGTCATCAGAAGGTCGATTTCTCCAATAACATATTTTTTATCCATCAAAAGCTTTGACTACTACACCACCGAATTTCATAGGTGTTCCTTTGTAAAATAAACAAGCAAGAGTCATTTTTGGCATGACGTTTAAGGAAGAGCCAGTGTCCACTAGTACGTTGGACAAAGAGTCAGATTGGAACTTCATAGAGATATCCAGAGTGAAATTGTGATCCCTACCCTCTTCAGGGAGTTCTTCATCGGAGAAGCTCAGATTGTTGCAAGTTGTTTTGTTGACTACTATCCCACCAAATTGATCAGTAGTTACGTCGTGATCTATGAAGGCTTGATCCAAAACTCTCATCGGGGCCTCTCAATGGGCTTCAGAGTTTAAAAGCAAAGAGATTATTGAAATTTTGGAAGGAGTTTGCATTAGTTGATCCACAACTTTGTACTCACTCTTCTTGATCAGCTTTAGAATTTCATCAAAGTCTGGATTGATATTGGTTCCTTCAGACGGACCAATGTTTAAGTTTGGATTACCAATGGGAATTCCCACAGGATTCACAACGGGTACATCGATGGGACTTTGCGTAGTCACAGGAGCATTAGGTTGTTTTGGTGGCAACGGGGTATGCACACTCCCACTCCTAGTTACTCGACTTACTTCGATGATGTTAACTATGGACGAAAGAGTATGTATGGGTACTTCCTTCCCATTTTCCATCATTGTTGCATTGTATTGGTAGGGAACTGCTTTGTCAGAGTCATAAGGAACAGGTCTAGGTAGACAGATGATCAAAGGAGAAACGGGAACCTTTGGATTATTTTATGTGATCTCTATGCGCTCAAGCATATTGAAATGAGGAATGATGACGTTAACTTCAGGAGTTATCGAGTCAAATGTCCTGCTTGGACTCCTTCTTCCAACCGCATCCCCATGTTTACCATTTCAGTGAAATCATTTGGAGCACTGGCGATCATGAGCTCTTAGTAGAAAGGGCCAAGAGTACTCAAGAAGATCTTGGTCATCTCTTTATCTTCCAATGGTGGATTTATTTGGGCATCAATTTCCCTCCATCGTTGGGCATACTCTTTGAAAGTCTCTTTATCCTTTTAAGACATTGCTCTGAGTTGGTCTCGATCTGGAGCCATGTCCAAGTTGTACTTATATTGTCGAACTAAAGCTTTGCCTAGGTCGTTGAAAGTTCGAATGTTAGTATTATCCAATCCCATGTACCACTTTAGAGCAACGCCAGTAATACTGTCTTGAAAGTAGTGAATGAACAATTGATGACTATCGTTGTGAGTAGACATCTTGCTAGCATACATCAAAAGATGGCTTTGTGGGAAAGAGTTACCTCTGTACTTCTCAAAGTTGGGGACTTTGAAATTGGATGGTATTCTCACACTGGGAACCAGACACAAATAGTGGGAATTTTTCCCAAACAAATCCTTTCCACGAATTGTTTTGATCTCTAACTGCATCTTGTTAAACTGTTCTTGGAGATCTTCCATACGGCCACGAGGATCCGTGTTTTCTAGATCGTGATAAACTTCATTGTTCACATAAGCAATATTGTGAACCATAGAAGTTGAATTTGTCACAATTGATTGAGAAACCGACATACTGACTTGAGGAAAGGTTACTCCAAGTTGTGAAGTGAACACTGGATTCTGCAAAGTAGGAACTCAGTTGTGGTTGCCGGTACTTTAGAAGTATTTTTATGAAAACCTACACTGAAATTGAAAGGCATTCCCCAAGGGTAACCCTCTGGCATAGTGAAAAGCGGATTACTAACTACGGCAACAAAAGCTGGATTAGTAGTGATTTCTGAAATCATTGTTGCTTGAACTTGACTGTTAGGTGGTGGTTACTGATTATGAGCAGCTACCAACGATCTCACCAAAGCATTGAGTATTTCCACTTCCTCTTGAAGTTTGATTACTATACCAGGAAGCTCAATATTCTCTTGTTCGAAATCTTCCATTGCTTTCTTTCTATTTGCACGAGTATTGTATCTGCGAGCTTACTGTGAACGCAGTCGAGAAACTCTAAGACGCGACAACTTGATGATCTCTGGAAAAAATTCCAAAAGATAAGACTCTAGATAACAAACTCGAAATGCAAGATGATGCATGATTATGAAATGCAAAAGAGAAGAAACAATTTTTTTCCAAAGAATTTATTAAAAGAGAATTTTCTTGCAAACATTTGAACATAAAACTCTCATTTTATTAATATTTAACAGAAGATTACAACAAGTTTTTTTTTGGAGCATATCTCTTACAACAACAAAGCAAATGAAAAATAAAAGCTAAACTATCCTAATCAAGCATCTTTGTCAGATAAAGAACCAAATGCTTGATGCAGATTTCAATTCAGCTTTCTCAGCTTTTAGTTTGTTAACAACATTCTTCCACTCGTCAGAAGCAGGAGTGCCATTTGTCAATTCTCCAAGCTTTCTTTTTCTTTCTTTGATGTATTTCTTGATTGCGTCATTCTTTCGACGAATTTTCTCATCTTTCTCTATGACCCATCCATCTTGAAAGTAAAGCATTATTTCAGGATCCTTGACTTGTTTCTTAAGCTTTACATTCTCAAAGTCATCCTCAAGAAACTTGTCTTCCCAAGAATCTTTCTCTAGCCTCATCTTAGCCAAAGCTTCTTGGTATTCTCCCATAGTCTTAATGGGAATAATTATTGATTTAGATACAACTTGGAACATGGGTTCTTCATAAGCATAAGGCATTAGGAATTCCTTCGCTCTTTTCTTTACCCAAAAAGTGTTGATTTCCATGGCTACACAATTCCTTACATCACCTTTTTCTTTCCTTCGAATATGGTGCCAAGCTCTTATCATTCTGGATTTCAAACCTTGGGAATCATCCCCTTCATGATAAAAGTAACCCTCTACTGTAAAACCAAGGGGTTTACTCGAGTTTGCATACCCAAGTTGACGTCTTACCAAGAATGGGTTGTAGTTAATTCCTCCTTGTGTACCAATGAGAGGTAGGTTGGCAAACTCTCCAGAAATTTCAATGATTTCCATCTCATCGTATGCCAAGGTATACCAATGAATATCGTCATTAGTAAGAGACATGAGTCTTCGAGGCCAATGCCAACCAGTTTTGTTTTCTTTGGAGATAGGAGATTTAGGCAAGTGTGAAACAATCCATTTGAACAACAAAGGTACACAACACACAATAATTCCATCTCCTTGGTGATTCCTATGATGAATAAAAAAATACGTATCACCAAGTAAAGTGGGAAGAGGATTTCCAATCAAAAATATCTTTATGCCGTTGATATCAATAAAGTCTTTGATGTTAGGAAACAAAACCAACCCATAAATGAGCAAATCTAAAATAGCCTCAAAATCTACCATACTACCGACTTCGGCAAAACTAAAAGCTTTCTCCATTAGAAACTTTGAAGTTAGTCCTAAGATATTTCCTTTGATAGTCAAGTTTTTGTCTATCTCAGATTTCCTTAAATGAGTCATTGTCGCAATGACTTGTGGCTTTGGAATGGCTTCCAAACCATTGAAAGGCACTTTGTCATACACTAGGATACCTAAAATATTTGCGTACTCTTCCAAAGTAGACATCAACTGATAATCAGAGAAAGCGAAACAACGATAGACTAGATCGTAAAACTGAATCAACGTTAGTGTTCAAGATAGTTAAAAGAGTTCCATAGCATTTTCTGAAATTCGAGGGATCTTCTACCAAGGACGCTAACTCTTTCTTCTTCTCAAATCCACCACTCTAACCTAGAATTTTGGAAAGAAAAATTCTCTAAATTCTTTGGAAATTTTAATGGAAAGAAAATGAGAAAATGAGGTTTTTGAATGAATGAATGCATGAATGCCACAAAGATACAAACATGGCTAGTGGTTATACACGCGTTCAATCGTTTGAAGTCACAAGCATGAGGTCAACGATAAGAACCAAACATGGGTAAGTCCTATGGGCTTAATCACCTGCAAAACATGTTCTACTGATAATACAGGGTCAACGCTTCTCTTTGAAATATTATCGGTTTAAACAACTAACTCGTAGTCCAATAATATTTTTCAAGAGAAACTCTCTTGATCGTAGTCTCGCGTGACAACTAATCCAAGTCTATACCTGAATAGTTTTTGCGCTACATCATAAATGGCAAGGATGGGTTATGGGTTCTACAGCCAACTCAGCTTCGCTGATTCGCTTAAAAAGCAAAAATGTCTTTGCAAATAACTTGCTAATACCCCCAAGAAAACCTCCATTGAGCGAGGGATCTCAAATTAACTTATTAAGGACTTAGAGTCCTTGTAAGTTAATAGGACTATACCCACATCTAATTCTTAAAATGTTTCTTAAATCTAGGTTAGGATTTTTTTGCATCAGATGAAATCGCGAGTAACGAAACAAAAAGCACAATAAAGAAAAACAAACATATGAACAAATGAAGCTTAACCCTTTTTTCTATTTTAGAAACAAATAAAAGCTTGGCGCTCCCCAGTAGAGTCTCTATTTTTCTGTTTGCGGTAAAAAGTGACAAACGAGGGATTCGAATTGGAATTCGAATCTCTGGCTCAAATGATTTACTCTTTTGATTTTTTTGTTTAAAAGATGCTGCGAGCACCAAGTTTTATTATCTCCAAACAAGAAAGAAAATGGAAAAGGGGAAAGCTTAAATACCCTAAATAAAATATGCAATGCGACTAGCGTGAACTAGACACAACGCATTGGGGAGAGACCAGGGTAAGAGGGATTGTTATATAAAGGGAAGGTATTAGCATCCTATATATCTATAGTTTTCTATAGGAATTTTTTATGCATTTTTTGTGTGTTTTATTTGCTATGCTATTTTAGAAAAGTTTCTCCTTTAGAATTTAGGAAGGGTAGGTTAGGCAGGAACCTAAGTTTATTTATTATTATTATGCTCGCAAGGATCATTGGGATTCTCTGCATACATATCCCCTAGTGGGAATCAGAGCATTTGTAGCTCAGATCTAAGGGAAGTAAGGTTTGTTTAGTTTGAGGGAGAAAGAAGTATGCTCGCCAAGGGTGAGACATTATGCCTACGTATTCTCAAAAGGAGGTTGAGAAATTCAGAGCAATCGTAGTTCCCACTTATGTGCTAGTGGAAGCAAAACTAAGAGACATAGAATAGTGTCATCTTAATGAAAAATATATCTAATTTACTTCATCACATACAATTTTGAAAATTTGATTGTTTAAATTTTTCATTGTAAGCATTTGGTGTTTTGCTTGATTGTACAAGTGTTACCACTTACAAGTTAAGAAAGATGTTTGAAAAACTTTGAATCTTTCATTATAAGCATTGATCGTTTTACTTGAGTGTACAAGTGTTGCCACTTACAGTTAAGAAAGATTTTTGTTTGAAAAAGTGTTTATTTTGAAAAAATATTTAATTTGAAAAATGTTTAATTTGTATGTGATGCTATAGATGAGATACTTCTTCTATAGAGATGATTCATGTCTTATCTCTAAGGAGAAATGGTTTTTTTATTGATTAGGGGGATGCTTTTAAGAAGCCTATGGGTCCTTGTATTGTAATCCCAAGAGGAGGCTATACGAGGGACATCGAGGGTTCTTGTATTGTGAGCCTAAGAGGAGGCTTTTCGAGGGACATCGAGGGTCCTTGTATTAAGCTCAAGAGAAGGATATAGGGTATGGATGGCTTGGCTTTAAGAGTGATTTCACCAGGAAACCATACTCTTAGGGTTCTATCCTAGAGAAAGTTATTCTTTGTATAGGAAGCCTAATAGGAGGCTGTTAGAGATTTCCAGGTCTCTTTCTTGTATGAGGCCCAAGAGAAGGCTAAACTCAACGAGAGAGTTCTTTTGTACGAATCCCAAGAGGAGTCTAACTCAACAGTGGAGTTATTTTGTATGAAGCCCAAGAGGAGGCTAATTCAAAGATGGAGTTCTTTTGTACGAATCCCAAGAGAAGGCTAACTCAACAAGTGAGTTCTTTTGTACGAAGCCCAAGAGAAGACTATAGGGAACCTAGTTGTTATACTAGTTGTAATGACATAAATAAACATGAGCAAGTATATGAATAAGTATATATATGACAAAGTATGTGTGTGTGTGCATTCATAGGAGTTTATGAAGGAAATATATAAACAAGTGTATAAACCAAGCAATTAAAGCTAGTATGACTTGGATATATATAAAGGACTGTGAAAGAAATATATAAACAAGTGTTTAAAACAAGCGGATAAGCTAGTATACTTGGATATATACAAGGGAGTTGGACTTACACCTTAAGGGTGTTCTTGCAGAAAAAACCTCGTTAATGATATTTTAGGGATTTGGAAGCTCAAGTGTCGTAACTCAAGTTCCAAGCTTATGATTGTCTTGCTTATCCCGCTGGCGGGAGCCCTATTTATATCCATCCTTCCATGGAGTCATCCTTCCCTTTCCATAACTGCCTTGGCGCATTAACCATGGCTTGAAGGCAGGAAGTTAACTGTTACAGCTTATGATGATTCGCTCTGTAACGTCTCATAAAGACTCTTGGGACTCTTTATTTTCCTAATTGATAACGTCTCCCTCTACCCAAGCCTCCAACCCGGATGAACCGACGAGCTACATCTCGGGACCAGGCCGACCTCATGCTCCTACCCCGGGAACCATGTCGGATAAGGACCTCGTCCTTGAGCCCGAGACCTATCCCGGATCCCTGCAATCCTCCTTCCAGACATCCATCTCGGCTAAGGAATTTATGCATGATCATAAGCCCCCTTGGTCGCGCGGTTTTAAACCCTTTGAATCTGTGTCGACCAAACAATTCTGAAACCGTAAACCCTTAGCGAGATGTATATTCGGAGCTTTCTTTTTAAAAAAAATATGGCACGTGACTCATGTGCCTCCAGCCCAACGGTCACCTGAATCCAGAATGATTACCCTATAAATACGGAAAAGCTAACTTTACGCCTTCTTTCCCTCCTTCTCATTATATCGCATTTATTCGCTCTCCAAGAAATCCTCTTTTTCATATTTTCACAAACCCTACTGCGTTCTTGCCGTCAGTTGCTTCAAAACCCCTTTCTCAGTCAATCAATCATCTATTCAGGTATCCTTTTTTCTCTTTACATTACATTTGTTTTAATCCAAACATGGTCGTTATTAGGGAATGCGATGATTTTGGTCGCAAAATTCACTTAGGAGACGAGGAACGCAGAACTTTGTTTGAGGAATGCATGCGTGAGATGAGTGATGCTCAGAGGGTAACTGAACTAAAGAGGGTTACGGACAGGGTTTGCACTGAAGTTTTTACTTCTGATAGTGATTCTGACCCTGACTCTTCAGGTTCGGTGGAGCTGATAATGGAAACCAACCGACTAATCAAAGGAGAAGCTGTAGGCTTTAAACAAAGCCTGATACGGGATGTCGAAATCACTACTCTGCGCTCTCTCTGGAATGTCTCGTCTACAGGAAACGAGGATGACGTGATTCTAGAATCTTGTGAGTCCGGGGAGAGTGTTTGCATGATCCGCCCCAAGGGAGTTGACTCTGAATGGTTTTACCTTTACACTGGAGTCATCGAGGAGTTTGGCATTCAATTTCCTCTTTCCGACTTTGAGACTGACATTCTCCGAACCATTAACGTTGCACCCTCCCAACTCCGTCCAAACAGTTGGGGTTTTATCCGGGCATTTGAAGTAATCTGCCGAACCTTATCAATAGCCCCCACCATCGGTCTGTTCGTTTCCTATTTCGAGATAAAGAGCGCTGAACCCGGAAGCTGGGTTGCCATCAGCGGCATCCCAAAAAGAAGCTTCCTCCAAGCCTACACCTCAAACTTTAAGGGCTACAAAGAACGTTTTATCCGAGTAAGATGTGGGTCTCGGTGCCCTCAAGTTATTTATGGTGCTGATGGGCATCATAAATTCCCTTTATATTGGACTTGCGACCCACTTCCCATCTCCGGTTTCGATTATGACAGCCTGAGTGCTTCCGAGACCCTTTCCTTAGAAGTACTGGACTTCTTCAGGCCGATCAGGGTTAAGGAATTACTTGCCTTGTCTCTAGAGGAAGTCCCCGACTTCCTAGGTAAGCTTTTCCCAACTAACTTTACTCTGTCACCTTCTTCTTGTATGCTTAATCTCTTTCCTTTGTTTTATTTTCTGCAGACAAAATGACTGATATGTCCGTGAAGGAGCAGAAGAAACTAATGGCCGCAGCTCGCGCTGCTCGGATGGGTGACGGCGGCCCCTCCGAGACCAAGTCTAACCTGTCAGGGCTGGAAGTACGTGTTCCGAAGAAGAAGAAGAATGTCTCGGCCCGAGATAATACTCTAGAGACTACCGTCATTACCGCTTCTCCACCAAAGCGCCCTGCTGAGCCCGAACCAGCCCCCGAGCCTATCCCGAAGAAGTTGAAGACTATCATGGGAAATGAGAACAACTCGGCAGATTGGGCTGTCTCCCATTTGCTAAAAGAGACTGGTGACAATTCCACCGAGCCCACAGAGAACCGCCTCGTCTCACGACTTTGATGGCCTCAAATTTCTTTATGACCATCTTAACGCCACCACCGACGTGAACAAACTGACAAACCTAGGCTCACAGCAGATCACCAAACAGCTGAGTTCGTATCTGATGAGGTGTGTTGTACTCACTCGGAGTTTGTTCGAGTCTGGTGATAACGTGGAGAAGAAAAAGGCTGAGCTGGAGACAGAAATCAAGAGGCTAGCTGACAACGAGCAGTTCCTTTATGATGCCAACAACGTGCTCAAGAACAAACTCCTGGAAGCTGCCGATGACCTCACCGATCTCGAAAACAAGAATTCGGAAGCTAACAACCGGATAAAGGCTTTGGAAGACGAGCTTGCTCAGGCCAAAACTTCAGCCTCCGAGATGTCAATCAAGTTTCAAGACTCCGAGAAGTCCTGCTCCGAGCTAAAAGATGTTTTGAAGAAGTCCCAAATGGCCGTGCTGGATGCCAGGGATTTAGCCTTCGATCGAGCCAAGGCCCAGGTCGCCTGTCTGTATCCCGATATAGACATCTCGGAAGTTAATTTCTTCAAGACCATCGTAGATGGGAAGCTGGTGGAGGTCGATGAAGATGATAGCTAGGCCACAGTAAGCGAAGGAAACGCTAATGTGGATGCCAACCCCAACCCCTGAATTTTCTTTCTATTTATCGTTTTTTCCGTTTATGTTTTAACATTTCTGTAGTTAGTCATCCCTTTTGGTGGATGCATTTTGTACTCCGAATATTCGCCCTGCCGGGCTATTTCAATTATTTTTGATGTTTTTGCTAACATATCGACTTCAATGATATGTTTTTGCTAACATATCGACTTCAATGCTCCACTGAATGCTTATTGCGCGTATATTTGTGAACTTTTATGTAGCGCTACTAGCCCCCCGAGCCATAGGGTGCGGCGAGCAACCCTGATGGTTTGAGATAACCATATAACAACTGTTCGCAACTCTAACGTACTCCTCCAGGTAATTTTGGTTTACCGGGACTGGAGAGGGCTTTCGAGGAACGCCTTTAAGGTTCAGAGCCTCTATAGGGGTGATCCGAGACGGATTCAGAGCCCAACCGAGGGTGACCTAAAGGTTGTTCCGCGTAGGAACAGAGCCTTTAAGGTTCAGAGCCTCTATAGGGGTGATCCGAGAAGGATTCAGAGCCCAACCGAGGGTGACCTGAAGGTTGTTCTGCGTAGGAACAGAGCCTTTAAGGTTCAGAGCCTCTATAGGGGTGATCCGAGACGGATTCAGAGCCCAACCGAGGGTGACCAAGGTTGTTCCGCTGTGAGGAACAGAGCCTTTAAGGTCTGTGAGGCTCTATAGGGGTGATCCGAGACAGATGCAGAGCCCAACCGAGGGTGACCTGAAGGTTGTTTCGCGTAGGAACAGAGCCTTTTAAGGTTCAGAGGCTCTATAGGGGTGATCCGAGACGGATTCAGAGCCCAACCGAGGGTGACCTGAAGGTTGTTCCGGTAGAACAGAGCCTTTAAGGTTGTAGCCTCTATAGGGGTGATCCGAGACGGATTCAGAGCCCAACCAAGGGTGACCTGAAGGTTGTTCCGCGTAGGAACAGAGCCTTTTAAGGTTCAGAGCCTCTATATGGGTGATCCGAGACGGATTCAGAGCCCAACCGAGGGTGACCTGAAGGTTGTTCCGAGTAGGAACAGAGCCTTTAACGTTCAGAGCCTCTATAGGGGTGATCCGAGACGGATTCAGAGCCCAACCGAGGGTGACCTGAAGGTTGTTCCGCGTAGGAACAGAGCCTTTTCGGATAGAGGGTTTTACCGTGACTAAGAGACGATCATAGACCGAGCTCAGCAGTACGTACCTGATGGTTCCCGCCATTTTTCTTTTTAAGGATCAGATGCTGCAATACAATTTCATTTTATAGGTGCCTCATTAAAAACCCTGGCCCTTGCCTAGGGAAAAGAGTGCACCGTTTATTCCTTACATTAAAATGCTTAACTAAAATAAAACTTAAGATTGACAATGTTCCAGGTCCTTGGCAACTCAGATCCGACCAGCGTTTCCAGCTTGTAGGCTCCGTTTTGTAACTCCTCCGAGACCCTGAACGGTCCCTCCCATTTGGGATCTAGCTTACCCTTCTTGGTAGGATCAATCACTTTTTAAGCACTAAATCTCCGACCTTAAAGCCACGCTGTTTCACCCGCAAGTTGAAACGCCTCGTCATTCTTTGCTTTGCCGCCACCTCCCCGATATGGGTCGTCCCTTATCTCATCCAAAAGATCCGCCTCGCCTAGGGCCGCCTTATTGATTCTTCTTCAAAGTGCCCTGCCTGTGGAGGGCAAAGTAACTTCCATCGGTATCATGGCATCGGCCCGAAACCATCCCAAGGAGTCTCTTGAGTCGTGGTATGAACTGTGTGGTATCCCCACAATACCTGCAAATATTGTTCCCACAACCCTTGGAATCCGCTTTTTTATTGCATTTAGAATCACCTTGTTGGCCGACTCGGCTGTCCCATTTGCCCGTGGGTGCTCTATGATATGAATTTGTTTTGAATTCGAGCCCTTGCACTCTACCACCGAGGCACTTGCAAATCAAGGCCCGTTGTTTGAGACAATGACCGCAAACGAACCGCAAATGATACTTAATAAAAGCGCCGAACTCGATCCGCCGAGATCCGAGATACCGCCCGCCCACCCACTTAGTAAAATAATCAATAGCTACAATCAGAACTTAATCGTCCCCGGCCACTGAACGCCCCAGATGTCGCCCCCATCGATAAAAGGCCACGGGCCAAACGGCGGGCCGGAACTCGGACGGAGTGAATGATTGAGCGAATGTTTGACATATTGAACACTCGCAACGCATCTACACAATCCTTTGTCAAAGTAGGCCAAGAATACCCCTTAAGATCCGACCGCCTAGAGCCTCCTCCATGATTTCCTGCACCCCTCATGCACTTCTTTCATTACTATAGATACGCCCCTCCGCCATTAACGCAACATCGGGCTGCACGCCTACCCGATATAACTTCCTGATTCCATCACGAACTCGGCCGAGATTTTCTTGATTCGCTTAGCCTTCTCACCGTCTGGGTAGTATGTCCTCGCGCAGTAGCGAATGATCGGACTCATCCACCCCTCTTCTTCATTAATAGCCAGGGACTTCTCCCTCTCAATGCTGGGCACGGGAAGTACTTCTCGTATGACCGACTTGTTTATCTAGGAATCCTTAGAACTGGCCAGCCAGGATAGAAGATCCTCGGTATTCTCCTCCTGCCACATGACATATCTCGAACATGTCGAACCGTCGACTTAGCGAAACGGCTTGCTGCACATACTTTGTTAGAATAGGGTCCTTTGCCTGGAACGATCCATCCACCTGCCCGGCCACCACCGTGAGTCCAGACGGACCAAGATGTGTTACTCCAACTTCCAAGGCCACCAGCCAAAGAGAGCCTCGATTCCTCGATTATTACTCTGAAACCCAAAGCAAAGAATACTCCAACAACATTCTTCCCGGGCCTTCCAGAACCACTCCTGCTCCTCTGCCTTTGAGATTAGAAGAGCCATCAATGCATGTAATCCATCTTGAGTGGGAGCCTCCCGCCGGGAGGTGAGCTCCACCATGAAATCGGCCAAGGACTGGACTTGACATCGTACGGGACCTAAACCGATTTCATACTCGACAGCCCACGGCCTGTGACACCATCCTTCCGGCCAAATCGGGCTTCTTGAACACTTGCTGTAGTGGAAAATTGGTCTTCACCTGGACGGGTGTCCAAGGAAATAATGCCCGAGCTTTCGTGCAGTCGTCACTAGTGCTAGTGCTAGCCTCTCAATTTTCTCACTCACCTCCGCTCCTTTAATACTTTACTTACAAAATAAACCCAAGCGCCTCTTCCGTGTCTTGGACCAACACCGAACTGATCGCTCCGTCCGTTACCGCTAGATATAGTATCAATTGAGAACCTTCTTTGGGTCTGATTAGCACCGGGGGTGCCGACAGCTGCTGCTTTATTCCGTTGAACGCCTCTTCGCATGCCTCCGTCCATTCGAACTTGGCTCTTTTCTTAATTGCCGAGAAGACATGGATGGACTTGTCACCTGCACAAGATAGGAAACGAGACAATGCGCCAAACGCCGCTAGTCATTGTACTTCTCAGATCGAGGACGGCTCCGCATATCAATGACCGCCTGACACTTATCTGGATTAGCCTCAATACCCCGGCTTGTAAGCATGAAACCCAGAAACTTGCCGGCTTGAACCCCAAATATGCATTTGTCCGGGTTGAGGCGCATGTTGAACTTCCGTACTGCCGCAAAAGTCTCCCTAACGTTTGTCACATGATCTTCTCCTGCTGCGATTTTTATCACCATGTCATCTACATACACCTCAATATTCCGACCAATCTGGGGAGCAAAAACCATGTCCATCAGCCTCTGCTAGGTTGCGCCGGCATTCTTTAAGCCAAATGGCATAACCCTATAATAAAAGTTTTTCCGCTCCGTCATAAAAGCGGTCTTCGACGCATCTACCGGATTCATCCGGATTTGATTGTACCCGGAGTATGCATCCAAAAAACTTAAAAGGCGAAAACCAGAGGAGCTGTCAATCAGCCGATCGATATGAGGAAGGGGGTAAGGATCCTTCGGGCATGCTTTGTTTAGGCCGAAGTCTACACATCTCTCCATTTTCCATTCTTTTTTTCACCATAACGACGTTAGATGTACCAAGTTGGGTATCGCACCACCGATTTAATCCAACTTTCAACAATTTGCCCACCTCTTCTGAGACGGCTTGTCCCCTCTCTTCTCCCATCTTCCGCTTCCTTTGTGAAACCGGTTTACCCGTGATCGATTGATAAATGGTGACACATGATCTCCGGTCTATACCCGCATATCCGACGGTTTCCTGCGAAAAGGTCTAGGTTCGCCAACACCGGACTATCTCGGCCTCCTCCTTCGCCGCCAGTTCCCAAATGGGTGATCTGCGAGGGTAACGACCCGATCTGGATATCCTTAATTTCTTCCTGGGGGGTAAGTCCATCCTCACTTGACCTTTCCCTTGGATCGATGTCCACCATGCCGACCTCGTGCTTCGGAGAGGCCTCTGATGGACCCGACCTCCTCTTGGCCTTCAAACTGTCTTTATAGCATCTTCGGGCCAGGCCCTGGTCTCCGCGTACGATCCCGACGCGCCCGTTGCCAAGTGGATACTTCATGGTCAAGAACAGTGTTGACAGTACCGCCTCAAGTGCATTGAACGACGGCCGCCCGATAATGATGTTGTAAGGCGACGACGCATTAACCACCAAGTATCTAACCTGAACAGTTTTGGCATTTTCTCCATCCCCGAAAGTGGTAAGCGCAGGGAGATACCCCAGAACCTGCACCTGCTCGCCAGAGAACCCAACAAGGGTCCCGCTAAAGGGTAACAATTCATTCGGCTCAAAGCCCATTCCCTTGAAGGCTTCCCAGTAGAGAACATCCGCAGAACTTCCCGGATCGATCAACACGCGCTTTACACCCCAGTCCCAGATTTGTACCTCGATCACCATGGGATCATTTTCATGTGGCAAAACCTCTTTGGCGTCTTCACCCGAAAAAGTTATCACTCTGGGATCAAACTTTGAAGTTCCGATGCGGAGTACATGCCCGGATCCACGAGCATACCTTTTCCTGGCTGAACTAGTGGATCCGCCTCCCGCAAAGCCTCCTGAGATAGTGTTGAGAGTGTGCCGGGTTGATCTCGCCTCCTTCACCTCCTCCACGGCTTTAACCTTTTTCTTGGACCTGTAATCAGAAGTCGAGTCCCTCCTCAGGGACGAGTCGCGTTTGCCCGTCCGCCCAAGATCTTCCTTCACGTAGGCTGACAGCTTGCCTCTTTGCACCAACCTTTCAATTTCTCTCCGCAACTGTATGCAAGATTCTATGGTATATCCCTTTAGACGATGATACTCGCACCATGCCTCCGGTCACTCCTCGTAATCAGATAATACCCACTTACGGCTCCAAGGCTTGGTAAGTAGTTTCAAATGATTAATGTCGAGGAGGATATCTTCCCTTCTGGCATTAAGGGGGTGTGAACGCCTCCTGGGCCTCGAAGCCGACCGCGTGAATCGCGCCGCCTATCCCGGGTTCGCTCACGCTGGTGGCACTGCCTCGTGTTCGGCACGCCATCTCGCCCCGACCGCCCTTAGAATCTCGAGCACGCTTTCTCCATGTTGCTTTTCCCTTCACGTAGCATTCACCGGGTTATGATCTCGCCCATGCTTTTGGATGGCTTTTGGGCTAAAGACTCATTGAATTGACCGCTTTAAGGCCATGCCGAATGCGCCACCAATATCTCCCCGATTGGATGTGAGACTTTAATGGTTTCCTCGTTGAACCTAGCCATGAAGTCTCGTAGTGACTCGGAAGGGCGCTGCTTCACATTGAAGAGGGAGGTGTTGGCCACCTTGCAATGACGATTAGCCGAGAACTGCTGAATGATCTTTCGGTTGAAATCTTGATAGCTCACCACAGATAACCGGGGAAGCCCCATATACCAGCGTAAGGCCGACTCTCTAAAGGTACCGACCATCAATTTTCACTTAAGGGAATCGGTTGCCCCAATAAGCGCCATTGTGTTGTTAACCGCAATGATATGTTCCTAGGGGTCTGTCTTGCCATCATACGATGCCAGTACGGGGGATTTGAAATTCTCCGGAACGGTATCCTCCTGCATTGCTCGGGACAAAGGTCGGGCTCCAGAGGCTCGCTTCGGCTCTTCCGTCATCCAAACTTTTCACCAAGGGCTTGGACGTTGTCCCAAGAGTTTCGAGGTCACGCAGTCATCGATCATGGCCAAGCACTGAGTTAGATCCGGTGGATCCATGGTTGGCGAAGTTTGAGACATTGTTGCTAGTATGTGTTTATGTATGTGTGTGGCCTGGGATTGATTTCACCGAGGCCCCATGGTGGGGGCCAATATTCTTGCAGAAAAAACCTCGTTAATGATATTTTAGGGATTTGGAAGCTCAAGTGTCGTAACTCAAGTTCCAAGCTTATGATTGTCTTGTTTATCCATGGGAGCCCTATTTATATCCATCCTTCCATGGAGTCATCCTTCCCTTTCCATAACTGCCTTGGCGCATTAACCATGGCTTGAAGGCAGGAAGTTAACTGTTACAGCTTATGATGATACACTCTGTAACGTCTCATAAAGACTCTTGGGACTCTTCATTTTCCTAATTGATAACGTCTCCCTCTACCCAAGCCTCTAACCCAGATGAACCGACGAGCTACATCTCGGGACCAGGACGACCTCATGCTCCTACCCCGGGAACCATGTCGGATAAGGACCTCGTCCTTGAGCCCGAGACCTATCCCGGATCCCTGCAATCCTCCTTCCAGACATCCATCTCGGCTAAGGAATTTATGCATGATCAAAGGGAGGCCCACTGGAATAAGAGCAGTTTCATCGAGAATAATGTTCCTCTTAATACTATTGGAATTGGTGTATAAACAAGCGAAATAAAATTAGTGAACGATACTAGTTTATACTTGAATATTTGCAAAAAAAGTTGAATATGTACAAGGAATTAAATATGTACACAAAAAGGGTGGATAGGTACAAGAAAACTAAGTATGTACATAGGAGGGTTAGGACTTACACCATAAGGGAGGCCCATGATCAATTTGATTTTGAGTTCGAAATATTTTCGAGGAAAAAACCTAGTTTGGTTTGTAATTTCAAAGATTTATCGAATCGATCATGAAAAAGAGGTGCGTAAGTCAATTAAAATGTTTTTGAAAGCTTTTAAAAGTTTTTAAAAGTGAAAGGTATTCACAAGAGGTTTTAAAAAAGATTAGGTTTGAAAATCAAGAAGAAAACATTTTTGAAAGTATTTAAAAACACTTAAAAACGTCTATTTTAAATCTAATAAAAATATATCAAAAGAAATTATTTTTTGGAATATTTTTTGACATAACATAAAATAGATATATTAAATGACAAGTGTGCAAAAAATCATCTCAAAAATAGAATTTTTTATTGGTTTTTGAAAATGTTGAAGTTTGATAGAAAAATGAAGAAAATAAGTGATAAAAATTTGATTTTGAATACATGATCTTGACCCTCGATTGTCGCCTACGAAAAATGATGATAGTCCCTTCGAATGTGCTAGGATACTTCATACAAGTTGCTTTCTATGACCATCTGATGTCCCTTCGAATGTCCCACTTACATGCAACGAATAGGGTTACCTACCAATTAATGGTATGGATAGCGCTATTCTAAAGGAACGTAAAATAAACACAAAAACGACCAATTCTGAGTAGGTAATAAGACTTTTAGTTGCTTACTCTATCAAACACTTTTTACACCTCACACTTTTTGTCAAAGTTCAAACTCTTTTCAAAACAAACATTTCCAAACACTTTGTATACATTCCTACATGAATCATTACAAAGTCAAAGCAAAATGCCTTTTCAAAATATTTTTGTCAAACACACAGAAAGCACAATTTTAAAGTGATCTAAGAGCAACTAAGAGCCCGTAGATAACTACGGATGGAAAGGGGTGCTAATACCTTCCCTTTTCATAACCTTCTCCCTTACTCAGAATCTAACGAAGGTATTTTTCTGTACTTTTTACCTTCCCTTAATTGGATAAAAGAAAATTCGGTGGCGACTCTTGCTATCCGCACATTTGCGATACAAAAACCTACAAAGTCAGTTCACTGTGTTACAGGCTATTAAAACCCTGAATCTAAATTACAAAGCGGCTGGAGAAAAAAGAATTCTGGACATTCATGAGCTGGAAGAGCTTAGACTAGATGCTTACGAAAGCGCCAAGATTTATAAGGAAAGAACTAAGAAATGGCACGATCGACGCATCTCTAGAAAAGAATTCAATGTGGGTGATGTAGTACTCCTATTTAACTCCAAAATTAAACTATTCCCAGGAAAACTTCGTTCTCGATGGTTAAGACCCTACGAAGTTATAAAAGTACTCCCAGGTGGCGCTGTTGAAATCAAAGGAAAAGATAGTGACCCGTTTATGGTAAACGGGCAACATTTGAAGCATTACCACTGTATCGGGAATAGAAATTTCTCAGCTAGTCTGAGACTTATATAGCTACCGGCTGAATCACCTAAGTAGTTTTCGGTTTTCAAAATTACGTCGAGCTTCCGACCTTAAACAAAGCGCTTTGTGGGAGGAAATACACCATTTTTATAAAAACTTCGATTTATTAAAATTTTTCATTTATTTTTGTTTATGTATTTCTTAAAATTTCTACAAATATTTTCGGTTCTATTTTTGGCATTAGGCCGATGCTAATTTAAAACTACTTTTAATTACTTACAGGATTTTTATTTCTTCACTGACTTTTGTCATGGATCTTTCTGATACTATCTCTGTCACCTTCCTGAATGAGGCCTAGCAGAGACGTTACGAGACGCTTGCTCAGAGAGATATGTGCCCCACTATTTATGCACACGATCCCATATTGTCCGACTTAGGCATCAGAGAGAGTGTCCGTTTCATGTTCAACCAGATTGGGTGGGATTATTTCAGTCATAATCAGCATCCCACCTACCGCAACCTAACACTGGAGTTTCTTACTTTTTTGCATTATAACCTTGATATTTGTCTAGGGTTGGCTAGAGGAGTGGTTTCTTTCAGACTATTTGATTTCACCCATAGATATACCACTCATGAGCTTGCTGATCTACTTGATTTCCCAGTTAGTGTTGATGTTGTCATTGAGATTACAGATGATGAGTATTTGGACAACCATCTTGACTACTTTTGGGGGGATATATCTACTCTGAGGCACGACAGTTCTATCCTGAGACATTCTTCGGAGATTCATAATACGATGATTCAATATTTTCACATGATTCTGTCGTTTTCCTTATTTGGGAAACCTCAGAATGATACATTGGTCTCCAGGGAGGAGTTGTTTATCATCTTTTGTGTGTTCAGATCCAGACCAGTGGTAGGTACCTCGTTTATCTTTGCTCGTCTTTTGAGTATTTCCCATGCCCCTCATGGACCGATATGTGTGGGAGGCTTGGTGACTATGACTGCTGCTGCCTTATTTCAGAGGGAGAGATTATCCCGTATGACCCCTGCTATTGACCTTATCCCATTGGACTTGTCTTTTTGTTTTAATGTTGGGATGGTTAGATATATGGATCCGAATCAGTACCAGTTGCTGATTCATGGTGAGCTAGTTTACCACTTTACGTTGCCCGACATTGCACGCTCTAGTGTGCACGACAAAAAGAATTGGACTTATGAGAGTGAGGGCATAGTAAAGAATGATATGGAGGAAGAAGAAGAAGATCCTGTGACACCGCCCCACTATTATGACCCTCCGACAGCTTTGGATGAAGAAGACCCAGAGATGGTGGAGTTGATCGACATGATTGACTTTAACCCTACTACTCCACCTCTGCTCGACTGCATCCCTACTTGGGACCCTTCTATAGCCCCTACTGCTGCTGATGCCAAGATTCCACAACCTGATTATGCTGCAGCCATTGAGGCACTGACGAGGGAACATGCTGCTATCCGCTCTAATCTTACATCGCTCTGCTCCAATTTTTATGGTTTCATGGATCTTGTCACAACTAATCTAGATCACCTAAACCAGCTGTTGAATTCTAGGAATGGCTGATTTTTGTTTTCAGAACATTGAGGGCACTATTCATTCCTAGTGTAGGGGAGGAGTGTCTGTCATACCCCAAAATTTGCCCTCCATCCACTCAAAGAGATTTCATACATCTACACTCAAAAATGTGGAAAATTGAGCAAGATACACTATTCAGAAGTTGGACAATTTTGGACAATTGCACAAAAGGACATTTTGGTCAAAATGCAAAATTTTCCAAATGGGCCTAAAATCTTTTGATCCAAACTTGTTCATGACATTGTTCTTGACCCATAAATTCTTGGCCATGGTGATTTTCTATTTTTATGATTTATCTTTGAATTTTATAACATTTAATTCAAAAATAAATTATATAAAATATGAAAATTAAGTATTTTTTCAAAAGGAATGGATTTATATCTTCCTTGAAGTCCAAGAAAGCCCATGATCCTTACCAAATTCGTGATAGCATGCATATGGAAAGAAAAAATCAATTTTTAAGAAAATTTGATTTGTTTTAAATGGAAAATATTGCACAATCAATGACCAATCTTTTTTGCTTGTATTTTCTCTCCAAATATGCTCTATAAGTACCAAGCAATGCATACAGCCACAAGGACGAAACCCTAGCCCTTGCACTAACCCTTATTTTGCCAAAATATTTCTCAAACTTTTGAAAATCGAATTTCAAAATCCAGCAAGTTTCAGCCAAAGCTTTCCATCCAAACGTGCTCAGGAGGTTCCCAGCAATCAAAAGCAACCTTTACTCAAGCCCAGAACTGCCCAGATCGAGTGCTTGAACTCTCACCGGTTTGCAATTTTTCTAAATTTTGATTTCAATATTTCATGCATTGTTAATGTTTTTGGTGTGTTTGTTTGAACTCAGGATGATGATTAGGTCACATTAGAACCATTACATGCAAGCATACACGTAGGAATCGATAGTTGCCATTGCTAGGGCAGTTCGGTTTCTTTTCTTCGAAACTCATTACACAGGCCGATTCAACGCAAATGGATATCACCATTGGATTCAGGAGGTCCGATTTAGGGGGGTAGGGTTCTATTTTCTTGTTTATTTCGTATTTTTGTGTTGGAAAATCAACCCACCGAAGAAGATGACCCGTTAGGGTTCCGCTTGTCGACCGCGGACTTTGACCGCATGCGGGTACGATCCCTTTCTCTCGATTCGCTATTTGAAATTGCACGGGCCCGCTACCGATCGTGTTTGATTTTCAAATATCGACACGTTGACACATATATGCGCTTGATTTCAACTAAAACACAAAGAGCCACTTGTCCCAAAGTTAAGCATGGCTGCCAGGGATACTCTCCAAGGTCTCTAGTTCGAACCTCACAGGGACCGGGTTTTCATTCTTTTTCCAAAACTTCAAACTTTTCCTATTTTCATATTTTTCTAATTATTTAATATTTGCATGTTATTTTAATTAATTTCACAATTTTATTTCTGCACTAAAAATCATCAAAAATTAATTTTCTTTTTGCATTTATTTTCAGAAAACCTTTATTTAATTTATAAAATTAAAAAATATAATTTTGCATGCATATTTATTTTTATTCATATTTTTGCATTTAAGTCACATTTAATTAGTTTTTAATTATTAAATTGCATCCAAAAAATCCCAAAAATTTATTTTAGCATATTTATATTATTTCCAGCATGTAATAATTTTCTCATATAAAAATTTGCATTTTTCTAACATTTTTTCTCTTATTCGATTCATCTCGTTTTCCGATTTCGCTCTTTTCTGTGTTGATCCGATTCGATATTCTTGCTTTATCATTTTATTTTTTCAATAATGTAATATGGGATGTAATAGTTTAAAATTAGGTCTTTATTTTCCGCATTTTAAATTATGTATCTTCCCCAAAGCCTTGTAATAGCGTAGGATTTACCTTTCCGCATCTTTACATTCCGCATTTTAATTTTCGCACCCTATAAATTGCTAGTAACTAGGCGTGTATGGCAAGATAATAATGAACTTAGCCCACTAATTTTCAAGATAAATTATCCAAATCAACACACTTCTTTCACACATGCACCCCTTAGGTAATTCTCTCGTTGCCTTTGCGAATCACAAATGGTCATGTCCTCGAACGTAGAGGTATCCTAGCACCGCTGCTACAAACAAATCATCATAGTCCCTTCGATACAAAGATCATAAGACCCACGATGTCGCCTCCGAATACATGATCTTGACCTCGATTGTCGCCACGAAAAATGATGATAGTCCCTTCGAATGTGCTAGGATACTTCCTACAAGTTGCCTTCAATGACCATCCGATGTCACTTCGAATGTCCTGCTTACATCCAACAAATAGAGCTACCTACCAACTAATGGTACGGCTAGCGCTATTCTAAAGGAACGTAGAAGTACGAAAACGACCAATTCTGAGTGGGTAATAAGTCTTTTAGTTGCTTGCTCTATCAAATGCTTTTCACACCACACACTCTTTTTCAAAGTTCAAACTCTTTTCAAAACGAAACATTTCCGAACACTTTGTATACATTCCTACATGAGTCATTACAAAGTCAAAGCGAAATGCCTCTTCAAAACATTTTTGTCAAACACACAGAAAGCAATTTTAAAAAAGTGATCTAGAGCAACTAAGAGCCCGTAGAATAATTACGGATGGAAAGGTGCTAATACCTTCCCTTTTCATAACCTTCTCCGACTCGTAATCTAACGAAGGTCTTTTTCTCGTACTTTTACCTTCCTTAATTGGATAAAAATAAAAGTCGGTGGCGACTCTTGCTATCCGCACATTTGCGATACAAAATCACTAAAAGTCAGTTCAGACATTAATCGCGACTGGGACGAGGAGACACCCTAAAGAGAGAATTGCCTTAGGGATTTCTAGATAACCTTTAATGCTTTTTGTTTGAATTGTATGCTTTATCTTTAAGGGTTGCTTGGGTATTATATTTTTGGGGGATCCTACACCCGGATCCGGGTTTCCTTTTAGGTAAGTAGCAATAAATCATCGCGACCGCTAGATGTATAACTAAACGGTTAACATGATGGCTACGTTAGCGTGACACTTTGGTTGTCCCGATACTCTTCATTCCCAAGTTGAAGATAGTATTTGGCTTCTGCGTGGTGTCATCAAGCGCTAACTAAACTTTTAGAACCTTAATTGACCCATCTTAGCCATTAGAAGGTAGTGAGATGGCTTTGGTGCGACTAAGGTTGGTTGATACCGATGCTACGCTCATTGAGATCAGACTTTGGGATATTTTCGATCGACCACTTGGCCGTCGTATTGGAATAAACGCCTACGAGAAAGATCAATGATGTGAGATTCCTAGAACCCGGTTACTATTATAGGACAGGATGAACCAACTCAAACTTTTGGTAGGGTAATCACCTATACCTCATGCAAGCCTTAACCCTAGGCTCATTGTGTGAATTGTTTGTGTGTGCTAAACATGACATCATGACATCTTTCGCATTGCATATCATTTCTAACTATTTCAAGGACCTATGGATTTATCTTTGCTCTGTTTTGTAGGTATTATGGCTTCTAGAAAGACTATCTGAATCAACTTCATGGGTATACCTTCTCGGCTCAAACAATTGGTTTCAGAAATTCCCGACCATGCTCAGTTCATCAAAAGACATGGTTATCTACTTGATTTGGTTATCTCCGATTTTGAAGAAGATATGATGCATGTCCTATTCCAGTTCTTCGATCCGAAATACCATTGCTTTACATTCCCAGATTATCAGTTGGTTCCTACCTTGGAAGAGTTCTCTAAGCTACTTGGGATACCTATTCTTGACCAAATGCCATTCACCTGTCTAGAGAAGGTCCCTAAGTACGAAGACATTGCATCAGCCTTACATCTTAAGCGTTCAGATATTGAAGCCAATTGGGAAACAAGAAGCGGAGTTAAGGGTTTACTTTCCAAGTTTCTAATTAAGAAAGCCCGAGAATTCCTCAAAGTTATGAGTTTCCATGCATTCGAAGACATTGTGGCTCTACTAATCTATGGTTTGGTTCTATTTCCTAACTCGGATCAATTCATAGATGTCAACGCCATCTAGTTATTCCTTACCCGCAATCCAGTGCCTACTTTACTTGGGGATATCCTACATTCTCTCCACACTCGTACTACTAAAAGACAAGGAACTCTCATGTGTTGTATACCGTTACTTTCCAGGTGGTTTATTTCGCACCTTCCTCCATCAGTTTTGAAGAATGAACAAAGGTTGAGATGGTCTCAAAGGTTGATGTCACTCTCTCATTCAGATATCCGTTGGAGTCTTTCTCTCAAAAGGACTTCACATTCATTGAGCGTTGTGGAGAATTCCCTAATGTACCACTACTTGGTATAAGGGGAGGTATTACTTACAACCCTTCCTTAGCTCTACGTCAGTTTGGTTTTGCCCGAAGAGATGGTCCACATGATATGCTTCTCCAAGATATTGTGTTCGACTACAATCACGATCTCCAGAATTACCGACGAAGGTTCATACACGCTTGGGGCATGGTAAAGAAGACTGATACCAAGACTTTGGGGCACCCAAACTCCATTCCTTGGGAACCTTACCTCAAATGGGTGCGAGCTCGAGCTCAAAACCTCATGATGCCATTCACGCCTGTTTTACCAGTAATTATGGAACCTGTTGCTATAGGTGACGACTTATACCGTTCTCCATCCCGACATGCCTACCGATTTTGAAGACTTGAAGAGATCCTGGATTCAATTTAAAGAAGAGAGGGATACCTTTGAAGCTCAAGTTATGCAAGTGAGAAGAAAGTGCTAGAGTTGACCAAGCTACTTCATGAGGAGAAGCATCAACGCTACCTCGGCACCAAGAGGAAGCCCATGGAGACTTAGAGCTTTAGGATTTATATGTTTTCTTTTATTGTTTTGAACTATCTTTTGTACTTAAAAGAAAAAAAATAATAAAAAGAGTACTAATAAATGTTTGTTCATTGCTTGTTTAACAAATTTAAATCTCTTAGGTCCTTGAAAACATTGCATTGCATTCGTGATAAACATTGCATATCATAGCATAACATTGCATCACTGTACATTGAAGATTGGTTTTCTCATTTGCTCGCTATTTATTTTAGCGTAAATGGCTCTTGAACAGTCACAAAGATCTTCAAGCTCGTAATGCTCGGCCAAAGTAGATGTTTACCACCTTGGTCCAAGGCCAAGAAGATCCAAGAAGCTCATCAATGAAGAAGAAGGTTGTTGGTCTCCTCAACATGGGCAGACGCTACAAAGGTGGTCCTAAGAGGGTCAGTCGAATTGAGCTCTCTGAAGGAAGTGTCAAGACTGAACAAAGTAACAAAGGTAATGGTGAAGGCAGTCAGCCTGAGCTTGAGAAGAACTATGATGATGGCCAATACTCTGATGAGGATGACAAGTACAAGCAACTTGAAGATCGTTCGAATGCCGTGGAAAACTCAAGATGTCCGGGCTGAATTTTGATGATCTGAGTCTTGTCCCTGGTGTTGTGATTCCTCCCAAGTTCAAAGTTCCTACTTTTGCTAAGTATGATGGCATGTCTTGCCCTAAGCTGCATTTGAAGTCCTATGTCCAAACGATCAATCCCCACATCGATGACAGAAAGTTATGGATGCATTATTTTCAAGAGAGTTTGTCCTAACCCGCTTGGAATGGTACTATCACTAGAGAATGACCGATCCGCATTTGGAGTGACTTAGCGATGCTTTCTAGCATAAGATGAGTACATGTTGAATTGACACCCACTGCATGCAACTACAAAGCATGTCTATGGGTCGTGATGAGAAGTTCAAGGAGTATGCTCGTGGAGAGATCTAGCAGTGAGTTCAACCACCCTTGTCCAATAGGGAGTTGGTTGATATGTTTATGGGAACACCGACGGCCCATTCTTCAATCATCCGATTGAAACTCTTCACCGGATTCACCGAGCTGATCGACATGCGAGCGATTGAAGCGGTATCAAGAGTGGAAAGATTCTGTAGAGACATCTTCAAATGTGCCAAGAGATCTTTTGGTGCTAAGAAAGAAGCTAATGCTGTGTATGGTCGAAAAGCCGAGCCAAGACCGACCGCTCAACTGTGGGCGGTTGTGATCTCCAATCCTACATCATCACAACCTCACGAGACAACACGCAGAGCCGTAACGCCCACGAAGACAATTTACGAAGATCAATATGCCATTGTCGCAAGCCTTGCAACACATGTTGAAAGCAGCTGATTACTTTGAGGATCCTCCTCGAATGTCAACACCTCCTCTCCAAGTACAATCCTAATGCTAAGTGTGCTTACCATTCCAATAGCCTGTGACATAGTAATGATGATTGTTGGGCTCAAGAACAAGATTCAAGATATGATTGAAGCTAAGCATTGAGTTTGATCCTCCGTTGAGACTCGAATGTGATCAACGCGCCTATGCCTAACCATGACAAGGGTTCCAATGTCACAGACGATACTTATGTTTTCAACATAGATGACTTGACCATTCCTCCTGATGATCGTTAAGAAGAATTTGCTGCAAGCCGTGTCAACCAGATGCCCGAGAATTGTTGGTGCCCATCCGCTACCGATGGTTGTGCTTGGTTGAGAAGACGTGTCCAAGGCATGATGGATAACCGTGAGATACTATTTCAAACCACCCGTGCGTAAGCTGTGAAGAAATGTCTAAGTTGAAGATTGACAATGCAAACAAAACGCACCATCTGTGGGATACCTTGGGGCAGCCAAGTGGAAAGTATGATTACATGGTGAAGTACACTGCTCCCGAGAGTTACAAGATTCCTATTGAAGATGTTAAAGCGACGGATGGGGTGACGATTTCCGTAAGACTATGCCGATGTTAACACTATAAGGATTTCCTCTCACGATCTTGTGCCTAGAGTGGCACCTCTCATTATCACTTCTCCAAGACCAGCCCATATTCCTCCGACAAAGCTATTCCTTGGAATTATGGAGTCGATGTTTACTATCATGGCCAAGCAAGACCCTCCGACCATTGAAGATCTTACAATTGAAGCTACCATTCCCGACATTGACAACATCACCGGATCAAGTAAGGTGACTAACCTGAAGGGTATTCTCCCGATATCTCTCCTCCAAAAGACACCGCGACTCAAAATGATTCCAAATTATTCAATCCATTCCCAAGCTAGAGGGAAAGAACCAGTGACTCATCCTCAACCGTAGTACCAAAGGAAGTTGTCAAGACACCTCCAAACAAGAAATGGAGGAAATTCAAGATTATCAAGAAGAGTGACTACAATGTTGTGGAACAGCTTGGGAGACTCCGTCCAAGATCTCCATGCTTGCTCGCTTCTTGTGCTCGAGGCTCATGCTAACGCCTTGGTGAAGTTTCAAGAATGCTCACGCACCGCAAGACACTACTACCGACCGTTTGAAGTTTGTATTGCTAGCCCGCCGCCAACAACGGCCTAGGCTTCTCCGATGTCGATTTGACTCCTTCCGGAAAGAACACAACAAAGCCTTGCACATCTCGTGGAATGCAAGGGTACTACCTTATCTCATGTTTTGGTGGATACCTCTGTCCTCAATATCCTTCAAGATCGCTTTTGATCGACTTGATGTCAAGGGTTGGTTCTCGAGACCCAAAGACATTATTGTGAGAGCTTTTGATGGTTCTAAGCGAACAAGCTTGGAGAGCTCATCACAAAGTCGGTTCCCAGCACTTTTGACTCCACTTTCTTTGTCATGGACATCCGGCTTACTTTGCCTACTTGGACGCCTTTGATACATGGGCAAAGTTACCTCTACCTTACATCGGTCAAGTACCCGTGAAAGGGAAGGTTGTCACAAGATGTGGTGAAGAAGAGTATATGGTCACCACAATCATTCCGATACCTCGAGATGGAAGGTGAATTCTTCGAGACCCCCGCAAGCTTTTGAAACAATACCCGAGTCATGCCTGTTGACTCTCCCGTCACTCCCGAAGGCAAGCTCCACCTAGGATGGCCTCACGAAAGATGCTCATCAGTTGAAGAAGGTAGTACTATTTGGGGTCAACTCGATCTTCCTTTCAAATTTGACAAGACTGGTTTAGGCTTCACCATCAAGGGTCAAGATGATACGCCTGAACGTGCAAGCCAACTTCCTTTCCGCATCAGCCAGAGTGGAATCCATGCTATAGAAGACGACGACAACGACTTCGACATCGCAAGTGGATCTTCCCAACTCCATCAAGGGCTCAAGAATTGGAAGATCAAGACGTCATACCAATCTCCTTTAGTCGAGTAATTGCTCTTGTTTTGTTGCTTTTCGTATTTCTTTATGTTTTGAACAATAAACTTTGAAAGCCTAGTGCCTTGCCCGGCATCATGGCTCGCTTATGCAGGGTTATCCGTCGTCATGTTTCATTCAATAAATTCGTTGGACTTTTGCATTCAATTGTTTGTTTTCTTTCTTTACTTTATCACCCCTTCAAAAGCTATGTGTTTTACACACACCCACGTGATACACTCGTAATCACTCCGAATCTCGTTAATAACAATGCTATTATTAAATATGACTTCGATAATCCGATCTACCAAGCCAAGACGAAAGTGAGGAAGATTGTGAAGTGCCGTGAGAACTTGCCGATCGCACACAAAGAAGAAGAGCGAGTTACATGCCCACACCTAAGAGCAAGTCGAGGTTGTGAATTTGGGTACCGACGAAGATGTAAAAGAGATCAAGATAGGGCGGTCTTGAGAATAGTGTTAAAGAAAGGTTGGTTCAGATGCTACGAGACTACATTGAGGTTTTTGCTTGGTCATACGAAGACATGCCGTGGTTGACATTGATATTGTGGTAACCGATTGCCAACAAAAGAAGGTTTTCCTAGAAAGGGAAGGTTCGTCGCATGCGCCCCGAGATGTCGAGAAAATCAAAGCCGAGTTATGAAGCGCTCAACGCGGTTTCTTAGTGTCACCTCTTATCCCCAAAGGTTGCAAATGTGGTACCATTCCAAGAAGGATGGCAAGGTACGAATGTGTGTGGATTACGAGATCGAACAAAGCAAGTCCGAAAGATGATTTTCCACTTCCTCATATTGATGTTCGTTGACAACACCAAAGATAAGGTTTTCTCCTTCATGGATGGTTTCTCCACAAATCGATCAAAATGGCTCAAGACATGGAGAAGACTACTTTTGTTACACAATGGGCACTTTCGCTACAAGGTTATGCCATTTGATCAAGAACGCAGCGCCACTTATCGTGCTATGGTGACATTATTTCATGACATGATTCATCACGAGATAGAGGTCTACGATTACATGATAGCTCGATCACGATCAAGAAGAACATCTTGATCATTTGCGTAAACTGCTTGATAGGTTGAAGAAGCATGTGATCGAGACTTAATCCTAACAAGTGCACCTTTGAGTCGATCCGAAAACTCCTAGGGTTTGTTGTCAGTGGAAAAGGTATTGAGGTTGACCCCGCCAAGGTTAAAGCTATTCAAGAGATGCCAGCTCCCCGCACCGAGAAGGAAGTCAGAGGTTTCTTGGGCCGATTGAATTACATTGCCAGATTCATTGCACACCTAACTGCTACTTGTGAGCCAATCTTCGTTACTAAAGAAAGATCAAGTAGTGGAATGGAACGACGATTGCCGATCGCTTTTGACAAAATCAAGGAGTACCTTCGTAATCCTCCCATCCCGATGTCATCAAGGAAGACCTCTTATCATGTACTTGACAGTTGTTAGAGAACTCAATGGTGTGTGTTGGGGCAACATGACGAGTCTCGGTCGAAAAGAGCATGCAATATACTACCTTAGCAAAAGTTTACCGATCCGGAAACAAGATACTCACAATCGAGAAAACTTGCAACGCTTGGCTCGGGTCTGTCACGACTAAGACAAGATATGTTGACTCACACTACCTTGTTGATTTCAAGATGGATCCGATAAAATACATATTTGAGAAACCAGCCTTCCCGAAGAATAGCAAGATGGCAAATGATCTTGACCGAATATGACATCCAAGACACTTTCGTAAAGCGATCAAAGGAAGTGTAGTAGCCGATCATTTGCCTCATCGTCGTAGATGACTATCGCCTATGCAGTTCAATTTCCAGATGAAGATGTTTTACTAGTTACGATTAGAAGAACTGTGCCCGGACGAAGGACCCGAACAAGGATCCCGATGGACTATGGTCTTTGATGGAGCCTCAAACGCACTTGGCAATGGCATTGGCGCCATCATTACATCCCTACAGCGGACATACACCTTTCACCGCCAGATTATGTTTCACTTGCACTAACAACATGGCCGAATACTTAAGCGCATCATGGGTATCAAAGTCGCTATTGACTTAAGAATCAAGTTCGCAAGTATGGAGACTCATCTTTAGTGATCACGATTATGGGCGAGGGATACTAAGCATCCGAATCTCATTCAGATCGAGCATGTTCCGAGTTTGATCCCCTACTTCAAGAGATTACTTTGATCACATTCCACGAGAAGAGAATCGCCATGTGACGATTGGCTACTATGTCATCTATGTTCAAGGTCGATGGGACAACGAGGCTCCCCTGATCATCATTGAGAAGTTTGACGAACCAAAGATATTGTTATGAGCTTGATACGTAAGAGAAACCTTGGTACTACGACGTGAAGAGGTATCTGAGACTCGTGAATATCCCGCAGGCATCACAATGATAAGAAGTTCATGGAAGATTTGCCCAAATTCTTCCTCAAGAACGACATCTTATACAAGCGCAACCACGACTTGTGCTTACTCACTGTAGACCGTAAAACAACAACACGATCATGGAAGAGTTACACGGTTACATTTGGTACCCACTCAAAGGACACACCATGGCTAAGAAGATTTTGAGAACAGTTACTATTGGTCCACCATGGAAGTCGATTGTCACCGCTATGCCGATCTTGTCACAATGCCGATTTACAGACAAAGTGCACGTACTCTCCAAAGACTAATGTTCTAATTCTCCTTGGCCTTTTGCAATGTGGGCATTGACATGATTGGAGAAATCAAGCCCACGCCCAATGGACACATCGCTCATCCTGTGGCAATCGATTATTTCACCAAGTGGGTAGAGCCCTGCTCGCATCCGTTACCAAGAATGTTGTGGCTCGATTCATCAACATAATCTTATCTCGTCGATATGGCACTCGAAAGGATTATCACAGATAACGGTTCCAATCTCAACAACAAGATGATCACCGAACTCGCACGCAGCTCAAGATCAACATCACAACTCTTCTCCTTATCGGCCTAAGATGAATGGCGCTGGAAGCCGCCAACAAGAACATTAAGAAGATTATATGTAAGATGATGTTGACTTACAAAGATTGGCATGAGATGTTACCATTTGCTCTTCATGGTTATCGACTACAACATCAACAGGCAACCCCTTCTCTCTAGTATACGGTATGGAACGTTTACCCATCGAGGTTCAGATACCTCAACCGTAGTCCTCCAGAGGCAGAAAGAAGGAAGACGATCGTCCATCGCCTTGACCGATTAACTTGATTGATGAGAACGACGGCCCATCCGCCATGGACAGATTTATCGTAAACGAATGATCGTAGCATTTAACAAGAAGGTCAACACCAGTCTACCAAGTCGGTGATCTAGTAGTCAAGCGCATCATTCTTCCACAAGGTGATCCTGTGGGCAAATGGACTCCCACCCATGAGGGACCATTTGTAGTCAAGACAAGATTTTCCGGGAGCTATGATACTTAGCACCATGGATGGTGAAGACTTCCCACACTCGTGAACGCAGACATAGTCAAAAATACTACGATAAAGAGACCGCAGGTCGACGCCTAACCTAGGCAAAAATAAGCATCCTCGCGAACCAAAAGGTTCGGCAAAAGTTAAGGATATACAAAAATGTACACCGCAAGTCGAAACCGAAAAGGCGGTTGGGCAAAAGGGTATCCCAGAGATCGAAACCGAAAGGGCGGTCTCAAAAGTTAGGATTTAAGCGCACGACTATGTCTCTTCCGTGATCACCTGCTTCTGCACTACTATCAAGATTCAAGATTCAAATGGCGAGATCAATTCACTCACTTTCTAACGACGCAAGGAGATGAGATAGTTGAAATATATGAGTACTAGCATAGTTGGAACTTAACGAGATTGTTTCCGATAGCTTTTACTTTTCTTGTGTATAAACCACTTGGCCATACGCCACCTTCAAATAAACGCAGTTCTTTCTTTACAATTTTCGTTGTTGTTATTTGCAATAAGTCCAACGCTTGTTTTGAATGACTATATGCATTTGACAATAAGAATCTAATCACAAACATAATAAAAGTGAACATACAAAAGTACTTACTGTGCCCTGTGAATTGGGATGACGACAAAAGTCACCAAAACATTCCCCACGTGAGCATGATCCCACAAAGGTGTCACTCACAACACAACTTCCCCAAACAGAGCAAAAGGGAATCCACGAGCGCAATTCCACTCAACTAGCAATGTTACATCGCCTCCAAGAACACCTCACCCTACCAAGGTATTTATCCCCAATGGGTATTTCTCATCCTTTCCTTTTTTCAACAAGATCCGGCATCCAACTTGGTCGATAGTGCACCGGAGGAAACCACATCTTCATCTCCTGTACCGATTACAACGATTCTCTAATTCTTCTAACTGTGTTTCCTAGAACTACCAATTGCTCTCCAACGACAGGCCGTAATCCCCAACGATCGCCTCCCCATTCTCCTCACAGAGTCTCATATATGAGATCTCCAACAACGAGCCTTCAATCTCTACCTTCCTCAACAATATCTAGGCCCAAGACTTCACGATAGTGCATCGGAGGAACATGTGGATTTTCTTCTCCTTCAAAAGCGGGTTCTCACCTACTCAATCCCCAAACAGAGTCGAATCTTCAAACGTAACATCCGATCTTCTTCAAGATGGATATGTTTTGAAATACCACAACATCTATCATTCATACATTTCTCATAAAGTCATAATTCATGCATATGTCATTCATATACATCCGTCATGCATCATACTTGCATAAAACTAACAAATATTCTATCAAAGTTTCTTGTTTTCTCCAAACAGTGTAACGCTACTGACGCAAACAAAGTCCGTGATTGCCCCCGAATCGACGGGAAAACTATTCGAAGACCGCCTTGTTGTCCTCCGACGACTGGTCCAGATTAAGCCCCAATCGACGGAAAACTATCCAAAGACCGCCTCCGTTATCCTCCGATACAGCAATGGATCAACACCATAATAACAAAGGAAGCTATCCACATTTTTCCAACTACAACTCTCCCCGAGTAATCGCACGAAGATTTATTCTGATCTTCTTATTATCACAAGAACTATAGAGTCTAGCTGCATTTAATTTCGCCAAGTTTTGATGGCATCTTAAGCCCATCTCCCACTATTTGTCATCAAAGGTTTCACTTTCGTAATGTCGCATATATGGTTAAAAATCAATGCAAACCAATAACTTCATTCAAAAATGAACACAAGTCAACGACGACTCCCTCTCGGATGGCATCTTAAGCCCATCTCCTCCTTTCCGTAAACGCCTATATAGAGTTTCAGCGACGGCTCACTCTCTCAATGATCCTCCTATCAATAATCTCAAGTCTAACGACGACTCATTCTCCAAATGGCATCCGTGAAGCCCATTCCCCGCATCATGTACCAATCAATGAAAGCAAATTTTCAGTAATAGTGTTAATCATCTTCTACCTCCAGTCACGAAGACAAGCGTGTCAATCTAACCCTCCAAGACAAGAAGATTGAATGGGCAGTCATACCCCAAATTTGCCCTCCATCCACTCAAGAGATTTCATACATCTACACTCAAAATGTGGAAAATTGAGCAAGATACACTATTCGGTTGGGCAATTTTGACAATTGCACAAAAGGACATTTTGTCAAATGCAAAATTTTCCAAATGGGCTCTAAAATCTTTGATCCAACTTGTTCACACATTATTTCGACCCATAAATGTCACATGGTGATTATTTTTATGATTTATCTTGAATTTTATAACATTTAATTCAAAATAAATTATATAAAATATGAAAATTTCTATTTTTCAAAAGGAATGGATTTATATCTTCCTTGAAGTCCAAGAAAAGCCCATGATCCTTACCAAATTGCAAATATATTTATATGGAAAGAAAAATCAATTTTAAGAAAATTTGATTGTTTTAAATGGAAAATATTGCACAATCAATGACCAATCTTTTTTGCTTGTATTTTCTCCAAATATGCTCTATAAGTACCAAGCAAGATACAGCCCATGTATGATCAAAACCTCAGCCCTCTTGACTAACCTCTTATTTTGCCAAAATATTTCTCAAACTTTTGAAAATCGAATTTCAAAATCCAGCAAGTTTCAGCCAAAGCTTTCCATCCAAACGCTCAGGAGGTTCAAAGAATCAAAGCAACTCCACTGCGTGCCTTAATCGCCTGCATCGCTGCTTGAACTCTCACCGGCTTTGCAATTTTCTAAATTTCATCAATATTTCATGCATTGTTAATGTTTTTGGTGTTTGTTTGAACTCTCAGGATAATGATTAGGGTCACATTAGAACCATTACATGCAAGCATACACGAGGAATCGATATTGCTATCATAGGGCTCGGTTTCTTTCTTCGGAACTCATTACACAGCTTCTGCTCAATCTAGCTTTAGATATCACCATTGATTCAGGAGGTCCCATTTAGGGGTAGGTTCATTTTCTTGTTTATTTCGCCAAGATTTTTGCAAGCTGGAAAATCAACCCACCCGGGAGAAGATGACCCATAGGTTCTAAGTATCGACTCCTATGATTCTTTTGACCGCGATGCGCGGTACGCATCCCTTCTCCGACCGCTTATTTGAAATTGCCTGGGCCCACACGATCGTGTTTGATTTTCAAATATCGTTGACACGCTGGACACATATGCAGTTGATTTCAACTTTCAAAACACAAAGAGCCACTGTCTCAGCTTGCTAAGGTACGGCCTGCCCAGATACTCTCCAAGGTCTCCATCAACTCACAGGACCTAAGCCATTCTTTTCCAAAACTTCAAACTTTTCCTATTTTCATATTTTTTCAATTATTTAATATTTGCATGTTATTTTAATTAATTTCATAATTTTATTTCTGCATTAAAAATCATCAAAAATTATTTTCTTTTGCATTTATTTTCGAAAACCTTTATTTAATTTATAAAATTAAAAATATAATTTTGCATGCATATTTATTTTTATTCATATTTTGCATTTAAATCACATTTTAATTAGTTTTTAATTATTAAATTGCATCCAAAAATCCCAAAATTTATTTTAGCATATTTATATTATTTCCAAAGATGTAATAATTTTTCATAAAAATTTGCATTTTTCTAACATTTTTCTCTTATTCGATTCATCTCGCATTTTCCGATTTCTTCTTTTTACAAAGTTGATCCGATTGATTTATTCTTCTTTATCATTTTATTTTTTTCAATAATGTAACTGATATGGGATGTAATAGTTTAAATTAGGTCTTTATTTTCCGTGATTTTAAATTATGTATCTCGCCCAAAGCCATGTAATAGCGAGGATTTACCTTTTCCGCATCTTTATTCCGATTTTATTTCCGACCCTATAAATTGCTAGTAACTAGGCGTGTATGGCAAGATAATAATGAACATAGCCCACTAATTTCAAGATAAAATATCCGAAATCAACACACTTCTTCACACATGCACCCCTTTAGGGTAATTCTCTCGCTGCCTTTTACGAATCACAAATGGTCATGTCCCTCGAACGTAGAGGTATCCTAGCACCTGTTTCCAAACAAATCATCATAGTCCCTTCGACAAAGATCATAAGACCCACGATGTCGCCTCCGATAATACATGATCCCTCGATTGTCGCCTCACGAAAATGATGATAGTCCCTTCGAATGTGCTAGGATACTTCCTACAAGTTGCTTCTTCAATGACCATCCGATGTCCCTTCGAATGTCCCGCCACATCCAACAATGGAGCTACCTACTAACTAATGGTATGGCTAGCGCTATTCTAAAGGAACGAGAAGACGAAAACGACCAATTCTGAGTGGGTAATAAGTCTTTAGTTGCTTGCTCTATCAAATGCTTTTCACACCACACACTTTTTCAAAGTTCAAACTTTTTTCAAAACGAAACATTTCCTAACACTTTGTATACATTCCTACATGAGTCATTACAAAGTCAAAGCGAAATGCCTTTTCAAAACATTTTGTCAAACACACGTAGCAATTTTAAAAGTGATCTAGAGCAACTAAGAGCCAGAGATAAATCACGGATGGAAAGGGGTGCTAATACCTTCCTTTTCATAACCTTCTCCCGAACTCGTAATCTAACGGGTCTTTTTCTGTACTTTTACCTTCCCTTAATGGATAAAATAAAAGTCGGTGGCGACTTTTGCTATCCGCACATTTGCGATACAAAAATCACTAAAAGTCAGTTCACCGTATTACAGTGTCTAGATTTAGTTTTAATGGATTTCATTTCTTTTCTTAGTTTTTCATTAGCATCGCATTAGATTTATTTTAGTATTTCTATTATTTATGTTTGAATTTAGTTATTAATTTATTTAACATTTCATCATTTAGTTTTTTTATGTTATATTTCTCATTGTGTTCTATTATTATTATGCTATGATACCATTGTGTTATGATTAAGTATCATCTGTAAAAATAAAATGCATGAATATTAACCTAATAGTCCTAGTATGCATTTACCATTAAATAACATACCTCACTATGTCATTCATTGTCCCCCATGCTCAATTTATATTTAATCAATGGAGACAATGAAGTGATAGAACCTGCCATGCCACGGTCACCAAGATTCTCATGCATGCATTGACTGGTCACAGTCTCAAGGGTGGCGTGAGGTTCTCTTGTTCACACCTTTGTAAATCTAACGCTATAAGGAAACATGTTGGCTCGACAAATCGAATCCAAGCATCACCATTACACATCCCTTAGCCATGCATTTCTTATAAAACGACCAAACCATCATTCCAATTCATTCTCAATTTAAATCAATTCAATACTCCCATCCGTTTCTTCTTCACCATAAACACCAACCTTAACTCCCATTCAATAACTCCATTCATATCCTCTCACTACCTTTCCTATAAAAGCCACTTTAGAAAACACCATTTTCACTCAATTTTCTTCAACAAACCTTCACCATTTAAAACCATCTCTCATTTCCAAAGCATCACAAAGATGGCAAGAAGAGCCAAGAATAGATAGGAACTGCATCTACAAATATGGTGTTCGTAGATGGATATTCCACCGTAGAGGTATTTTTCCCCACGAAATACATTGATGAGGATCGTGTTTTGATTCGTTTGCTAGATAGTGTGAAGTTTATGCTTCATGAATCCAAATACACCATTACTACCATGAACCTTCCGACTTATGAACCCCTCATGTCGAGTTTTGTTCCTTGCATACTAAACACCGCCATCCTAATCCGGTCAATATCTCGACGGCAACAACATTCAGATATTCAACACAAAGTATAATTTCAACCAGAGATCGAGCGACATACACTCATCATGGAGAGGGTGTGGAATACCGACCGCACGCATTTACGATCGACTACAATATCGCTTTTGAAATATGAGAGCCGCTTAACCGATACCAGAGTTGATAATTGGGCAAAACTTTGTTCACTCCACATCCATAACCTGTATTCGCTTATTTCCACAGAATCTAGCCAATACCTGTTCTGACGAAAGCAAAAATGACAAGGTAAACACTAGTGAGATGTATTTACACCGCACGCTTATCCCGGATTTGAGATAAATGTTGTTGATTCCTTCTCAACATCCAACAGCAATGAGGAATGCAACCACTTCATCGCTTCCGTATTTAGGCATAGTCACAACTATTTCAATATCCGATTTGTAAGATGTTGGATGAGTTACCATTCTAGCAAGTTTTATTCTTAGATATTGATTAATGCCACCGGTCATATCAGAAAAGCAAGGAGGAACGGAGATACATCCGATGGTAAAACAATGAGTTGTTCCGTGTTTTATTCTCGCCAAATCTGAAGCAGCCACCAGAATCGAGCATCGCAAGAACCGGATTTACGATCTTCAAGCACCAGCCCCTAGAGCAAACGTGTAGAAGAATCAACCAAAAGTGAATCAACAACCACCACAACCAGACAAGGTCCCATCAAGCAGGCACAACAACCGTGAGATAACCTCGCCCAGTCAGCATCAATGCGATATATGCATCACTTTTACTTCAGGATCATCGTTAGTAGGAACTGATGCAGTTGATGCAAGAGATGCAACACGATCAACGCAATGCCGCTTATTGGAACCATCGCGAAATTTTTGACTTGACTGATGAAATGCGCCGCCTATCATTCCGCGTTGAAGGCTTGAATGCTCATGTGTACGGAACTGGTGAGGAGCCTCCTAGACCCAGAAGAAGTGGAGTGAGGACACGTGGTGGAAGAAGAGGACGAAGTGAAGCATCAACTAGCAGAAATAATGAAAACGACGATGAAGACTGATTTATTTTTCTTATTTGCTGTATTTTCTTTTATTTTCCTTAGGTTCTTTGTTTATTTTTCCCCACTATTGGTTGTCGCATTGAGGACAATGCTCAGTCTAAGTGTAGGGGAGGAAAACTTTGTCTTCAATATTTAGTAAGTTTTAAATTTCAGTTATTTCCCTTTTCATTAAATAAAAAGAGAGTTTTCCGAGTGATATTCATTTCTGTAAGTTATTCTTACTTCCACACGTTTCTTGAGCCATAACAAAAAATTTTAAATTTTTATCTCAACGCATTAGCTCGGTACTTCCGGAAAGTATATAGGTTCCTCGTAAGGGCGCGTTAGATTTCTTGAACAAGACTCTACAAAGATAATACCGCCTTGACATCCAAGTTTTCCAGATCGCGCAAATCAGTTTGAGTAACTATGATATCAAGACCTTAAGTTTTAAGTTTTAGATCAATCCCGAGTAGTTTATACAAGCAGTCGGCATCGTCTTATCCAAAAACTACGTAGGGAGCTGATGAATATAAGTGACTGGTCATTATCAGAAAAACATTGAAAATCAAGTTATAACAGGGAATGTGCTAATTAAGTTAGGTGACCCTCACCAAGTCATTTAATCCAACAGTTGCAGAACCTATAAAAAAAGTGAAAACCATTTGTAAGCTTGTTCAGTGGTATCTGGAGCTGAACTCTGTAGGGCGAACCACGGTTCTATCTCCCAAGACTTATAATTTGGAAGAGAAAAGGGTTACCAACTTGCGTACCAGAACCTCGTAAAAAAATTGACCAGAATCACTAACCAGCTGCTCTACTATGTGCGTGCGAGAGATAATGGGCTTAATGTGATTGCGCGAGAATGAAAGTGGTTGATTTCGAACGAGAAAAATTAGGTTGAGCTATGATAGCACGATTCAGACTGGTTTGTACAGGAAGGAAGATTTGGACCATGTTTACGGTATTGTGTCATTCCTGTATCATTAGTGTTGGAGCCCGGTTCTATCTTTCTAGACGTAACACCTATCGACCACGTACAATTCAAGTTGCATTGTGCGATTGTGTCAGAACATTGCACTAAATTATTTCAAAATCTATCATTTGCTTGAGGACAAGCAAAGGTTCAAGTGTAGGAGAGTTTGATAACACGAAAATGTATCAATTATTTAATCCAATTTATATGCTCTTTATCTGTATTTTAATTAAATAAATTATTCTTTATTTGTATTATGCCGGTATTTTCTGTTTTCAGGTTTTTACCGATTACTAGGTGTCATACCCCAAAATTTGCCCTCCATCTACTCAAGAGATTTCATACATCTATGCTCAAAGATTCCTCAAGAGTTGATCAGACAAACTCTCTCCTAGACAATCAACCCAAACTAGGGTTTGGTATCTCTCAAGTCAAGATGAACTTCCAACATCTCCAATGGCCTTCATGCCTCCTCATATGCTTCAAAGATTCTCCATGTCAAGTTTCAAGCTTCACAAGTCAAGTTTCCTCGTGCAATTGCTCGATGGTCGAAAATCGGTGTATTGGACAAAAGTCAACTGTGGTCAACATACATCAAACTTCATAATTTTTGGTCAACATCCTCATTTTGAAGTTACATTCATCATTTGATCAAGGGTTGATCATGATTCATCAAGAAAACTCAAGATTTGCTCAAAAGTCAAACTTTCTAAATTAGGGTTTCTAGGTGAAAAGTCAACTCAACTTTGATCGATCATAACTTTCTCATACTTTCTCGTAAATTTTCCCACCAAAGCTCATTTTGAAGGAAATTCAATTTCTACAACTTCATGTCTCACAAGAATGTCCAAAAATGCTTCATTTGAGAGGTATAGCTCAAAACATTACAGTCATTTTCAAAGTCAACAAAAGTCAACTTTTGTTTTGAAGATATATTGAGCATGGTAACTCCAATTGAGATGAGACCAAAGACATTGTTTAGAGGACTCTTAGAGCTTTCAAAAAGTCCAAGAACACTCAAAATGTGGAAAATTGAGCAAGATACACCATTCACAAGTTGGGCAATTTTGAAAGAATGCACAAAGAGAGATACTTAAAAATCAAATCTTTGCAAATGGGCCTACTTTTTCTTCATCCAAACTTATTCCTCATACAATTAGGAATATCCAAGCCCAATGCCATGAATTTTGATTTATTTTTCTATTTAATTTTGAATTTATTCATTTAAATACAAATTAAATTTTAAAATAAATATAAAATCAAAATTAATTGAAAGATTGATTTTATTCTTTCTTGGGACTCAAGTAACTCACCAATGCCAGCAATTTTCGAAATTAAATCAAATTTGGCAAGATTGGATTGAGAATTAATCAAATTTTGAAAATTTGATTTTGGACAAAATCAAAATTGATTTCATTGAATATTGATCAATTCTTTCCCAAATCAATCCCAAATCCATCCAAGATATATACTGATGCATACCAATTGCAAGGAGACGAAAAATTGCTCCAAGAACCCTAACCTAATTCAAAAACTGTGGACTACAAGCCACTAGCGCATCATCGATCCAGCACTTTCAATTGCTTTTGAGGATTCCATTGCATTCCTTGGGTTGTTCCGAGTCGATCCGCATTTTATATCATTCAAAACCATCAAGAATTCATCAAACACGATTTCTTTGTCAAGTTTTCAAAATCGATTTTTATCATTCATGCATTATTAACTGTTTTGATTGTTTGTTCATGTTTAGAATCAAGTTTGGTGTTTATGGGTAAGCCAATCGTGTTTCCATGACTGAATCGTGACATACCATAGCTAGGGTTTCGAGTTCGATTAGGCTTTGTTTAAATGGAAAAATTGGACCATGAGACCTATACCATCGTGTTCGAATGATGTCCCGAATCGAACCATGCCTTTAGAATTCATTTATATTATGTTTGCTTGATTTTTGAATTAGTTAGACGTAGCGTCGAACAATGGCCACGCTAGCTTTTCAAATATTTGAATTGAGATTTACGGCCATGGACGAGGAAGCCGAAGCAACACTGTCTTCTTCTACTCGCCCGGCTTTAAAAAAAGAGAACGCTACTGCTCGGATGGCAAAGGCAAGGGGACTCAAAGTTTGAACACAAGGTCTCCAGTTCGAATCCTGGCAAGACCAATGTTTTTTGTTCTTTTTCCAAACTTGCAATATTTTCATATTTTCTAATTTTCTAATATTTTTCCATTGTTTTAATTAATTTCCATATTTTATTTCTGCATCTAAAAATTATCAAAAATATTTATTCTTTTTACATTATTTTCTAAAAATCTTTATTTAATTTAATAAATTAAAAAACATATTTTTGCATGCATATTTATTTTTATTCATAATTTTGCATTTAAATAATTGTTAATTAGTTTTTAATTATTAAATTGCATCTAAAAAATCCCAAAAAATTATTTTAGCATGTTTACATTATTTCCAGCATGTCATATTTTTTCCAATTAAAAATTTGCATTTTTTCTAACATTTTCTCTTATTTCGATTTCATCATATTTTCCGATTTCTTATTCTTTCACTGTTCATCCGATCTGCATTTATTCTTCCGCTTTTTATTTATTTTCCAATAATGTAATTGCTCATGGGATGTAATAGTTTAATTTAGGACTTTATTTTCCGCATTTTAAATTATGTATTTGCCCCAAAGCCTTGTAATAGCGTAGGTTTTACTCACCTTTACATTTCCTTACATTCCGTTTTTACTTTCCGCACCCTATAAATTGCTAGTAATTAGGCGTGTATGGCAAGACTAAAATTGAACATAGCCCACTAATCTTCAAGATAAATATTCAAATCAACACACTTTTCACACACGCACCCTTAGGGTAATTCTCTCTTTTGCGAATTCAAATGGTCATGTCCCTAACGTAGAGGTATTCTAGCACCGTTGCCTTCCAAACAAATCATCATAGTCCCTTCGATACAAAGATCATAAGACCCACGATGTCGCCTCCGAATACATGATCTTGACCTCGATTGTCGCCACGAAATGATGATAGTCCCTTCGAATGTGCTAGGATACTTCCCAAGTTGCTTTCTATGACCATCCGATGTCCCTTCGAATGTCCCGCTACATCCAACGAATGGAGCTACCTACTAACTAATGGTATGGCTAGCGCTATTCTAAAGGAATGTAGAAGCACGAAACGACCAATTCGAGTGGTAAATAAGTCTTTTAGTTGCTTGCTCTAAACCAAATGCTTTTCACACCACACACTTTTTTCAAAGTTCAAATTTTTCAAAACAAACATTTCCGAACACTTTGTATACACCCTACATAGTCATTACAAAGTCAAAGCGAAATGCCTTTTCAAAACATTTTTGTCAAACACACGTAAAGCAATTTTAAAAGTGATCTAGAGCAACTAAGAGCCCAGAATAATCACGGATGAAAGGGTGCTAATACCTTCCTTTTCATAACCATTCTCCGAACTCGTAATCTAAACGGGTCTTTTTCTCACTTTTTACCTTCCTTAATTGATAAAATAAAAGTCGGTGGCGACTCTTGCTATCCGCACATTTGATACAAAATCCTACAAAGTCGGCTTCACCGTGTTACAGATCTCACACTGCTGGGAAACACCCTAAAGAGAGAATTGCCTTAGGATTTCTAGATAACTTTATTGCTTTTTGTTTGACTTGTATGCTTTATCTTTAAGGGTTGTTGGGTATTATATTGTTGGGGATCCTACACCGATCCGGTTTTTTAGGTAAGTAGCATTAGATCATCGCGACCGCTAGACATATAACTACGGTCAACATGATGGCTACGTTAGCGTGACACTTTGGTTGTCCCGATACTCTTCATTCCCAAGTTGAAGATAGTATTTGGTCTGTGGTGTCATCAAGCGCTAACTAAACTTTTAGAACCTTAATTGACCCATCTTGGCCATTAGAAGGTAGTGAGATGGCCGGCTTGGTGTAGACCGAGGTTGGTTGATACTCGATGCTACGCCATGAGATTAGACTTTTGGGACATTTTCGATCGACCACTGGCCTCGATTGAAATAAGCGCCACGAGAAAGATCTATGATATGAGATTCCTAGAACCCGTTACTATTATAGGACAGAACCAACTCAAACTTTTGGTAGGGTAATCACCTATACCTCATGCAAGCCTTAAACCTAGGCTCATTGTGTGAATTTTTGTGTGTGCTAAACATGACATCATGACATCATTCGCATTGCATATCATTTCTAACTATTTCAAGGACCTAGGATTTATCTTTGCTCGCTTTGTAGGGATTATGGCTTCTAGAAAGACTATCCGAATCAACTTCATGGGTATCCCTTCTACTCAAAGAATTGGTTTCGTAATTCCCACCATGCTCATTCATCAAAAGACATGGTTATCTACTTGATTTGGTTATCTCCGGTTTTGAAGAAGATATGATGCATGTCCTATTCAGCTTCTTTGATCCGAAACACCATTGCTTTACATTCCGATTATCGCTGGTTCCTACCTTGAAGAGTTCTAAGCTACTGGGTACCTATTCTTGACCAAATGCCATTCACCGGTTTGGAAAAGGTTCCTAAGTTCAAGACATTGCATCGCCTTTACATCTTAAGCGCCTTTATTGAAGCCAATTGGGAAACTAGAAGTGGAGTTAAGGGTTTACTTTCCAAGTTTCTAATTAAGAAAGCCCGAGAATTCTCAAAGTTATGAGTTTCCATGCATTTGAAAACATTGTGGCCTTGCTAATTTATGGTTTGGTTCTATTTCCTAACTCGATCAATTCATAGATGTCAATGCCATCAAGTTGTTTCTTACCCGCAATCTTGTGCTACTTTACTTGGAGATATCTACATTCTCTCCACACTGCACTACTAAAAGACAAGGAACTCTCATGTGTTGTATACCGTTACTTTCAGGTGGTTTATTTCGCACCTTCCTCCATCGCTTTGAAGAATGAACAAAGGTCGAGATGGTCTCAAAGATTAATGTCACCTCTCATTCAGATATCCGTTGGAGTCTTTTCTCTCAAAAGGACTTCACATTCATTGAGCCAGGAGAATTCTAATGTACCACTCTTGGTATAAGGGAGGGTACTTACAACCCTTCTAGCTCTACGCCGCTTTGGTTTTGCTCAAGAGATGGTCCACATGATATGCTTCTCCAAGATATTGTGTTCGACTACAATCACGATCTCCGCATTACCGATTTAAGGTTTATACATGCTTGGGGCATGGTAAAGAAGATCGATACCAAGACTTTGGGGCACCAACTCCATTCCTTGGGAACCTTACCTCAAATGGTGCGAGCTCGAGCTCAAAACCTCATGATGCCATTCACGCTGCTTTACCAAGAATTATGGAACCTGCTATAGGTGACGACCCTATAATCGCTCTCCATCCCGACATGCCTACCGATTTTGAAGACTTGAAGAATCCTGGATTCAACTAAAAGAAGAAAGGATACCTTCAGTCTATGCAAGCGAGAAGAAAGTGTTAGAGTTGACCAAGCTACTTCACGAGGAGCGAAACATCAACGCTACATCGGCACCAAGAGGAAGCGCCCATGGAGACTTAGAGCTTTAGGATGTTTATGTTTTCTTTTATTGTTTTGAACTATCTCTTGTACTTAAAAAGAAAAAGAATAATGAGAAGAGTACTAATAAATGTTTGTTCATTGCTTGTCTAACAAATTTAAATCTCTAAGGTCCTTGAAAACATTGCATTGCATTTGCATAAACATCGCATAGCATATCATAACATTGCATCAGTGTACATTGAGATTGGTTTTCTCATTTGCTCGCTATTTATTTTAGCGTAAATGGCTCTTGAACAGATCGTCAAAGATCTCCAAGCTCGAATGCCGGGCCAAGAGATGTTCACCAGCTTGGTCCAAGGCCAGGAAGATCTGAAGAAGCTCATCAACAAGGGTGAGGACGAAGGCAGTCAGCCTGAGCTCGAGAAATACTATGATAACGGCCAGTACTCTGAGGAAGATGACAAGTACAAGCAACTTGAAGATCGTCTGAATGCTGTGGAAAACCTGAAGATGTTCGGGCTAAACTTTGATGATCTGAGTCTTGTTCCTGGTGTTGTGATTCCTCCCAAGTTCAAAGTTCCTGCTTTTGCCAAGTATGATGGCATGTCTTGCCCTAAGCTGCATTTGAAGTCCTATGTCCGTAAGATCAATCCCCACACCGATGATGTAAAGTTGTGGATGCACTATTTTCAAGAGAGTTTGTCCGAACCCGCTTGGAATGGTACTATCACCAGAGAATGACCGTATCCGCATTTGGAGTGATTTATCGATGCTTTCTGCATGCATGAGTACAATGTTGAAGTTGACACCCACCGCATGCAACTACAAAGCATGTCTATGGGTCGTGATGAGAAGTTCAAGGAGTATGCTCAAAGTGGAGAGATCTAGCAGCAGAGTTCAACCACCCTTGTCCAATATGGAGTTGGTTGATATGTTCATGGAACACCGACAGTCTTCTTCAATCATCCGATTGGAAATTCTTCATCCGGATTCACCGAATGATATTGACAAGCGAGTTGAAGTCGGTATCAAGAGTGGGAAGATCCATGTAGAGTCATCTTCAAATGCCGCAAGAGATCTTTTGGTGGTAAGAAAGAAGCTACGATGTGTATGGTCGAAAGCCGAGCCAAGACCGACCGTGCTCAACTGTAAAGGCGCAGATCTCCAATCCTACATCAAGACAACCTCACGAGACAACGCGTATGTAAGCGCCACGAAGCGCTACTTAAGATCAACATGCCTTTGTCGCAAGCCTTGCAACACATGTTGAACGCAGAGTCGACACCTTGAGGGATCCTCCTCGAATGTCAACACTTCCTCTCCGAAGTACAATCCTAATGCTAAGTGTGCTTACCATTCCAATAGCCTGTGGCACGACATCGATAATTGTTGGGCTCAAGAACAAGATTCAAGATATGATGAAGCTAAGGATTGAATTTGATCCTCCCGCTGAGACTCCTAATGTGATCAACGCGCCTATGCCTAACCATGACAAGAGTTCCAATGTCATGGGACGATACTTATGTTTTCAACATAGATGACTTGACCATTCCTCCGATGATCGTTAAGAAGAATTTGTTGCAGCCGTGTCAATCCGTGATGCCCGAGAATTGTCGGTGCCCATCCGCACCGATGGTTGTGCTTGGTTGAGAAGACGTGTTCGCATGATGGATAACCGTGAGATACTATTTCAAACCACTGCGCAAGTTGTGTGAAGAAATGTCTAAGTTGAAGATTGACAATGCGAATGAAACTGCACCATCTCGTGGGGATACCTTGGGCAGCCAAGTGGGAAGATTACATGGTGAAGTACACCGCTCTGATAGTTACAAGATTCCTATTGAAGATGTTAAGGCAACGGATGGGGTGACGATTTCCGTAAGACTATGCCGATGTTAACACTATAAGGATTTCTCCTCACGATCCTCTGTGCTAGAGTGGCGCTCTCATTATCACTTCTCCAAGGCCCCATATTTCTCCGACAAGGCTATCCCTTGGAATTATGGAGTCGATGTTTACTATCATGGCATCAAGCAAGACCCTCCGACTATTGAAGATCTTACCATTGAGCTTATTCCCGACATCGACAACATCACCGGATCCGTAAGGTGACCGAACCTGAAGAGTATTCTTCCGATATCTCTCCTCCAAAAGACATCGCGACCCCCGTGATCCCGCCTACTCCATCAATACCCCCCCTAGAGGGCAAGAACCAAAGACTCATCCCGCTCAACCGTATACCAAAGGAAGTTATCAAGACACCTCCAAACAAGAAATGGAGGAAATTCAAGATTATCAAGAAGAGTGATTACAATGTTGTGGAACAGCTTGGGATGACTCCATCCAAGATATCCATGCTTGCTCGCTTTGTGCTCCGAGGCTCATGCTAACGCCTTGGTGAAATTTCTCAAGAATGCTCGTGCCGCAAGACACTACCACCGACGCCTTGTTTGTATTGCTAGCCTGGCTGCCAACAACGGCCTAGGCTTCTCTCGATGTCGATTTGACTCTCCGAAGAAACATAACAAAGCCTTGCACATCTCTTGAATGCAAGGGTACTACCTTCCTCATGTTTTGGTGGACACCGGTCGCTCTCAATATCCTACCAAGATCGCTTGATCGGCTTGACGTCAAGGGTTGGTTCTCAGACCTAGTGACATTATCGTGAGAGCTTTTGATGGTTCTGCTAACGCATTTGGAGAGCTCACTCCTGTTAAAGTCGGTTCCTGCACTTTTGATTCCACTTTTGTCATGGACATCCGTCCACTTATTCTTGCCTACTTGGACGCCCTTGGATACATGGGGTAAGGTTACTCTACCTTACATCGTCGAAATACCCGTGAAAGGGAAGGTTATTACAAGATGTGTGAAGAAGAATATATGGTCACCATCTACATCATTCCGCTATCTCGAGATGGAGGGTGAATTCTTCGAGACTCCTGCCAAGCTTTTGAAACGATACCCGAGTCATGCCTGCTGACTCTCCCGCACCCCGAGTTACACAAGCTCCGCCTAGGATGGCCTCACCGAAAGATGCTCAAGCCGTTGAAGAAGGAAAGAGTACTATTTGGGGTCAGCCTCCCGATCTTCCTTTCAAACCGACAAGACCGGTTTAGGCTTCACCATCAAGGGTCAAGATGATACGCCGCAAACGTGCGGCCAACTTCCTTTCCGCATCGCCAGAGTGGAATCCATGCTATAGAAGATGACGAAACGACCCGATCAAAGAATGGATCTTCCCGACCTGCATCATGGGCTCAAGAATTGAAGATCAAGACGCTATACCAATCTCCTTTATCCGGAGTAATTGCTCTTGTTTTGTTTTGCTTTTCGATTTTTATGTTTTGAACAATAAACTTTGAAAGCCTAGTGCCTTGCCCGGCATCATGGCTCGCTTATGTAGGTTATCCGTCGTTTGCGTATTTTCATTCAATAAATTGCTGGACTTTTGCAATTGTTTGTTTTCTTTCTTTTACTTTATCACCCCTTCAAAAGCTATGTGTTCTTACACACACCCACGTGATACACCGAATCACTCCGAATCTCGTTAATAACAAATATGCTAGTGCTAAATATGACTTGATAATCCGATCTACCGTCAAGACGAAAGTGAGGAAGATTGTGAAGTGCTGTGAGAACTTGCTGATCGCACAAAGAAGAAGAGCGAGTTATACAACCCACATCAAGAGCAAGTCGAGGTTGTGAATTTGGGTACCGATGAAGACGTAAAAGAGATCAAGATAGAGCGGGTCTTGAGAATGTTAAAGAAAGATTGATTCAGATGCTACGAGACTACATTGAGGTTTTTGCTTGGTCATACGAAGACATGCCCGTTTAGACATTGATATTGTGGTACACCGATTGCGTAAAGAAGGTTTTCTCTGTGAAATGTAGGTTCCGTGATGCATCCCGAGATGTCGAGAAGATCAAAGCCGGGTTATGAAGCGCTCAACGCTGGTTTCTAGCCACACTTCCTATCCCTGGTTGCTAATGTGGTACCGTACCTAAGAAAGATGGTAGTACGAATGTGTGTGGATTATGAGATCTCAACAAAGCAAGTCCGAAAGATGATTTTCCACTTCCTCATATTGATGTTCGTTAACACCGTCAGATAAGCTTTTCTCCTTCATGGATGGTTTCTCCTACAATCGATCAAAATGGCCTCAAGACATGGAGAAGACTACTTTCACATATGTGGGCACTTTCTCATACAAGGTTATGCTGCTCGGATCGAAGAACGCAGCGCCACTTATCGCGTGCTATGGTAACATTGTTTCATGACATGATTCATCACGAGATAGAGGTCTACGTCGACGACATGATAGCTCGATCACGCATCAAGAAGAACATCCGATCATTTGCGTAAATTGTTTGATGATGAAGAAGTACATGATCGAGACTCAATCCTAACAAGTGCACCTTTAGAGTCGATCCGAAAACTCCTAGGGTTTGTTGTCGCGAAAAGGTATTGAAGTTGATCCCGCCAAGGTTAAAGCTATTCAAGAAATGCCACCCCCGCACCGAGAAGGAAGTCGAGGTTTCGGGCGATTGAATTACATTGCCGATTCATTGCACACTTAATCGCTACTTGTGAGCCAATCTTCAAGTTATTAAAGAAAGATCAAGTAGTGGAATGGAATGACGATTGCCGATCGCTTTTGACAAAATCAAGGAGTACCTTCGTAATCCTCCTATCTCGATGCGCCACAAGGAAGACCTCTTATCATGTACTGACAAAGTTAGAGAACTCAATGGGTGTGTGTCAGCAACATGACGAGTCCGGTCAAAAGAGCATGCAATATACTACCTTAGCAAAACTTTACCGATCGTGGAAACAAGATACTCACAAATCGAGAAAACTTGCAACGCTGTCAATGTCACGACTAAGAAGATATGTTGACTCACACTACCTTATTGATCCGCAAGATGGATCCGATAAAATACATCTTTGAGAAACCATCTCTCCTGAAGAATAGCAAGATGGCAAATGATCTTGACCGAGTATGACATCCAAAGACACTTCGTAAAGCGATCAAAGGAAGTGTAGTAGCCGATCATTTGGCTCATCAAGCCGTAGATGACTATCGCCTATGCAGCTCAATTTCCGCATTAAGATGTTTTACTAGTTACTGATTACAAGAACCAGTGCCCGGACGAAGGACCCGAACAAGGATCCCGATGGACTATGGTCTTTAATGGAGTCTCAAACGACTTGGCAATGGCATTGGCGCCATCATTACATCCTCAGAAGTGACACACGCCTTTCACCGCCAGATTATGTTTCACAGAACAATATGGCCGTAATGACGGTGCATCATGGGTCTTAAAGTCGCTATTGACCTAAGAATCAAGTTCTTGCAAGTGTATGGAGACTCACTTTAGTGATCACCGATAAAAGGCGAGTGATACGAAGCATCCGAATCTCATCCTCAGACGAGAGCATGTTCTCGAGTTTGATTCCCTACTTTGAAGAGATCACTTTCAATCATATTCCACGAGAAGAGAATCGCTTGGCGACGATTGGCTACTATGTCGCCTATGTTCAAGGTTAGATGGGACAACGAGGCTCCCCGATCATCATTGAGAAGTTCGACGAACCAACAGATTGTTATGAGCTTGATATGTAAGAGAAACCTTGGTACTATGACGAAAAGGTATCTTGAAACTCGTGAATATCTGCAGGGCATCCACAATGATAAGAAGTTCATGAGAAGATTCGCTCCAAATTCTTTCTCAAGAACGGAATTTTATACAAGCGCAACCACGATCTCGTGCTTATCTACCGTAGACCGTAAAAAAGAATGCATATCATGGAAGAGTTACACGAGGCGATTTGGCACCCACTCCAAGGGACATACGATGGCTAAGAAGATTTTGAGAACAAAGTTACTATTGGTCCACCATGGAAGTCGATTGTCACCGCTTATGCTCGATCTTGTCACAAGTGCCGATTTATGCCGACAAAGTACACGCATCTCAAAGATCAATGTTCTAACTTCTCCTTGGCCTTTGCAATGTGGGCATTGACATGATTGGAGAAATCAAGCCCACGCTCCAATGGACATCGTTTCATCCTTGTGGCAATAGATTATTTCACCAAGTGGGTAGAGAGGCGCCTCGTCGCATCTACCAAGAATGTTGTGGCTCGATTCATCAAACATAATCTCATCTGCCCATGGCACTCCCGAAAGGATTATCACGATAACGGTTCCAATCTCAACAACAAGATGATCACCGAACTCCGCACTCAAGATCAAGCATCACAATCATCTCCTTACCGGCCTAAGATGAATGGCGCAGTTGGAAGCCGCCAACAAGAACATTAAGAAGATTATATGTAAGATGACAAAGACTTACAAAGATTGGCATGAGATGTTACCATTTGCTCTTCATGGTTATCGACTACAAAGACGAACATCCAGTGGGCAACCCTTCTCTTGTGTACGGTATGGAAGCCCCACCCATCGAGGTTCAGATACCCTCAACCGAGTCCTCCAGACGGTAGTTAGATGAAGACGATTGGGTCCGATCGCCTTGACCAGATTAATTTGATTGATGAGAACGACTGATCTATCCGCCATGGATGATTTATCGAAACGAATGATCAAAGCATTTAACAAGAAGGTCAAACACCGAGTCTACCAAGTCGGTGATCTAGTAGTCAAGCGATCATTCTTCCACAAGGTGATCCTGTGGGCAAATGGACTCCACATACGAGGGACCATTTGTAGTCAAAACAATGTTTTCCGGTGGGGCTATGATACTTAGCACCATGGATGGCGAGGACTTCCCACACCTCGTGAACGCGACATAGTCAAAAATACTACGCATAAAAGAGACCCGCTAGGTCGATCGCCTAGGCAAAAATAGATCCTGCTAACCAAAAGGTTCGGGCAAAAGTTAAGGATATATACAAAAAATGTACACCCGCAAGTCGAAAACCGAAAAGGCGGTTGGGCAAAAAGGGTATCCCTAGAGACCGAAACCCGAAAGGGCGGTCTAGGCAAAATTAGGATTTAAGCACGACTATGTCTCTTCCAGATCACCGCCTGCACTACTATCAAGATTCAAGATTCAAATGGCGAAGATCAATCTACTCACTTTCTACCGACAAAGAAGGAAATGAGATAGTTGAAATATATGAGTACTAGCATAGTTGAACTTAACGAGATTGTTTCCCATAGCTTTTACCTTTCTTATGTACAAACTACTTGGCCATACGCCACCTTTTAACGCAAACTTCTTTCTCTTTACAATTTCTGTTGTTGTTATTTGCAATAAGTCCAACGTTTGCTTTGAATGATTATACGCACTTGACAATAAAAATCTCTTTGCAAACATATTTAAAAGTGAACCGCAAAGTACTTACTACAGTTCCGTGAATCGAGACGACGACTTAAAGTCACCAAATAGTCCCCACAAAGGTGTCACCACAACACGCCTTCCCCAAAGAATGTTACATCAGCCTCCAAGCAAGAACACCTCATCCTCAACAAGGTATTCATCTCCAATGACATTTCTCAATCCTCCCTTCTCCCCAAGAAGAATATCCGACTCGAGACTTGGTCGATAGGCACCGGAGGAAACATACACCTTTATTCCCCAACCAGATTACAACGGCCCGCACTTTTTAACCCGGCCTCTCAAGAACCATCAAATATTCTCCAACAGATCTACACTGAATCCCCAATAGATCACCTCCCACTCTCCTCGCAGGTCTATGAGATCTCCAACAAGTTTCAATCTCTACCTTCCTCAACAATATCTAGGCCCAAGACTTGGTCGATAGGCATCGAGGAATCCAGATATCTTTCTTCTCCTTCAAAAGCGGGTTCTCACCTACACAATTCCCCAAGGTAAGTCGAAATCAAACAAACATCCGCATCTTCTTCAAGATGGATATGTTTTGAAATATCACAACATCAACATTCATACATTACTCATAAAGTCATAATTTATGCATATGTCATTCATACACCGTCATGCATCATACTCACATAAGACTAACGAATATTCTATCAAAGTTTCTTGTTTTCCAAAACAGTAATACCGACGCAAACAGTCCGTGATTAAGCCCAATCGACGGAAAACTATCCGAAAGACCGCCTTGGTTGTCCTCCGACGATCGGGTCCAGATTAAGCCCCGAGTCGACGGAAAACTATCCAAAGACCATCCGATAATGTGCAATGGATCAACACCGATGCACAACAGGAAGCTATCCACGCTTTTGCAACTACAATCTCCCCGAGTAATCAAGACTAAGATTTATTTTGATTCCTTATTATCAATAAAGAACTACAGAGTCTAGCGTACGGCTTGCCTCGATGGCATCTTAAGCCCATCTCCGACTACTTGTCAACATTTCTTCACTTCGTAATGCCGCATATGGTTAAAAATCAATATGCACTAATAACTTCATTCAAAGTGAACACGAAGTCTAACGTACGACTCCCCTCGGATGGCATCTTAATCCCATCTCCATGCTCCTTCCAGGAACGACTACAGAGCCTAGCGTATGGCTCACTCCCCAGCATCGAGCTTTCCAAGATGGCATCTTAAGCCCATCTCCGTCAAATCTCCTATCAACATTCTCGAGTCTAGCGTACGAATCATCTTCCAGCGAAGTATCCAGCTTCTCCAAACGGCATCTGTAAGCCCGTTCCCGCATCATCAGCCAACCGCGAGTGCAAATTTTCAGGTGTACTCGAATGTTCAATCATCTTCTACCTTCAGGTCACGAAAGACAAGCATGTCAATCTAACCTTCCAATACAAGAAGATTGAACAGGGGCAGCTGTCATACCCCAAAATTTGCCCTCCATCTACTCAAGAGATTTCATACATCTATGCTCAAAGATTCCTCAAGAGTTGATCAGACAAACTCTCTCCTAGACAATCAACCCAAACTAGGGTTTGGTATCTCTCAAGTCAAGATGAACTTCCAACATCTCCAATGACCTTCATGCCTCCTCATATGCTTCAAAGATTCTCCATGTCAAGTTTTAAGCTTCACAAGTCAAGTTTCCTCAGGCAATTGCTCAGATGGTTGAAAATCGGGTGTATTGGACAAAAGTCAATCGTGGTCAACATACAACAAACTTCATAATTTTTGGTCAACATCCTCATTTTGAAGTTACATTCATCATTTGATCAAGGGTTGATCTTGATTCATCAAGAAAACTCAAGATTTGCTCAAAAGTCAAACTTTCTAAATTAGGGTTTCTAGGTGAAAAGTCAACTGAACTTTGACTGATCATAACTTTCATACTTTCTCGTAAATTTTCCCACCAAAGCTCATTTTGAAGGAAATTCAATTTCTACAACTTCATGTCTCACAAGAATGTCCAAAAATGCTTCATTTGAGAGGTATAGCTCAAAACATTACAAAGTCATTTTCAAAGTCAACAAAAGTCAACTTTTGTTTTGAAGATATATTGAGCATGGTAACTCCAATTGAGATGAGACCAAAGAAATTGTTTAGAGGACTCTTAGAGCTTTAAAAGTCCAAGAATACTCAAAATGTGGAAAATTGAGCAAGATACACCATTCACAAGTTGGGCAATTTTGAAAGAATGCACAAAGAGAGATACTTCAAAAATCAAATCTTTGCAAATGGGCCTACTTTTTCTTCATCCTAACTTATTCCTCATACAATTAGGAATATCCAAGCCCAATGCCATGAATTTTTGATTTATTTTTCTATTTAATTTTGAATTTATTCATTTAAATACAAATTAAATTTTAAAATAAATCATAAAATCAAAATTAATTGAAAGATTGATTTTATTCTTTTCTTGGGACTCAAGTAACTCACCAATGCCAGCAATTTTCGAAATTAAATCAAATTTGGCAAGATTGGATTGAGAATTAATCAAATTTTGAAAATTTAATTTTGGACAAAAATCAAAATTGATTTCCATTGAATATTGATCAATTCTTTCCCAAATCAATCCCAAATCCATCCAGCATATATACTTGATGCATACCAATTGCAAGGAGACGAAAAAATTGCTCCAAGAACCCTAACCTAATTCAAGAAATCCGTGACTCACAAGCCACTAGCAGCCATCGATCCAGCCACTTTCAATTGCTTTTGAGGATTCCATTGCATTCCTTGGGTTGTTCTGAGTCGATCCAGACTCTTATATCATTCAAAACCATCAAGAATTCATCAAACACGATTTCGTTTGTCAAGTTTCATTCAAAATCGATTTTTATCATTCATGCATTATTAACCTGTTTTGATTGTTTGTTCATGTTTAGAATCAAGTTTGCAAGCGATATGGGTAAGCCAATCGTGTTTCCATGACCTGAATCGTGACATACCATAGCTAGGGTTTCTGAGTTCGAATTAGGGCTTTGTTTAAATGGAAAAATTGGACCATGAGACCTATACCATCGTGTTCGGAATGATGTCCTGAATCGAACCATGCCTTTAGAATTCATTTATATTATGTTTGCTTGATTTTTTGAATTAGCCAGGGACGTAGCGTCGAACAATGGCCGACGCTAGCTTCAAATATTTGAATTGGAGACGATGAAGCTTCGCGCGCGGACGAGGAAGCCAGGAAGCAACACTTGTCTTTCTTCTACTCGCTCCGGTTTTCAAACAGTAGAACGCGCTGGCTCAGATGGCAAAGGCAAGGGGACTCAAAGTTTGAACACAAGGTCTCCAGTTCGAATCCTGGCAAGACCAATGTTTTTTGTTCTTTTTCCAAACTTGCAATATTTTCATATTTTCTAATTTTCTAATATTTTTCCATTGTTTTAATTAATTTCCATATTTTATTTCTGCATCTAAAAATTATCAAAAATATTTATTCTTTTTACATTATTTTCTAAAAATCTTTATTTAATTTAATAAATTAAAAAACATATTTTTGCATGCATATTTATTTTTATTCATAATTTTGCATTTAAATAATTGTTAATTAGTTTTTAATTATTAAATTGCATCTAAAAAATCCCAAAAAATTATTTTAGCATGTTTACATTATTTCCAGCATGTCATATTTTTTCCAATTAAAAATTTGCATTTTTTCTAACATTTTCTCTTATTTCGTTTTCATCATATTTTCCGATTTCTCGTTTGTTTCACAGGTTCATCCGATTCAGACGATTCTTCCGTTTTTATTCTATTTTTCCAATAATGTAATTGCTCATGGGATGTAATAGTTTAATTTAGAACTTTATTTTCCGCATTTTAAATTATGTATCTGCCCCAAAGCCTTGTAATAGCGTAGGTTTTACTTTCCGCACCTTTACATTTCCGCTTTTACATTCCGCATTTTACTTTCCGCACCCTATAAATTGCTAGTAATTAGGCGTGTATGGAAAGACTAAAATTGAACATAGCCCACTAATCTTCAAGATAACATATTTCTGAAATCAACACACTTCTTTCACACACGCATTTTAGGTAACTCTCGCTGCCTTTGCGAATTCAAAATGGTCATGTCCCTCGAACGTAGAGGTATTCTAGCACCGTTGCCTTCCAAATAAATCATCATACTCCCTTCGATACAAAGATCATAGACCCACGATGTCGCCTCCGAATACATGATCTTGACCCTCGATTGTCGCCTACGAAAAATGATGATAGTCCCTTCGAATGTGCTAGGATACTTCCTACAAGTTGCTTTCGATGACCACCCGATGTCCCTTCGAATGTCCCGCTTACATCCAACGAATGGAGCTACCTACTAACTAATGGTATGGCTAGCGCTATTCTAAAGGAATGTAGAAGTACGAAAACGACCAATTCTGAGTGGATAAATAAGTCTTTTAATTGCTTGCTCTAAACCAAATGCTTTTCACACCACACACTCTTTTTCAAAATTCAAATTCTTTTCAAAACGAAACATTTCCGAACACTTTGTATACACTCCTACATGAGTCATTTCAAAGTCAAAGCGAAATGCCTCTTTCAAAACATTTTTTGTCAAACACACAGAAAGCAATTTTAAAAAGTGATCTAGAGCAACTAAGAGCCCAGATAATCAAGTGATGAAAAGGGTGCTAATACCTTCCTTTTCATAACCATTCTCCGAACTCGTAATCTAAACGAAGGTCTTTTCTCGACTTTTTACCTTCCTTAATTGGATAAAAATAAAAGTCGGTGGCGACTCTTGCTATCCGCACATTTGGATACAAAAATCCTACAAAGTCAGTTCACCGTGTTACACTAGGCATGTGCGAAGAAAGTCAAGAAAATCCAGATAAATCACACTCAAAATCCACAAAAAGAGAGCATTTATTGAAGTATGTATACATAGCATGAAATGAGGGTGTGAAGTAAGCAAAAATAAAGAAGGAGATTTAAACGGACAAGGCCCAACCCACTTTAAGTGAACAAAGTCCACCATATTACAAGGTGTAACGCTTGTTACACGCAAGCCCTAGAGGCTGTGGCGACCGTTACAGGGCTGGGGCGACTTTCTCCTCACGCAAGACTTGTGGCGACCGTTACATGCTGGAGCTAGCTCCGTAGCGATTGCTACGAAGGAGAATTAGGAGGCGAAATCTTCTCCAACCACTTCGTAACTCTAGCTCTCACACGCCTATATATATGTTGTTTCAGTTCACTCTGAAGAGACGTTTTTTCCCTCATTCCAGTACCGTTACTCTGCCAATTTTAAGTCCTATTCCGCATTTAATTTCAGCTTTATTTTCCGTATTCAGTGTCTTTTCTCGAAGTAATCTTCACATTGGAAATTGCTGCAAACTTTTGCCAATTCTAACCTTACGTTAGGATTGCGCCTTTTTACCTTTTTTTATTCGCATTCGGATTATTGAGCAATTAAAGGAGATCTCACCGACCTGTGGGAGATACCTGGAATCTACCTAATATTTTATTTTCAGGTTATTTAATTAATTAATTTTTAGGTTTATTTAATTAATTAATTTGTTTATTTATTTTATGCCCGATTTATTTGGAATGCATATTTTATCTGAATCGTATGTTTATTACTGTTGCGCTATATTTGAATCATTAACCATTCTAGACTAAATCTAGTTATCGGTATGTAGGGTCACATAGCCAACGGGGTTTAGCAACTTCACTCGACTTATTTTGTGTTTAAAAGATCATTTTCTGGTTTCAATTATTAGTAATTAATGCAACTGTTTTGTTACGAAAGTAAAACACAGATTATAAGTTAGGATCAATAAAGCGAGAATTTTAGATTTTAACTGGACATTAATAATTGAGCTTCAAATTAAAATACAGCGAGAGCGCTTTTAAGTTGATTAGGTTTTATTTATTGCCAAAAACTATTTTTAAACTCTAATTGAAACAACATGAGCACTCACTTAGGTTTGATTATAGGATTTGAATCAATAAACACGAGAGTGTGAGAAGAGGATTTTTAAACAAGTACTTCCTACTGAAATACATTTTGCTAATGCAATTTAAGTCGATAAGTCGCTAAAACCCTAAGCCCGACCATTACATACCGATACTCCTATTCTGAATCTAAACTAGATCTCAATCAGTTAGGTTCCCTAAACCAAACATCATTTATATTACTAGCCTTAGATTTACGTAGTAGCCTAAGATAACGGTCGGTAGGTCAACATTTAGTCCCTGTGGATTCGATAATCTTTAAAACTACAAGCGACAGGGATGTATACTTGCATTCTAGATTCTATAAGCCGATAAAGTCATGATCATTTACCACCCCTGAAAGTTCAAGAATTTCAATCGAAGAAATTCAACCAACTGGATGGGAAGATCCTCTTGAATATCCCAGTCAACCAGAAGAGGCATACATGCCCTCTTAATCTCATTATCAATTTGAGATCATGACTGAAGATCTTTGCTTCAATACACTAGCCAAGGTTGTTGAATCTGAATTTGTCTATTCCTAGATAAATGCAATTTTTGGAGACGATTGGGAAGATGGTCCCAAAAATGACTTGGAAAGTGTCTCTGATAACGAGTCTCTTCATCCAAAATATTGGGAATCACACCCTAAAAGTCTAGAATACATGTCGCTTGAAGACACATGTACTTTATATTATACTCCTCGACCTGTCGAACAAGCAGAGGAAGACCGCCTCAGCAGTACAAAGGGCAAGGTTTACAAACCAGAGCCTTCCAATCCTGCTCGACCAACGGTCAACGTCATCACTAAAGATGATCCTAAGGGATAACTTCCGGAATACATAGTGTACCAAGGGGTTCGTCACTTTTGGAAAGCTGTTGAAGCTCCGACTATTGTTCACCGTTCAAAGTGATCATCTCGCTTTTTATTTTGAACTCTCGCCCAGCCTAAGGCAGAGAGATGTTTTATAGGGATAAACTTTTTTCTCTTTGTCTCGCCTAAGACAAAAGAGTTTGTGTTTAGGGCCTTGTTTCATATATGAATCATAAATAAAGTGTTGTTTTGATTCCCACATTTTGTACTTGTTATTCATTTTTTGTCGTTTTTCTGAAAATGGTAATCCTAAAAACCCAATAAAAACAAACATTTTCAAATAATCTGCATACACTTTTGCATTTGCTTCTTTCTAAAAAAACGAACATAAATCATATGTGCAGATAAAAAATGAATAAACCCATTGAATGTGATAACCATTGCCCTCTCCCAACATTGAATTCCCTATGTTTGAAGCCGAAGAAGAGGAAGAAGAAGGGATCACAAATGAGATTTCCCGACTACTTCAGCATGAGGAAAGAGCCATTCAGCCTTACGAAGAGCCTTTAGAAATGATCAACTTGAGTTATGAGGAAAACAGAAAAAAAGTGAGCATTAGAGCTCTACTCGATGACAATGTCAAGAGAAAACTGACTGATCTTCTTAAAGAATACGTCGATGTGTTTGCTTGGTCCTACTGGGACACGCCAGGGTTGGATACCAATATCGTAGAGCATCACTTGCCATTAAAGCTAGAATATCTGCCAGTTAAGCAAAAACTAAGGAGGACTCACCTAGACATGGCCAATAAGATCAAAATGGAGGTTCAAAAGCAACTTGATGCAGGTTTTCTCGTCACCTTCGAATATCCTCAATCGTTATCTAACATAGTGCGTGTTCTAAAGAAAGATGGAAAAGTCAGGATGTGTGTTGACTACCGTGACTTGAACAAAGCTAATCCAAAGGACGATTTCCCATTGCTGCATATTGATATGATGGTTGATAATACTGCTAAGTTCAATGTCTTGTCCTTCATGGACGGTTTCTCTAGTTATAATCAAATCAGAATGGCTCCCAAAGACATGGAGAAGCCATTTTTTATCACGCCATGGGGCACATTTTGCTACAAAGTAATGCAGTTTGGATTAAAGAATGCAGGAGCAACTTACCAACGGGAAATGACTACTCTCTTTCATGACATGATGCACAAAGAGATTAAAGTCTATGTGGACGACATGAAATCAAAGTCCGACACTGAAGAAGAACATATAGAATATCTCTTGAAGTTGTTTCAACGGCTGAGGAAATATCAGTTTCGCTTGAATCCTAACAAATGCACCTTTGGGGTTAGATCTGGAAAGCTCCTAGGTTTCATTGTCATCCAAAAAGGTATTGAAGTTGATCTTGAAAAAGTCAAAGCTATTCAAGAAATGCATGCACCACAAACTGAAAAGCAAGTAAGAGGATTTCTTGGACGGTTGAATTATATCTCCAGATTTATCTCTCAAATGACTTCTAGTTGTGGGCAAATATTCAAGCTTCTCCGCAAAAATCAAGAGTTTGTATGTACTGAAGATTGCCAAAAAGCGTTCGACAGTATCAAGGAATACCTGTCAGAACCTCTAATATTGATTCCTCTAATTGAAGGAAAACCTCTACTTATATACCTTACCATGTTGGAATATTCTATGGGTTGCGTTCTTGGATAGCAAGATGAACCGGTAAAAAGGAGCATGCCATCTATTATTTGAGTAAAAAGTTCACAGATTATGAAACTCGTTACTCCATGCTCGAGAAAACCTTTTGTGCTTAGGTATGGACTTCGAAACGTCTCCTACAAAACATGATTAACCACACGACTTGGTTAATCTCCAAAATGGATCCAATCAAGTAAGTCTTTGAAAAGATTGCCTTAATAGGGAGGATTGCCCGATGGCAGATGCTATTAGCTGAATATGACATCGAGTACCGCGCCCAAAAAGCTGTCAAAGGAAGCATTCTCGCCGATTACTTGGCTTATCAACCAATCAACGAATACCAATCTCTCAAGTTTGACTTCCCTGACGAGGATGTTATGTGCTTAAAGATGAAAGATTATGATGAACCGTTACCTGAAGAAGGTCCTGATCCTGAATCAAAATGGGGCCTAATTTTTAATGGAGCAGTTAACGTTTCTGGCAATGGAATTGGGGCAGTCATCATTACTCCCAAGGGTACTCATATCCCGCTTTCCAACAGATTGCTATTTGATTGCACTAACAACATCGCAGAATACGAATCTTGTATCATCGGTATCGAAGAAGCCATCGACTTAAGGATCAATATCCTTGACATATATGGAGATTCATCCCTTGTGATCAATCAAATCAAAGACAAGTACGAAACTCATCACCTTGTTTTGATTCCCTACCAATATTATGCAAGATGCTTGTTGACTTTCTTCAACAAAGTTGAATTGCATCACATTCCTTGAGATCAGAATCGAATGACGGACACCTTGGCTACTTTATCTTCCATGTTCAAAGTCAAACATTGGAACGATATGCCTAAGATCAACATCAGATGTCTTGAAGAACCTGCCTATGTGTTTGCAACTGAAATAGTCATCAATGATAAACCGTGGTTCCATGACATCAAACGATTCCTTCAAACTCAAGATTATCCACTCGGGGCATCACACAAAGATAAGAAAACTCTAAGGAGGCTTTGTAGCAATTTCTTCTTGAATGGAGACGTGTTATACAAAAGAAACTTCAACATGGTCTTGCTCAGATGCGTGGACTGACACGAAGCAGATATGTCAATACATGAAGTGCATGAAGGGTCCTTTGGAACCCATTCAAATGGGCATGAAATGTCTAGAAAAATCTTAAGAGCAGGTTACTATTAGATAACAATGGAATCCGATTGCTGTAAACACGTTACGAGATATCACAAGTGCCAGATCTACGCAGATAAGATCCATGTGCCACAGAGTCTACTCAACGTTCTATCCTCTTTGTGCCCTTTCTCCATGTGGTGTATCGACATGATTGGAATTATTGAACCAAAAGCTTCAAACGGTCATCGCTTCATCTTAGTGGCCATTGATTACTTCACCAAATGGGTTGAAGCAGCATCTTATGCCAACGTTACAAGACAAGTGGTTTTGAGGTTCATCAAGAACAACCTCATTTGCTGATATGGAATTCCAAGAAAGATCATTACAGATAATGGATCAAACTTGAACAACAAAATGATGAAAAAACTGTATGAGGAATTCATGATTGAGCATCATAACTCGTCTCTTTACCAACCAAAGATGAACGACGCTATGGAAGCCTCCAACAAGAGCATCAAGAAGATCATCCAGAAAATGGTCATCACTTACAAAGACTGGCATAAAATGTTGCCATTTGCTTTACATGGTTATCGCACTTTAGTACGCACTTCAACAGGGGCAACTCCTTTCTCTCTAGTGTATGGCATCGAAGTAGTGCTCCCGGTGGAAGTTGAAATTCCATCAATGAGAGTCCTCATGGAGGCTAAGTTATATGAGGATGAATGGTGTCAAAGCAGATATGATCAGTTGAATTTAATCGAAGAAAAACATATAACCGCTTTGTGTCATGGACAGTTGTATCCAAGAAGGATGAAGAAAGCCTTCGACAAAAGGTTCGACTTCGTGTGTTCCAAGAAGGTGACCTCATGCTTAAAAATATCTTGTCTTTTCAACCAGATTCTAGGGGAAAATGGTCTCCTAATTACGACGGCCCATGCATCGTCAAAAGAAGCTTTTCTGGCGGTGTTATGACTCTCACAACCATGGACGGTGATGAACTCCCGCATCCTGTAAACGCTGATGCAGTCAAGAAATACTTTATGTGAAAAAGAGAAACAAACATCTCGGTAAGTTGAAAAACCGAAAAGGACGACTTACAAAAAAAAGAGCATCCTGGTGGACTGAAAACCTAAAAGGGCAGTCCAGACGAAATTAGAGACAATAAATAAATTTGAGCCTTGTGCCCATTATGAACATAGAAGGAACAACAATAGTTATCTCCATGAGTGATTCAACCTCTAAAGGATAAACAACTGCTGAGAAGTTTTCTCTTCCTCGAAAGAGATCATCAAAGATGGTATTTTTATCCAAAAAGAATCTCCAGCATGATTGCTAGTAAAAATCCTTTTTCTCCCCAGAGAAGTCTAAAGCATGCAACTCTGATTTATCATTAGTAACATCTACACCATTGATGAAGATTTTTCTGAGTATTTGATTGAACTTCGACGTAGTCCTTTTCCAAATACGCTTTTTGTCTTGTCAAGTATCATCAGCATGCATATGACCTTCATGACATTCATTAATCATACATAATTTCATCATTAATGCATTCTTGCATTCCTCAATGTTTGTTCAATATCACTTGTTTAGGTTGCATTTATTCCCGAAAACAAGTATGGGCGTATCATCTCTTCATTAGAATCTCACTCCTTAGCAGAAAGAACACATTCTTTCTTCAGATCCCCAATTGAGTTCGTTCGTCATTGGCTACAAAGTCTTAATTGGACGTTTCTTTCCAGTTCATTCCTATACAGAACCTTGTCTCCAACCAATTCAGGTCTAGATTTTACAAATTCTACCTGCAAATAATAAGCAATATCCTCTTCATGCGAGCCGCTTATTTCCTTTTCATCTTTGAATTTATCATAAAAGGATTGTTCTTCTTAACAAGTCCAATCATGAACGTTCAAGAAATCCCCACAGTTGTCTTTCTCTCTGAGAAACTTGTATCTTTACAATCAAAATGCCCACATCTTCTCAAAAAGATCCCCGACACGATTGTAATTGGGAAAATAGAAGCTCATTTGAGATCTGTTTCCATTACTGTCTGTTATTCACAAGGCTGAATACTTAGTAAAAATTTCTCAAGAATTACCTTGTTATAGTTATCACTTTGCTGATAATTGGTAATATCTTCAGAACTCATGTCATTTACCATCACAATGCTGATAATCGGTAAATGAGTCTTCATTCTAAATTACCGTAAACTATCACTAGGCTGATAATTGGTAATATCACCTTTGTTTACCTTAAACATTGTCACAAGGCTGACAGAAGGTAATCTCCTCGTTTCCCAAAGGGAAATAGATATTCACTTCCTCTGTGAATCTTTTTTCCCCCTGTGAAACTTATACTTGTTTCCCAACAAATATGATTCTCCTTTCTTAGACAAATTGTGACATCCTCACAAATGTTTTTTCCCAAGCATGCCACTCTTTGGTACCTCCCAGGTAAATTTTCTACAATCACTTTGCATCATTCGCATTTTTTGGTATCTTAGGTCCAAAATTTGCGTATTCTAATATTGAAGTCTCTTCACACCTATTGAGACGAAGATTTTCATATTCATATCTCAATTTGAAGAAACTTAAATAGGGGCATCTGTCATACCCCAATTTTTTACCTAAGATACAATCTTATATCATTGACATATGCATCATTGCATCATTGGAAAATTCAGAACAAGATAGCTTGTATGTGCTCCTTGAGCCAAATTAGGGTTTTGATCAAAATCTTTCATCAGTTCACGATATGATAAAATTAGGGTTTGAGTCTCCACTCACCTCAATTGATCTATATTTATCAATTATCAACATTTTATCTTCAAATTCCCATTATTTCCTCAAGATCTATCTTGAATCGACCAAATTAGGATTTTGATCGAGGATGGTGTATCATTGACTTTTTGCTCAATGAATGACCTAATTGCTTGGAGATTGATCTCAAAATAATCAATGCAATATCTTGACCTAATTTCTTGATTCAAAACACCTCAAAGGCCATGGTTGATCATTACAGAAATTCTGAATCATCTGACAGAAGGTCAACTCTCCAGATCAGTCAAACTTTGACTTTTGGTCAACTTTTGAAATTCAAATTTTTTCAATCATCAAATCATTTCAAATTATTCTTCATGATCATAAAAAAATCAAAATGTTTGAAAGGGTCCACAAAAAGTCAAAACTTGATCATTTCAAATTATTCTTCATTTCAAATTTTTTCATCATTTTCATGGTCATTTTTCACCTAGATCCATTTTGATTCAAGAAAAACTCAAAACATGAAAGTTGTAGATCTTGTTCCAAGAATTCCATAATGTCCAAGAACTTGCGAAATTTTTTTGTGTAGCTACGGTTTTGAAATTGAAACTTAGAGGTCCATAACCATAATTTACAAGTCATTTTTCAAGTTATTCAAGTCATTTTTGCAATTTTTTCTTCTAGAAGCCTTGTCACCATAAGAGATAGGTTTTGGCTCAAAAATATCTTATGAATATGATTGAGAGGAGGATAATAACACTTGATATTTTTAACCATGGTTTAGAAATGAACCATGTGCATTTATGGCAAAGATTCCATTCTTACCTCTTAAGTCAACTTGCAGAAATCCTCCAATCTTATATTGCATTGCTCTCCAAACCTCTTGGCCTATAAATAGAGGCCTTTCCTCATTTGGAAATCACACCAAAGCATTCATAAACTTGCTTTCTCACTTCTTTCTTCTTTTCCAAGTTTCAAAGTTCCAAAATGTGAGAATTTGCAAATCTCCAAACCTTGCAATTTTTGAGAAATCTCAAGCTTCAAACACTCTCCAAATACAACGAAAACTCAGAATCATATTTCAAACTCCATAAACTTGAAAATTGAGCCTTAACCATCAAACTCTCATTCCACTCGTGCAAACTCAAATCTTTCACTTCAAATATCATCCATACATTTCATATAACAGATCCAAGCACTCATCTCTGACCTGTAACATCATCAACATCAAAATCAAAGTTCACTCAAAGCTATGATAGTTGGACTCGGGCAGAGCAACTCAGAGGTTCTATATCCAGTCTAAGCATCCAAACATGTTGCGTAGGGTTCTGTGAAGCTGTACAAATCATCAAACAACTTCTGGAAACACTCTAGGCAAGATTTCGATTTCTGCTCATTAGAGGTAAGTTGCTCAACTTCGAATTCCTCATTTTATGCATTCATGTTCAAAAATTTCTATGCTATCATATTTTTGCACTTATGAGGATCATAAACCCTCAATCAATTGCTTGAATTATTGCACCTATACGATTTCATGATCAAATGTTAGAATTAGGGCTCATCTGTTTTTGTTCGAATTCAATCACCCTACACTTAAAATAAATGAAATTAAAGATCACCATCTTGTTCCTGGATAAAAATCGAGCAAGTTTCACTTTTACATCTTTCAATTTCATCAAAAAATGAAGAAGTTAGGAATCATAGCTTGAGGTTGAAGAAGAAGTTCCATGCGCGCATTTTCTTATTTCCTCAAAAATTCAAATTTTCAGTTTGTTTTATATTTAAGGTTTTTGGTTAAGTGACTGGATGAAACAACCATCCTAGTGGCAGTCAGCACACTCTTAGTCCTTTGCCTTGCCATAGGTCTGGGGTTCGAACCTCAGCCAAACCTTTTTATTTTTCATCTTTTCACTTTTCTTCACTTTTCAACTATTTTGTTCAAACCGTTTTCCAAACTTGTTTTCAAATAAAATCAAATGAAGGCGTGTTAGTAACAAGCCACACATGTGGCCCAATGGTTAATCTTTTCACCTTTGAGATTCAAGTCTTGAGTTCAAACCTCCTTAGGACCAAAATCAAATTTTTATCACTTGTTTTCTTCATTTTTCTATCAAACTTCAACGTTTTCAAAAACCAATCAAAACTTCTCATTTTGAGATGATTTTTTGCACACTTGTCATTTAATATATCTATTTTATGATTATGTCAAAAAAATTCCAAAAAATATTTTATTTTGATATATTTTTAGTAGGTTTAAAATAGACGTTTTAAAGTATTTTTAAATACTTTCAAAAATATTTTCTTCTTGATTTTCAAACCTAATATTTTTCAAAACCTCTTATGAATACCTTTCACTTTTCAAACCTTTTCAAAACTTTCAAAAAAATTTAATTGACTTACGCACCTCTTTTCCACGATCGATTCGATTAATCTTTGAAAACACAAACCAAACTAGGTATTTTCTTCGAAAATCTTTCGAACTCAAAATCAAATTGATCATGGGCCTCCCTTATGGTGTAAGTCCTAACCCTCCTATGTGCATACTTAGTTTTCTTGTACCTATCCACCCTTTTTGTGTACATATTCAATTCCTTGTACATATTCAACTTTTTTTGTGCAAATATTCAAGTATAAACTAGTATCATTCACTAGTTTTATTCCGCTTGTTTATACACCAATTCCACTGGTATTAATAGGAGCATTATTCTCGGTGAAATTGCTCTTATTCCAGTGGGCCTCCCTTAAGGTGTAACTCCCACTCCCTTGTATATATCCAAGTATACTATCTTATCCGTTTGTTTTAAACACTTGTTTATATATTTGCTTTCACACTCCTTTGTATAAATCCAAGTATACTAGCTTATCCGCTTGCTTTAAACACTTGTTTATATATTGGTTTCACACTCCTTTGTATATATCCAAGTTACACTGGCTTTAATTGCTTGTTTTATACACTTGTTTATATATTTTCTTCAAAAACTTCTATGAATGCACACACACTTTGTCACATATATACTTGTTTAAATACTTGTTCATGTTTATTTATGTCATTACAACTAGTATAACAACTAGGTTCCCCATAGCCTCCTCTTGGGCTTCGTACAAAAGATTTCACTTGTTGAGTTAGCCTCATATTGGGATTCATACAAAACAACTCCCTCCTTGAGTTAGCCTCCTCTTGGGCTTCGTACAAAATAACTCCTCCATTGAGTTAGTCTCCTCTTCGGCTTCGTACAAAAGAACTCCCTCATTGAGTTTAGCCTTCTCTAGGGCCTTATACAAGAAAGTGACCTGGAAATCTCTAAGAGTCTCATATTGGGCTTCCAATACAAAGAATCACCTTTGCTAGGATAGAACCCTAAGAGTATGGTTTTCCGATGAAATCACACTTAAAGCCAAGCCTGCCATACCCTATAGCCTTCTCTTAGGCTTCATACAAGGACCCTCGATGTCCCTCGGAAAGCCTCCTCTTGGGCTCACAATACAAGTTCCCTCGATGTCCCTCGGATAACCTCCTCTTGGGCTTATAATATAATGACCCATAGGCTTCTTAAGAGCATCCCCCTAATTAATAACAAGACATTTCTCCTTAGAGATAAGACATGAATTATCTCTATGGAAGAAGTATTTCATCTATAACATCACATACAAATCAAACATTTTTCAAATCAAATACTTTTTCAAAACAAACTCTTTTTCAAAAAAACACCTTTCTTAACTGTAAGTGGCAATGCTTGTACACTACAGCAAAACGCCCAATGCGTAGAATGAAAAATTCAACATTTTTCAAACATCTTTCTTAACTTGTAAGTGGTAACACTTGTACACTAAAGCAAAACACCCAATGCTTACAATGGAATATTAAAACAACCAAATTTTCAAAAATGCATGTGATGAAATAAATTAGATACATTTTTCATTAAGATGACACTTATCGTTGTCTCTTAATTTTTTCTTCCACTAGCACATAAGTGGGAACTACGATTGCTCTAATTTTCTCAAGTTCCTTTTTAGAATACGCAGGCACAAGGTCTCACCCTTAGCGAGCATACTTCTTTCTCCCTCAAACCAAACAAACCTTAGTTCCATTGGATTTGAGCTACAAATGCTCTGATTCCCACTAGGGGATATGTATGCAAAGAATCCCAATGATCCTTGCGAGCATAATAATAATAAACAAACTTACGTTCCTGCCTAACCTACCCTTCTTAAATCCTAAAGGAGAAAATTTCCCGAAATAGAATAGCAATTAAAACACATAAAAAATGCATAAAAAAGTTCCTATAGAAAACTATAGATATATAGGGTGCTAATACCTTCCTTTTATATAACCAGCCCTCTTAACCTGGTCTCTCCCCAATGCGTTGTGTCTTGTTCACACTAGTCGCATCACATATCTTATTTAGGGTATTTCAACTTTCCCCTTTTCCATTTTCTTTCTTGTTTGGAAACAATAAAGGTTGGTGCTCGCGACATCTTTTAAACAAAAAAAAATCAAGAGAGTAAATCGTTTTGAGCTGGAGATTCAAATTTCAATTTGATTCCCTCGTTCGTCACTTTTAACCGCGAACAATCACCAATAAAGTTTTGAGATCCATCTTTCAACCAAATAGAAATTCGGCCTTTCCCCAAAATTGGAATATTTGAATTGTTTCCAAACTTCATGGTAGATTTTACTATTTCATTTAGAGAAGAAAATAATTCCTTTTTCCCACACATATGATTACTACACCCAATATCTAGATACCAAATATTCTCTTCTTCAGAAAATGTATTACTTGCCGAGAATAAATTTTGTGGATTTTCAAAGTACTCACCTGTATTTTGATACGAGGTTTCTGCCACATTTTCCTAATGTTTGTATCAGCAATGAGCTGCTTTGTGTCCAAACTTTCCACATTGGTAACTACTATAATTGGTCCTTTCTAGGTTGTAGTTACTTCTTCCTCTACAACGATATGTAGATCCAAAATTATGACCACCTCTTCCTTGATGTGCTGGATTGAAACCGTTGAAGTTGTTGTCTTTCCATTGGTTAAAGTTGCCACACCCTCTTCCACCATAATTTCCTCAGCCTCTACCTATATAATTTCCTCTTCCTCTATTGTAATTATTTTGACCTCTTTCTTCTATAGTACGACTTGACTCCGAAGTGTTGTTGAAATTTACTTGACTTTTGAGAGCTTCTTCTTTTACCACTTTCTCGGTCTTTTCTAATATTATATTGACATGAGTTTCAATGCTTCCCTGTAACTCTGCTAAAGACAAAGTGTATGTATTGTGCGACTCAATTATTGTAGTCACCACATGGTCAAACTTCACCGGCAACGTACATATAATCTTTTCTACCACTTTACTATCTGGAATATCTTCTCCATATACTCTAATCTTGTTGACGAGATTTATATTACGAGAACAATATTGTTCTACTATTTCTGAATTAGACATTTCGTACCTTTCATATTCTCTGTGCAACGATTATAATTTTGACTTCTGAGCCTTCTTTGCTCATTTATGTGACAACTTTAATATGTCCCACGCTTCTTTAGCAGTCTTGGCATTTGCGATTTTTCCAAATTTTGAATAATCAATTCCTTGATGAATTTGTGAAAGTGCAAACTGGTCCTTTCTAGTAGCAACTTCATCAGTTCCTTGTTGTCCACCGTGATCCACAAAGCTCCAAATAATGTGAGCCTGTAGATGTATTGTCATCAAAATTTTCCAGTAACTAAAATCTAACTCTACAATTAATTTTGGACTGGACTAGACAAAGTTGTAATTGTTTGCCATATTTCTCTCAAAGAATATTCACAATAATTTTTTACACAATAAAAACTCTTTTATTCCTCACACACTCAAAATATTTTTGACACTCACACTAACAGGACCTAACATGCTATGATACCAATTTGATATCAAATGGGCTTATAAAACTCATACTCATACAATTAAGAGAAAGAGGAATTGAAACTCTTCTAATTCTATTTGTTTTCTTAAAATTGATATATTACAAACATAACAACCATACTTTTGTATAGGCTTTCAATGCTTAGCTTTTAAGTAAGTAATATTACATATTAAGTAAGCTATGGCGGTTCATTAGGCAGTTCATTACTTTTTGGTCCAATTGCCTTCTTTCTTAAGGATTAATCTTTGTGTTTCTTGGACAAATCCAACTTCTAAAATCTTCTAGTAATAATTATTTAGTTGGAAAACTCTTCTCAACACTTCAACTCATTTTGACTTAATTCTAACATATTTATTGTTATTTTTTTGGTATTATATAGTTATTTATTTTGTCATTATAACATCTCTCTAAAAATACAAATTTTATTAGTCTCACAATTTTAATAGGTTTTTCTTCATAATAACTCCAAATTGAGTGAAATCAACACCAAAACAACCATATCTAATTCACTAATATTATCCACTAATTTAATTTTTTATTTGGGGTAAGTTTCGTTGAGCCAATTTTATATTTGACATTTTGGAGTGGATTCTCATATTTTATTTTTGATATTTAATTGTGTAGTTGGATCATTTTGAAGACAATGAGTTGATCGATAGAAGATACTATTGGCGGATATGGATTCACATGAGAAAACATTAAAATAGGATGTGGGTGATGTTCGCGTTAAAAGGTGACGCGCTAGAGGATTTGAATGTGAATTCAGATTCTCTGGCTCGAAACGATTTACTCTTTTGATTTGTTTATAAAGATGCCGCGAGCATCAAGCTTTATTATTTTCAACACAAGAAAGATGATTTAATGATTATGAAAAAAGGGGAAAGCTGTTAATACCCTCAATTGATTTTGATATGCGTAACGACTAGCGCAAACTAGATGCAACGCATTGGGGAGTGTTCTGGGTAAGGGGGATTGTTATATAAAGGGAATAGATGGAGCACCCTAAATATATATAGTTATCTATAGCTTTATATATGAATATGTTTGATATGTTTGTGTGTTTTTTAATTGCTATTTCTATGATTGGGAAAGTTTCTTCTTTGGGATTTTAAGAATGATAGATTATGTGGGATCCTAATGTTTATTATTATTGTGCTCGCAAAGATCTGTGGATCTTCTGCATACATATCCCGTAGTGGGAATCAGAGCATTTGTAGCTCGGATCTACAGGGATCTATGGTTTGTTTGGTCTGAGGGAGATAGAAATTTTCTCGGCAAGGATGAGACCTTGTGCCTACGTATTCTCAAAAGGATATTGAGAAAGTCAGAGCAATCGTAGTTCCCACTTATGCTAGTGGAAAGCAACGGGATGTTAGTAAGAGACAGACAAATGTCATCTTAATGAAAAATGTATCTAATCTATTTCATCACATACATTTTTGAAAATTTGATTGAAAATCTTTCGTCGTAAGCTATCGGTGTTTTGCTTGAGTGTACAAGCGTTACCACTTACATGTTTAAGAAAGATGTTTGAAAAAGATTGAATTTTTTAACTGTAAGCATTAGGTGTTTTGCTTGAGTGTACAAGCGTTACCACTTATAATTAAGAGATGTTTTTGTTTGAAAAGAGTTTGAAAAGTTTTTTTTTTTTGAAAAGTTTTTGACTGTATGTGATGTGATAGATGAGGTACTTCTTCCATAGAGATGATAGATGTCTAAATCTCAAGGAGAAATTGATTGGATTTAAAGGAATGCTTTTAAGAAGCCCGTCGGTCCTTGTATTGTTAGCCCAAGAGGAGGCATTCCGAGGGTCATCGAGGGTCCTTGTATGAAGCTCAAGAGGAAGCTATAGGGTATGGCTGGCTTTGTCTTTAAAAGGGATTTCACCAGGAAACCATCCTTTTGGAATGAAGAGCAATTTCACCGGGAAATTATACTATGGGTTATATCCTAACGTGGGTGATTCTTTGTATTGGAAGCCCAATAGGAGGCTGTTAAGAGATTTCCTGTCTCTTTCATTGTATGTGTGAAATCAAGCCTCTCCAAATATTAGTTTTGATGACGACATCTTTTAGAAGCAAATGATCATGACAAAAGAATGGAAAAAGTCTTGAAGATTAAAAGAAGAATTTTTAAAGAATCAACAATATCTAAAGGTATAAGTAATTCTTCAACTTGAATATAGATGTTCACAAAAATGCATTCATAATCATATACATATCCCATATGTTTAACAAAAGAAAAAAATTATGTTTGAAATATTTTTCATAAAGAATTTCTCAAAACAAACTTTCAGGAACCGGTTCCTACCATACAGGGAACCGGGTTCCAAACTTATTCAAAAATCACCTTCCTGGTTTTTGTACCAGGAACCGGGTTGTACCTATTGGGGAACCGGTTCCTGCGTGTAAATTTTCAAATTGTAGTTGTAACGTTCACTAGGAACCGGGTTCTGCCTGTGTCGGAACCGGTTCCCAATAACCAATGTAAATTCAATTGATTTTGAACATTTTCAAATGGGATTCATTCATGGTTGCATTGCATCTTTTCATATCAAAAGGCATGAATGGAAAGGTATTTGTGACATTATAAATTGTGCAGAATTTTCAAATTCATATAACCTTCTTCAACTAACAATTTTTGATTATTCATTTTCATATTCTCTTGCAAACTTTCAAGTGTTCATACAAAGTCATGATTTTGTGAAACTTGCATTACACATTTTCAATCATTACAAGTTTCATATATGCATTGTGAACATTTATAATCATTGTTAAGAATTGTTTATTTCTTGAAGAAGAAGATCAATCCAAGATTGATATAGTATACTACAAACTTCAAAATCTCTTGTATAAATTCAAACACATTTATTGTTTTTCTTGTTGTCCAGGATTGTTGGAAACAAGTTGTGCATTGAAGAGGATTGTTCTTCTTGCACATAGTGTTGTTAGACCTTAAAGGTATTAAGAACCTTTGGTCTCCCTATATGTTAGATAGTAGGCTTCACCTTTTGGTGTGAATAGGTCAGACGATAATTCTGACTATAGTGAAATCTCTTTCGTGTTGGAAAGGGGACTGGAGTACTCTCGCATTGTGAGAGGAACCAGGATATATCTTTGTGTTCTTTACCTTTTTGCTTTTATTGCTTTCATCACATCATAACCAAAAGGAAAGAAACACTTGTTTAAAACTTCATATACCAAACCAGAAAAATTAGTACAAGTTTTCATTAAACCGGATAAAATCTTAAAACACCTAATTCACCCCCCTCTTAGGCGCACTCTTAGACTTACAATTGGCATCAGAGCAAGTTATAGGTAACTTGTTCCTAGAGATCCAGAATGGCTTCCGCAAATCCAAATCCGGTTTTCAAAGATGGTGGTAGTAACAACAAGCCTCCACTGTTTTGTGGTGAATACTTTGATTTTTGGAAAATTCGCATGAAAGCGCATCTTGAAGCGCAAGGAGAAGAAATTTGGAATGCTGTTGAGAATGGTCCATTTACTCCGGTGTGTGTTGTCAATGGTGTTGGATCCTCAAAGCCTAAAGCATCATGGGATGACGATGACAAGAAAAAATTTCTCTTTGACAAAAAGGCAATCAACATTCTTCAAAGTGCTCTCAGTATGGATGAATTTTTCCGAATATCGGCATGTACAACGGCAAAGGAAATTTGGGATACTCTTGTAGAAACTCATGAAGGAACCGCCGAAGTCAAAAGGTCTAGATTGAACACTTTGAGTCAAGAATATGAATTATTCGAATGCTGCCGGAGAATCCATCCTTGACTTGCAAAAGTGATTCGTTCACTTGACAAACCATTTGAAGGCACTCGGTAAGACTTTAACTAACGATGAATTAAATCTTAAAGTGCTTAGGTCCTTGACTAGGGAATGGCAACCAAAAGTGACGGCAATATCCGAAAAGAAAAGCCTAGGAACTATGACTTCCGCAACATTATTCGAAAGCTTCAAGAATATGAAACGGAACTTGGAAGACTTGAAAACATGAAATCCAAGTAAGAGATTCAAAAGACATTGCTTTAAAGACAAGGATCAAATATCATGATAGCAATCAAGAGGATGAATCCACAAGTAGTGAAGATGAAGCTTTTATCAAGAAGTTTGAAAAATTTCTAAGAAAAGAAAAGAAAAAGGAGATCACTAAAATGGAAGCACCATCAAGGAAAATTAAATGTTTTGAATGTGGAGAAAAAGGTCATGTCAAAAGTGAATGCCCTACACTTGAAAGGAAGAATAAACATTTCAAAGGAAAGAAGGACAAAAGGCCAGAGAAAGCATATATAGCATGGGATGATAATGAGATAAGTTCATCATCAGATAAAGAACATGCAAATCTTGCATTTATAGCAACACACAATTCCGAAGATGAAGAGGGCGAGGTTAGTAATGATAACTCTCTTTATGATAATGATGCACAAGGTGCTATATATGAACTATTAAATGAATGCAAAATTCTATATAAAACTATTTCATCTCAAAAGAAATTAATTTCATCTTTAGAAGAAAAAGTTAAAACTATTGAAAAAGAACATAAAGATGAAAAGAAAAGATGATTAGTGATCAAAAACAGAATTTTGTATGCAATAATTGTGAATCACTTTCTTTCCAAATTGTTCAATTAAAAAGAGTCTTAGAAAGGTATGAAAAAGGACAAGTTGGATTGGAAAAGGTTCTTAGCACTCAAAGATACCCTAAAGATAAAAGTGGACTTGGTTTTTCAAAATTTTCTCAACCAAGTCCCAATAAAACTATCTTTGTTAAGGCTAATAACCAACCAATTCAAGAGAAAGTGAATAAGCCTAAAGTAGTTCATCATTATCCTAAAAATGAAAGAGTTGTTAAGAATAAAACTTATCCTCCTAGATATATAAGTAATTTTGAACCTACTTGTTTTTATTGTGGTATTAAAGGCCATACACCTAATGCTTGCTACGTGAGAAACTTTAGTGTTCCAAGTGGGCATTATGTGTGGGTCAAGAAAGGAACTAACTATGATGGACCCAAAGCACATTGGGTACCAAATCAAACTTAATTGTTTTGTAGGTTTGCTTGGAGACCACTTCAAAACTTTTGGCTTCTTGATGAGTGGTGACTCTAAGTATTTGATGGGTGACTTAATATAAATTAATTTTAAAATCTAGTCTTAAAGGCCAAGTGTTATCTCACATTTTGGGAATACCGTAAAGGAAGAATTCTTGGCATAGTCAAAGTTGGAACACTTTAACTTTCACATCCTTTGAAGATGTTCTTTATGATAAAGGACTAAAGCATAATCTTCTAGAAAGACAACTTTATGACAAAAGTCTCTTACATGAGGTAAAAATCATTAGTATAAGTTGTTTTTATTTTTCCAAAATTTCATTATATACTTTGTTAGTCTTTTCCCATCCTTTTTGCTAATGACAAAGGGGGAGAAGATATATATGTGTATGTGTATGCTTGTCTCTAACTATTGCAGAGCCCCAAAGATGTAAAATTATCTTAAATCAAGGGAGAGCATTGATCAAGGGGGAGTTATCAAAGATAGGGGGAGCATTCACATAAGACACTATCATTTGTTCTACATATTAAAAGCACTTCAACTTTCAATGGGTTGTCATCATCAAAAAGAGGGAGAATGTGAAATCAAGCCTCTCCAAATATTAGTTTTGATGACGACATCTTTTAGAAGCAAATGATCATGACAAAAGAATGGAAAAAGTCTTGAAGATTAAAAGAAGAATTTTTAAAGAATCAACAATATCTAAAGGTATAAATAATTCTTCAACTTGAATATAGATGTTCACAAAAATGCATTCATAATCATATACATATCCCATATGTTTAACAAAAGAAAAAAATTATGTTTGAAATATTTTTCATAAAGAATTTCTCAAAACAAACTTTCAGGAACCGGTTCCTACCATACAGGGAACCGGGTTCCAAACTTATTCAAAAATCACCTTCCTGGTTTTTGTACCAGGAACCGGGTTGTACCTATAGGGGAACCGGTTCCTGCGTGTAAATTTTCAAATTCTAGTTGTAACGTTCACTAGGAACCGGGTTCTGCCTGTGTCGGAACCGGTTCCCAGCGAACCAGTGCAGAAATTCAATTGATTTTTGAACATTTTTCAAATGGGATTCATTCATGGTTGCATTGCATCTTTTCATATCAAAAGGCATGAATGGAAAGGTATTTGTGACATTATAAATTGTGCAGAATTTTCAAATTCATATAACCTTCTTCAACTAACAATTTTTGATTATTCATTTTCATATTCTCTTGCAAACTTTCAAGTGTTCATACAAAGTCATGATTTTGTGAAACTTGCATTACACATTTTCAATCATTACAAGTTTCATATATGCATTGTGAACATTTATAATCATTGTTAAGAATTGTTTATTTCTTGAAGAAGAAGATCAATCCAAGATTGATATAGTATACTACAAACTTCAAAATCTCTTGTATAAATTCAAACACATTTATTGTTTTTCTTGTTGTCCAGGATTGTTGGAAACAAGTTGTGCATTGAAGAGGATTGTTCTTCTTGCACATAGTGTTGTTAGACCTTAAAGGTATTAAGAACCTTTGGTCTCCTATATGTTAGATAGTAGGCTTCACCTTTGGTGTGAATAGGTCAGACGATAATTCGACTATAGTGAAATCTCTTTCGTGTTGGAAAGGGACTGAGTACTCTCGCATTGTGAGAGGAACCAGATATATCTTTGTGTTCTTTACCTTTTGCTTTTATTGCTTTCATCACATCATAACCAAAAGGAAAGAAACACTTGTTTAAAACTTCATATACCAAACCGTAAAAATTAGTACAAGTTTTCATTAAACCGATAAAATCTTAAAACACCTAATTCACCCCTCTTAGGCGCACTCTTAGACTTACAATTGGCATCGAGCAAGTTATAGGTAACTTGTTCCTAGAGATCCGAATGGCTTCCGCAAATCCAAACCGGTTTTCAAAGATGGTGGTAGTAACAACAAGCCTCCACCGCTTTGTGGTGAATACTTTGATTTTGAAAATTGCATGAAAGCGCATCTTGAAGCGCAAGGAGAAGAAATTTGGAATGCTGTTGAGAATGGTCCATTTACTCCGGTGTGTGTTGTCAATGGTGTTGGATCCTCAAAGCCTAAAGCATCATGGGATGACGATGACAAGAAAAAATTTCTCTTTGACAAAAAGGCAATCAACATTCTTCAAAGTGCTCTCAGTATGGATGAATTTTTCCGAATATCGGCATGTACAACGGCAAAGGAAATTTGGGATACTCTTGTAGAAACTCATGAAGGAACCGCCGAAGTCAAAAGGTCTAGATTGAACACTTTGAGTCAAGAATATGAATTATTCAGAATGCTGCCCGGAGAATCCATCCTTGACTTGCAAAAGTGATTCGTTCACTTGACAAACCATTTGAAGGCACTCGGTAAGACTTTAACTAACGATGAATTAAATCTTAAAGTGCTTAGGTCCTTGACTAGGAATGGCAACCAAAAGTGACGGCAATATCCGAAAAGAAAAGCCTAGGAACTATGACTTCCAACATTATTCGGAAAGCTTCAAGAATATGAAACGGAACTTGGAAGACTTGAAAACATGAAATCCAAGTAAGAGATTCAAAAGACATTGCTTTAAAGACAAGGATCAAATATCATGATAGCAATCAAGAGGATGAATCCACAAGTAGTGAAGATGAAGCTTTTATCAAGAAGTTTGAAAAATTTCTAAGAAAAGAAAAGAAAAGGAGATCACTAAAATGGAAGCACCATCAAGGAAAATTAAATGTTTTGAATGTGGAGAAAAGGTCATGTCAAAAGTGAATGCCCTACACTTGAAAGGAAGAATAAACATTTCAAAGGAAAGAAGGACAAAAGGCCGAGAAAGCATATATAGCATGGGATGATAATGAGATAAGTTCATCATCAGATAAAGAACATGCAAATCTTGCATTTATAGCAACACACAATTCCGAAGATGAAGAGGGCGAGGTTAGTAATGATAACTCTCTTTATGATAATGATGCACAAGGTGCTATATATGAACTATTAAATGAATGCAAAATTCTATATAAAACTATTTCATCTCAAAAGAAATTAATTTCATCTTTAGAAGAAAAAGTTAAAACTATTGAAAAAGAACATAAAGATGAAAAAGAAAAGATGATTAGTGATCAAAAACAGAATTTTGTATGCAATAATTGTGAATCACTTTCTTTCCAAATTGTTCAATTAAAAAGAGTCTTAGAAAGGTATGAAAAAGGACAAGTTGGATTGGAAAAGGTTCTTAGCACTCAAAGATACCCTAAAGATAAAAGTGGACTTGGTTTTTCAAAATTTTCTCAACCAAGTCCCAATAAAACTATCTTTGTTAAGGCTAATAACCAACCAATTCAAGAGAAAGTGAATAAGCCTAAAGTAGTTCATCATTATCCTAAAAATGAAAGAGTTGTTAAGAATAAAACTTATCCTCCTAGATATATAAGTAATTTTGAACCTACTTGTTTTTATTGTGGTATTAAAGGCCATACACCTAATGCTTGCTACGTGAGAAACTTTAGTGTTCCAAGTGGGCATTATGTGTGGGTCAAGAAAGGAACTAACTATGATGGACCCAAAGCACATTGGGTACCAAATCAAACTTAATTGTTTTGTAGGTTTGCTTGGAGACCACTTCAAAACTTTTGGCTTCTTGATGAGTGGTGACTCTAAGTATTTGATGGGTGACTTAATATAAATTAATTTTAAAATCTAGTCTTAAAGGCCAAGTGTTATCTCACATTTTGGGAATACCGTAAAGGAAGAATTCTTGGCATAGTCAAAGTTGGAACACTTTAACTTTCACATCCTTTGAAGATGTTCTTTATGATAAAGGACTAAAGCATAATCTTCTAGAAAGACAACTTTATGACAAAAGTCTCTTACATGAGGTAAAAATCATTAGTATAAGTTGTTTTTATTTTTCCAAAATTTCATTATATACTTTGTTAGTCTTTTCCCATCCTTTTTGCTAATGACAAAGGGGGAGAAGATATATATGTGTATGTGTATGCTTGTCTCTAACTATTGCAGAGCCCCAAAGATGTAAAATTATCTTAAATCAAGGGAGAGCATTGATCAAGGGGGAGTTATCAAAGATAGGGGGAGCATTCACATAAGACACTATCATTTGTTCTACATATTAAAAGCACTTCAACTTTCAATGGGTTGTCATCATCAAAAAGAGGGAGAATGTGAAATCAAGCCTCTCCAAATATTAGTTTTGATGACGACATCTTTTAGAAGCAAATGATCATGACAAAAGAATGGAAAAAGTCTTGAAGATTAAAAGAAGAATTTTTAAAGAATCAACAATATCTAAAGGTATAAGTAATTCTTCAACTTGAATATAGATGTTCACAAAAATGCATTCATAATCATATACATATCCCATATGTTTAACAAAAGAAAAAAATTATGTTTGAAATATTTTTCATAAAGAATTTCTCAAAACAAACTTTCAGGAACCGGTTCCTACCATACAGGGAACCGGGTTCCAAACTTATTCAAAAATCACCTTCCTGGTTTTTGTACCAGGAACCGGGTTGTACCTATAGGGGAACCGGTTCCTGCGTGTAAATTTTCAAATTCTAGTTGTAACGTTCACTAGGAACCGGGTTCTGCCTGTGTCGGAACCGGTTCCCAGCGAACCAGTGCAGAAATTCAATTGATTTTTGAACATTTTTCAAATGGGATTCATTCATGGTTGCATTGCATCTTTTCATATCAAAAGGCATGAATGGAAAGGTATTTGTGACATTATAAATTGTGCAGAATTTTCAAATTCATATAACCTTCTTCAACTAACAATTTTTGATTATTCATTTTCATATTCTCTTGCAAACTTTCAAGTGTTCATACAAAGTCATGATTTTGTGAAACTTGCATTACACATTTTCAATCATTACAAGTTTCATATATGCATTGTGAACATTTATAATCATTGTTAAAAATTGTTTATTTCTTGAAGAAGAAGATCAATCCAAGATTGATATAGTATACTACAAACTTCAAAATCTCTTGTATAAATTCAAACACATTTATTGTTTTTCTTGTTGTCCAGGATTGTTGGAAACAAGTTGTGCATTGAAGAGGATTGTTCTTCTTGCACATAGTGTTGTTAGACCTTAAAGGTATTAAGAACCTTTGGTCTCCCTATAGGTTAGATAGTAGGCTTCACCTTTTGTGTGAATAGGTCAGACGATAATTCTGACTATAGTGAAATCTCTTTCGTGTTGGAAAGGGGACTGGAGTACTCTCGCATTGTGAGAGGAACCAGGATATATCTTTGTGTTCTTTACCTTTTTGCTTTTATTGCTTTCATCACATCATAACCAAAAGGAAAGAAACACTTGTTTAAAACTTCATATACCAAACCAGAAAAATTAGTACAAGTTTTCATTAAACCGGATAAAATCTTAAAACACCTAATTCACCCCCCTCTTAGGCGCACTCTTAGACTTACAGTATGATGCCCAAGAGAAGGCTAAACTCAATGAGGAGTTCTTTTGAACGAAGCCCAAGAGGAGGCTGACTCAACAGGGGAGTGTTGTCTTATATGAAGCCTAAGCGGAGGCTAAACTCAGATGAATGAGTTTTCTTATATGAAGCCTAAGAGGAGGCTAAAATCTGTGGGGAGAGTTATCTTGTATAAAGCCCAAGCGGAGGCTAAACTGTGCAGGGGATGAATTATCTTGTATAAAGCCCAAGCAGAGGCTACAACTGTGGGGAACCTATTGGTTAAACTAATTGTTATGTTATAATTAGACAGTTGTATAAACAAGTGCGTGTGTGTGATATGTATTCACAGGAGTTTATGAAGGAAATATAAACAATGCATGATGTTTATTTACAAAAGTTTATGAAGTAAATATAAACAAGTGTCTGTGAAACGAACGTTTAAAACGAGCGTAACTTGATTATTTACAAGTTTGAACTGTGTATAAGGAAGTAAATATGTACACGAACGAGCTATTTATGTACAGACAAAGATGGATGTACATAGGAGGGTTGGGACTTACACCATAAGGGAGGCCCATTGGTTTAAAAGCAGTTTCACAGGGAATAATGCTCCTTTCAATACCAATGGTATTCAGTGTAAAATGTACAGACGAAACAGAAAACGAACGATCGAAATTTGTCTGTGAAAAAGTATCTGTATTATGTACAGATAAAAGTTTGTATGAAAAGATTTTAATATGTACAAAGAAAATATGTATGTACATAAAGAATGTTGGTTTGTGTATACACAAGTGAAGTGAAAACAAACGATCGAAGTTTGTCTGTACTTGAGTATAAAAAGTATCTGTGTTATGTACAAATAAAGATTTGTATGTATCTGAAGAGAGTTTGATATGTACAAAGAAATATTATGTACATAAACGAATGTTATGGGACTTACACCGTGAGGGAGGCCCATGGTCGATTAAGAAATTCGAGAGAAAACGAATTCGGTTTTATCGTTTAAATCGGATCGATCATGGTAAAAAGATGCAAGTTTGATAAAAAGTTTTGAAAAATGATTTTGAAAGTGTTTTTGAAATGTGAGATTCATTTATGAGAAGTTTTGAAAAGAATCGGAAGTCGAAAGTTTGAAAAATTCACCTTTTAAAGTGGTTTTGAAAAGTGTCAAAAGCGTCGTTTTCGGCTCGATTAAAATATAATCAGATGAAAGTTTTTTCTGAAAATTTTTGTATAATCATAAAATAGATACATTTATTGACAAGTGTACAAAAAATCACCTCAAAATGAGGAGTTTTGATTGGTTAAAAAAATGTGAAAGTTATGTAAAAAACATGAAAAAATATGAAGAGTTTTAAAAAGAATGGTCTTGTGGAGAGTTGAACCCATGACCTGTTGGATGGCTACGTGGAAAAGAGCCTTAAAGGCGTGCTGGCAACCACTAGGACAAACGCGCGTTTGTGTTTGTGAACCAAAAACACGTGTAAACAAAGTATTGGAAAATTTGAATTTTCAAACTCAAGAACACGCGCGCAGCCATGTTCTTCGTTTTTGATTTTCAGATTCAACAATCCATGCTATAATCTTCGTTTCTCAATGAAATTAGATGAAGTAAACATGAAAGTTGCTCGATTTTTCACAAGGAACACGAAGGTAGTTGTTAATTGCATTTATTTTTAGCCTAACACAATTAAATTTCCAGAAATCGTGAAGAACCCTAAAACTGAATTTTCTAAATTAAATGATGTGTAGTTGATGATTTTTCAATTTGTTTGAGGGCTTATGATCGTGTTAGGTGCAGAAAGAGATTGGCCAAGAGTTTTTTCATTTAAATTCAAAGAATCATGATATCCAAGTTCGAGTTCATACCTGTTCAAGTTGAAATCGAAGAAGGTGATTGAGTGTTTCCAGAGCTTGTTTTAGGATTGCTGTAGCATCATCGACCTATATGGAAGCTGTAGAAATGGTCTGGACTTCCTGAGCTTGCTTCAATCCTTCTACTCAAGTCAACCTGCAGCTAGCTTAAAATGAAACTTGAAATCATGGTTAATGGAGTTACAGTTTGATGTTAATGGTTTGGATCATTCCTATGAGGTATACTGATGATGTTTGGATGCTTGGAACATAAATTAATCAAGCCAAAGATGGATTTCGAAAGTTATGGCAGTTTTGCAAACATAATAACCATGGCATGTAATTTCTGATTTTCAGCTTTGATCATGTTGTTTTTAAGTTTTGAACAAGTTTGATATTGATCATGGAATGTGTTTGACACCAATTTGACCAAAGTTTCTCATCAATTTTCAAAAATGCAAGTTTTGGCAATTTGACATATGATTCTTGAATTTTCAAAGATGGAGAGTGAAAGCATGAACTTGCATTGCTTTGGTTTCGTTTGAACTTGAAATGATGCTCTATTTATAGGCCAATGGTTCTGAAATGTTAGGCACAAGTACAAGGCTTTTGGAAATTCAAAGATAACTTAAAGGGCAAGAAAGACTTTTCAAAAGGAAAAAGGAAGCTTCCCTTTTTTACCATGTGTTATTTTTCCAATCTTGATCCAATCCTCAATTATTACTTTCAAGCTGATATTCATCAGTTCCAAAATCAAGTTGGCAAGGTGGCATTGCTTCTAGATGAAGAAATCAAGAAATGACCTATAATTTGAAGTTTTGACCTTGAAAAACCATGTTCATGGAGCCTTATGTTTCAATTTCAAAAGTATAGCTAGACTCCATGGATTTTAGAGTTCTTGGACATTTTGGAAATCTTGTTTCAAGAGCTACAACTTTCATGTTTTGAGATTTTTCCAATTCAAAATGGAACTAGGTGAAAAAATGGCATGAAGTTTGGAAAAAATAAGAAATTTTAACACTTAGAAATTTTTCTTTCTAAGTGTTGAAACTTTTGACTTTTTGTTGACTTTTCCAAATTCTTTGATTTTTTATGATCATGATGGATCATTTGAAGTATTTTGATGATGGAAAAAGTTTTGTTTTGAAAAATTTGACCAAAAGTCAAAGTTTGACTTTTCTGCGATGAATTTTCATCGATGTTTCGAAATCGATGATGAAGTCTGAACTTCTGTGATGTTTTGAATCCAGAAATTAGGTCAAGATGTTGTATCTAAGATATAATGACCAATCTCTATCCAAAAAAGTCATTTCTTGCTCAAAAAGTCAGAGAATACTCATGCCCGATCAAAACCCTAATTGGTCGATCCTCGATTGATCAAAGAGAAAAATGGATATTTGAGGATTGAAGGTTGATGTTTTGATCAAGATAGGTCAAATGAAGTGAGGAAAACTCAAACCCTAATTGATTGCCTCTTGAATCAGATGAAAATCTGATGAAACCCTAATTTTGACCTGTGAATGCTACACCCGATTAATGTTGTCTGAACTGTTAGTTATGCAATGATGCAAATGTAAGGTGGTATATTAGGTCAAAAATTGGGGTATGACAGGTGAGAATTAGTTTAAATCAAGTAAAATAAGTGAAATGAATAGGGAAACCATATTTTGAAAATTCATTATGGGCTCGCTTCGTTAGTGTGGCCCTTGAGTGATAACTAAATTAAATAAATGTGCAAATATGAAAGTGTGAGGTCAAAAGAGGAACTAGAAACTTTACTAAGGTTTTGATTAACTTAATTTATGTTGAATGAGTGATAATTGATGTTATTGAGAAAGATTGTATTTTATTCGATTATGTGCAAAATAGTATAGTTATTTAGTTATCATAATGACTTAATAATTGATGAAATAGTGAGTTAAGAATACATAGTGAATGCGTTGATGTGATTACTTTATCACAATAACATACTAGTGATAATATTAAGGTTGTAATTGATTTTGTGTGAATACTTGGTGTGTTAGATTATAAGTTAATTTACTTATCTATGTATACTTATGCAAAATATTTGGTGTGTTAGATTATAAATTGATTTACTTATCTGTGTATACTTATGCAAAATAATACGTGATGATACAATGTACACAAAAATAATGTGAAAAGTGATAATTGATGTTATTGGAAAAGATTGTATTTTATTCTGTTTATGTGCAAAATAATATAGTTATCTAATTATCATAATTGTTTAATTATTGATGAAATAGTGAGTTAAGAATACATAGTGAATGCGTTGATGTGATTACTTTATCATAATACGTACTAGTGATAATATTAAAGTTGCAATTGACTTTGTGTGAATACTTGGTCTGTTAGATTATAAGTTGATTTACTTATCTGTGTATACTTATGCAATATAATACGTGACGATACAATGTACACGAAAACAGTGTTAAAAATGATGAATTTGATTTGAAGAAATTGAGATGTTATGACTACATGATTTGACTTATTAGTGATAAATATGATTCTTTGTGAAAATATTGTGATTGTAATTGGGTTGTTATAATATTATTATTTTTTCTTGATGGATTAAGATGAATTAATATACATAATTGTGTCGTACATGTATAAGTGATGTTTGAATGTATGAAATATATTGATAATGTATAAATAATGATTACAATGGTATGGAATTGAGTTTTAAAAATATTTGATCGTTCACCATTGATGATGAAGTGGGAGAGTTTTGGACCATGGAGTAATCTAGTCATATATCCTAGAATATGTTATCTTATTATTTCATTTACTTAAATTGCATCCTAGGTTTCCTCACTCATTATCTTTACAACGTTAACCAAGTTCTTATTCACAAATAAGTCAAACATGTACCAAACATAAAGTAATTCACATAAAGATTCTAATCATTTATCACTAGTCACCAAGAATCATTGGTTCAAATCATGGTTTCTCATTACCATATAATAATCCATTGAATTACATATTAATCGGAGTTACATTCTCGTTTTATGAGGGAAACAAGAATCAAATATTTTAGCATAAATCATAAGGCATACACTTAAGCAAAATAAAGTATAATTCATAACCATTCATAACCAATACACACAATACCGATGGCATCACATGGTTTCTCCTCATCACTTGATGAGTCACTGTATTCACATTTCAATGCATTCAGCCTTACAATATTCAGAGGTACGGTTATCGTCTTATAGTGGAGACATGGAACCAATTTTTAACACCCTCTTAACCTCGTGGAAATAATATGGCATAATCAGAGTTAAATAGCATGCATATTTGTCGTAGTGACAAATCGAGGAGACCAAGCTATTGAGGAACGTGACTCACAATGACTTAAGAAGTCACCACCAAGCTTTATTGTTTCCAAGGAAAAGGGAAAATATCGAAACCCTATTGTTTTAACATTCAATACAAGAAGTTAATACTAAAAGAAAAACATAAGAAAGAGATCTAAGGTACGAGGGTCAATTTATACAATGGGAAGGTATTAGCTCCCTATGTATCTATAGTACTCTACAGGAACCTTTTATATTATTTGTGTTTGTTAAAATTTGTTTGCTTGCTAAATGTTTGTGGAGATGGGAAATGAAAATATATTTTTATTTTTGTTTGGAAAGACAAAGTCTTATACCTACGTACCAACTAAGGATCAAAACCTCGTAGTTCATAGTAAAAATAACAAAAAGGTTTATTGTGGTTGATTTTAGGAGAAAAAGATATTTAATCATCTTTAAAAGAGAAAAGCTCAACTATTACCACCAAAAATATGAGAAGATGGATCTTTCATCACTATGAAGGAAGGGCAACTAACTTGGATATAAAGATCAACAAGTTTCCAACTATCGTCTTCATATGGAAAGAATCAGATTTACTTCAACAATTATTATAGGGATAGGAGAATCATATATCAAATATAAAGAGGATTTTATATCAAATCTCTTTGAGAAAAGGTTTTTAAATTGAAAAGCCAACTAGCAAAGAGATTTGGGTGAGGTTAAGTTACGTTTAGTCTTTTGAAATTGTTTTGATATGCTTAAGTATATTTGAAGCGTTTGATTAAAAAGAAGTTTAAAAATGCAATGACTCAAAGTCAAGGTTTTTATATGAAAGAGGTGATATTTTGAAAAATTATTTTAGGGTTTTAGTACAAAACGTTCATAAAGTATATGAGGGTAAAGAGGCCGCCACTTGCTGTCAGGCAAAACATTTCAATAGAGTCTTGTAAAGGCACTATTGAAAATGGGAGTCGATCACTTCATCGGGGATAGAAAAACTGCTCATGAACAAACCACAATTATCCATAAATGAGGAAATCCATAAATAGTCAAGCTACTTAAATAAATAGGTTTCCACTTGTTTTCATGTTGAGATTTCGAAAGAGTGTTGCAACAACACTATTGGGGAACAAAGTTCATCTTCAAAGGGGAACCATGAATAGATTCTTCCTGAGGAGAAAAAGTATTTAAAGGTGCAAAATAAATGCACTCTCAATCTTGGTTTCATAACCTAGTGAGATCCACAGGGTAGCATCTGCAAGAGACATAGCTCAATCTAAGAACAAAATGGAGAGAAACAGTCAAATAAGACCCTATCAGATGTGGTATAAACTCAACTGGGACTTGTAACGCCCGTTTTAATTAATATTATATTATATTAATATTTTCGAGTTACCGATCGATATTTATTTTGCGACGAGAATAAATATATTAATCGATATATATGATAATATATTTGGCGACGCTTCGTTCGGTCCGGTTTTTATTCCGTTCGGTTCGGTAAAATATTATTCGGATCCGATATTTAATTCCCCGTAGTTATTTTCATTAATTGAATTAATAATATTATTAGTGTGTTAATTATTAATTAAGTTAGGAGTGTGAAGACAAATTTGGTAGGATTGGGTTTTTCACCCTTGGCTAGTAAGACCACACTTTATAAAACCATTATTTCCTCATTCTTTCCATTTTACAAACCAAAGCCAAAATAGAAACTTGGGGGAAAAGAGAGGGTTTTGGGAAGAAGAAGAAGAGGAGCAAGAACAAGCATGAGGTTGGGATTTTGTTGAAGCATATTGCAATCATCCAAGCACTAGAGGTAAGGGGTTTGATTTCTCTATCACATATGGTTAGGGTTTGATAGTTCTATTTAAGATTTGGGGAAAAATTGATAGTTGATTTATAGGGTTTTGGTTGGTTGATTGTTGAAATAGTTTAGAAAAATTGGATTAGGAGTAGAGATTATGGGTTTGTTTCATTGCTAGTAGTAGAAATGAAAGTTATAAAATGAAAAATAGAAAAACTGGAAAACTGTTAAAAAAACATTGTCTGCAACAAGCCATGGAAGAAGAATGTTGGAACGATGAAGATGAGCTTGGGATGCGTCCACCCCAGCTCTAGGGCGACCGTCCCAAGCCCCTAGGGCGCCCGCCCCTTCCCCTTAGGGCCCCTAGGGCGTCCGTCTCCTTTAGATGGGGAGGAGTACAACGAAATTCCCATTTTCTGTAAACTGTGTGTTGGTTTTTCTGTTTTCTGCAGAATTGTTTGCTGCATAATTTTCCCTGTTATCTTCTGTTTCCTGTTTAATTCCTAATTCAACATACTACTAGTTAGTATTAATAAAATATAATTAGGACATAAGTTAGCCGATTAAATTTGGAACCTGGTTATGTTCCGATTTTTCGATTCTGGTAAATTCGACGACGGAGCAAGTTGCTCCGAATTCAACGAAAAATGACGTGCTAGCTAAGTTCGATGTATAGAACATAGTGGTGAGGTTAGTTTTTCGAAATTACGAGTTTTTACGAGACGACCCGAAATAGGCCAAATTACGGTTAAATTGAATCGGAATGCGTTTTAGTAGATTTAAGGCACGTATGGACAATCCGATTGCGATGTTGACGATTTTGATTAATGCCGGTTATTAGGAATAGCTTTCGCGACGATTATAGGTGTTTGATCATTTTTCCGTGTTTGGAATTTAATGAACGAATTGATAATGATGTGGTGTGATTAAACATGATGTTTGCGACGATGTATTTATTAATGAATACTTCATGATATGCGATGCGATGATATATGTCTTTGTACATGATGATGTGATGATTATATTGAGGTTGTTAATAAATGCTTCCGATTTGTGAATGCATGATTTTTGATGATGATGAATTGTTTGGTGATGTTTTGCATAATGCAAATATGATGCGATGATATATTTATGTTGATGTGGATAAATTATGGAGATGTGGGCTTTATGTCAATCTTGATGAGCGATGATGATGTTTTTGTTTGTGTTGTTTTATTGTCGAGTCACATACATTGCATTGGCGACGAGGGCTTTTATGCCAAGCGACGAGGCTTTTATGCCAAGCGACGATGGGCTTTATGCCAAGTGTTCCTAATTATGGACAAAGCGACGGGTACCACATGCATAACATAGTCGTGTCTCATGGAGTCGGTAATGTTTACGTTTGAGTTGTTTGGCGTTGGGTTTTAATTGATGGATGATGTTGAATTGCGATGATATATGATGCTTTTTTTGGTGATGATCTTTTTGATGAACATGAAATGAATATGACTTGATAATTTCATGATAACTTTGATGAAATGCTTAATGCAAATATGATGTGATGATGTTTGTGACGATGGGCTATTATGCCAAAAGCGATGATGGGCTTTAGCCAATTTGTGATGATTTTATTTAGGTTTCTTATGTTATTAGCATTGTTTGATGTTGTTGGTTGATGTTGTTGTTTATGATTTCCGTGTTGATTAATGACATATTGACTTGTGATTATTTCGTGTTAATGAAAGTTTATGTGTTGTTGTGATGATTTATGTCGATGAGGTTATGACGATAAAGTGTTGAATTATACACATTAGAATGACGATCAAAGTAAGTGAGATTTAGATATATGTTGGAATGCACTTACTAACCTATATATTGTATAATTCCAAAACTATATATATATGCCTTTAATTATGTGTTTTGGAGTATATCACCCTTTACTTGCTTCACCGTTACCTTTATATTGGTAACGTCCATGTTATGAAGACGGAGTTTATAGCTGCTATTAGTCGAGTCGGTGTCGCTCTGATACGTAGCACTCGGGGGGAATATTATGTTGACTTGTGGTTGTTCTTTTGGTTGTTCTTCCTTTTGTAAATAAGAATCATACTTTATGAAAACATGATTTGATGAGGAAGTTTAATTAAGAAGATGTTTTGATTTTTATGAATCTATTTATGATTTCCGACGATGCTATGTATCCGAGATTTATACTTTAAAGCGAACTGTGTAAAGTGATTTGGTTTTGAAGGTGTGGTGCCTCAGTATTGAATTTATGAAATTTTAATTTACTCTGATTTTTGCATATATAAACCTTGGGTAATATTGGGGTGTTACATTAGTGGTATCAGAGCAGGTCGGTCTGTCGGCCAGGTTATTAATGTGTTTAATCCTGTTGTATGCGACATGTGTGTGAAACACTGTCGGTACTTGCTTGTTTCTATCTGTTTGTCTGCAGAGGCGAGTGTGAAACAAGTGGGGGAGAAGTTTTACTTCTTGGTGGCACTTGTGGATATAGATGGAGCTTCAAGCAGTGTTACGCTTTGGTAACTTGAAGTGTAAGTTTGAAGACACTGTTGTAGTTTGGTAAAGATGGTTTATGTCGCCGTCATGATTGTCGACTACCTATTGACAAATTGAGGAATTGATCATCCTTAATCTCTTGTTGATAGTAGTCGGGATTTGTGTTGGTTGGGATAGACTTGTCTTGCCAGCTTAATACTGTATGAAGCGGATGAGTTAGCACAAGGTAGTTCATGGTTACCTTAATTGTGGGCGAATTTGGATTTTAGTGAGAAACAAGATTTTTGGTGAGCGAGCTTCTTGTTGTGATTCTTCCGAAGCATATTGTGAAGATGTGAGTGAATTACCGCCGTAGTGCGAGGTGAAGTTTTGATGGATTTAGTTTCTGGAATTAGTTGTGATTCGAAGTATCCTTAAGGGATGTTTGCTTCTGAATTAGAGTTGAAGAGTCAACTTGAGGATTGGTTTGAACAGAGTTTGTTTATTCGAGCGGGTCACCGTGGAGTGCCCCAGTTGTGTTGTTCATAAAGGAACGAAGGTCTCTTAAGTTGGTGTGTCGTTTTTAGACAAAGTAACGAAGTGGATGTTGAGGACAAGTATCTACTTCCAAGGATTGATATTTGGATGAATCAATCATTTGGAGCTTATGTGTTTAGTGAGATCGATGTGAAGTCTGGCTGCCTACGGGTTAGTGTGAAAGTTGGAGATGTTTAGACAATGCTTTTCAAGATAGTGTTTGGTCATGGCGAGTATTTGTTGATGTCATTAGTGTGACTAATGCTTCAGGTATGATTTTGGAATGTTCCGACAGTACTCTCATGAGTAGCTGTAGAGTTATTTCGTGTTCATGGATATTAATTGGTTCACATCAAGTTAAGGAAATTGTGGCAAGCATCCGAGCTTTACGTTATCAGTAGTGAAGTTAGACCAGTGCATGCTGAGTATTCTTAAGAAAGAATTTTGAACTGTTGGACGTGAGTGCCTTAAGTAAGTGACTTAGATGGTGATATTTTGGAAAGTTCCGCGAAGATTTATTTTGTATCTTGTAGAAGACTTTAAGGGGTTATTTCAGAGCTTAGAAGTTCTTTTGTTTTGGACGGTTAGCTTTGTGAGTTTGATGGAAGATCTCTTTATAAGTTGGTATTAATCGTGGGTACTTTGACTTGAGATGGTTGAGTCGCTATTTGGACTTCGCAATGGTAAGCAAATTTGTTTGAGCTAGTGAAAAGTTTAGCGAATGCTTTGGTTTTGGTCTTGTTTAGTACTGAAGAACCTTGTGTGGTGTATTGTAATATTCCATTTTGGACTTAAGATATCTTTCGACATAGAGTTGGAAAAGTGTATTGCTACCTTGGAACGATTTGATTTTCATAAGGAAAAAGTGACGGGCGCGTGAGTTAGAGTTTGATGCGGTTGTGCTCATTGAAATCTTAAAGGTGCAGATGTTAACGACGAGAAGATTGGAATTGTTGAAGACAATTCAAGTTTGAGTACGATATATAAAGAGACTTGGTCTGGTGCTGAGTTTAGTATGTTGATATCGCGGATAACCCAAGAATATCTGATTTGGGATTTATTATTTTGAAGAATGTTGCATGTTTGTTTTGGGACACTTGTTAAGAATAAGCTCAGAAGGTTATTAAGGATTTGTTCACTATTATCATATGGATTTTGTTGGATACAAATAGTCGTGGTGAATTATTAGATTGCGACTAAGACAAGTCTTGACGGTAAAGAATTTTGTGATTGAAGTCGGTTGTGACGGTGTCCTTGTTGGATTCCATAAAACTGATGTTGTGGTTCTAAGTCCAAGCTGTTTTGTAATTACAGTAGTATGAGATGACGTTGATGAGTAGAGTTCTTGAGAGAGTGTTTTGGTTTGAATTACCACTTTGGAAGATTGAAAGTTATGAAAGATGTTTCGAATAAGAAACCTATGTATTGATCGTTGCCACGATGCGAGGATGGTGATTACTTAATACAACTTTGGGAATTGAATTGTTATAAGGGAAGACTTCGTTGAAGTCAAGTGTATACGTCGAAGTTTCACAAGTGAAATATTTGGACAATATTTGAAGAGGTCAAACTATGTCGTGTATTTTAGAGGATCAATGGACGTTGATCAATTAAGAATGAAAGGGTGATATTTTTCTTCTTTTCGAGTTAATGAGACTGATGTTACGAGGTGTCCTGATGGGTGTACGCTTTGAACGTATCCATTCTAGGTAATTTTGAAGTTGAGGATTAACCAAGTTGTTTTACGGTTGGCATCATATGCGTAAGAGTGACGCAACGTGGTTTGGATATCTAGTATTGAATTGTTAGCGGGTATGCGTGATTCTTGAATTTGGATTAGTGAGTTATAGTCGCAAGTCGTCTGTATACACCCTAGAATGCGTAGTGTATCGCAGTTCGGTTATGTTTGAGTCAAACTTTGACTTTTGGTCAACTTTTTCAAGACCAAAATTTTTCAATCATAAAAACATTTCAAATAATCCATCATGATCATAAAAAATCAAGAAATATGAAAAAGTCAACAAAAAGTCAAGATTTGAAAATTTTTTAACACTTAGAAAAATTTTCAAGTGTTAAGAAACATGGTTTTTTCCTACTTTCATGGCCATTTTTCACCTAGATCCATTTGGATTCAGAAAAAACTCGAAACATGAAAGTTGTATCCCTTATTACAAGATTTCCAAAATGTCCAAGAACTTGGAAAAACACTTTGTCTAGCTATACTTTTGATTTTGAAACATAAAGCTCCAAAACCATGGAATTTCAAGTACATGCTTCAAAATTATAAGTCATTTTTCACAAATCTCCCTTCTAGAAGCCTTGTCATCAGCTAGAAGTAGATTATAACTGATAAATATCAGTTTGAATGATTGAGGAGAGGATTGAATCAAAGAGAAAAACTTAACCATGGTTAGGAAAGTTACTTTTGCATTAAATGCAAAAGATTCCTTCTTACCTCTTAAGCAAGTTGTAAGTTTCCCTCAATGATAGTTATGCCATATCATTCAGATTTCTTGGCCTATAAATAGAGGTCATTTCCTCAAATTCAAATCACTCCAAAGCTATCATAATCAAGATTTCTTTCTTTCTTGAATTCTAAGTTTCAAAGTTTCAAAGAGGGAATTTTTGCAATCTTCAAGCATTGCAAAATCTGAGAGAGTTTAGGTTTCTAACATGTTTTAAACATCAATTAGAAGCTGTCTAAAAATTAAAACCCTCACAAGAACTGCCCAAACTCAGAATCATGTTTCAAAATCCAAAAGCTTGCAAATGATGCCTTAACTTTCCATCTCTTAATTTGCTCGAGCTAGCTAAGGTTTAACAATTCAAACATCATCCATATACTTCATATGAGTGATCCAAGTGCTCATCCCTAACCTGTAACATCTCTAAACTCAAAATAGAAACTCATAGCAAGTGGCTGCAGTTGGACTTGGGTAGAGAGTTCCAGACCATTTCAAAGCAAGCATAGCATTCAAACACCTTCCATAAGGTCCAGTGGTGCTATAGCAATCATCAAACAACAATTGGAAACACTCTAAATAAGAAATCGATTTCAGTTCGAAGAGGTAAGCCACTCATACTTTGAACTTTATGATTCATGCATTCCAGTTCAAAAATTGCTTGGCCATCTTGTTTTTGCACTCATGCTGATCATTAACCCTCAATCAATTTCACAAATCATGATCCATACACGATTTCATGTTGATTCTTAGAATTAGGGTTCATCTTGTCACATTTGATATTAATCATTTTAAACTTAAAATAAATGAAATTAATCATCACCATCATGTTCCTGGGTTCAAAACGAGCAAATTTGGTGTTTACATCTTTCAATTTCATTGAGAAATGAAGAATCTATGAATTAATGAAGATTGAAGAAGACGATGAATAAGTGCGTGCGTTTTCTATTTGATTTTAAAATTTAAATAATTAGTTTATAATATAATAACATGGAATGAAAAAAATAAACAGATGTATAGCCACCCCAGTGGTAGACAGCGCGCTTTTCATGTACCTTGCCTTGCCTATGGTCCAGGGTTCGACTCCCCCTGAGACCATTTTGTCATTTTTTTCACTTTTCTTCATTTTTAAATATTTCCAAAGACTTGTTTTTAAGTATAATTAAATGGAAGCGTGTAAATAACAAGACAAGCACTTGGCTCAGTGGTAAAGCTTTTCACTTCCAAGCCAAAGGTCATGAGTTCAAACCTCCTTAGGACCAAAATCAAATTTTTACCACTTGTTCTTTTCACATTTTCTATCAAACTTCAACATTTTCAAAAACCAATCAAAACTTCTCATTTTGAGATGATTTTTTGCACACTTGTCATTTAATATACCTATTTTATGATTATGTCAAAAAAATCCAAAAATATATTCTTTTGATTATATTTTTATTAAGTCAAAAATGAAATATTTTAAGTATTTCTTAATACTTTCAAAGATGTTTTCTTTCAAACTTTCAAACTCCAATCTTTTCAAAACTTCTTGTGAATATACTTCACTTTTCAAAATCATTTTCAAAACCGTTTTCAAAACATTTCAACAAACTTACACACCTTTTTCCATGATCGACTTGATTTGAAGATAAAACCAAACCAGTTTTTTCCTTGAATTTCTTAATCGATCATGGGCCTCCCTCACGGTGTAAGTCCCAATCTTTTTATGTACATATTTATTTCCTTGTACATATTCAATCCTTTTTGTAAATATCCAAGCATAAACAAACTTCGTTCGTTTGTTTTCCTTCGCTTGTTTATACATCAAATCCATTGGTATTAAGAGAAGAATTATTCCCGGTGAAAATCCTCATAAAACCAATGGGCCTCCCTCACGGTGTAAGTCCCAACCCTCTTATGTACATATTCATTTCTTTGTACATAATCACCCCTTCGTGTACATATTCATTCTCTTGTACACATTCAAACTTGTAAATATTCAAGTTACACTTTCTTTAAACGCTCGTTTTATACACTTGTTTATATTTCCTTCATAAACTCCTGTGAATACATAACACATATAACTGTTCAGTTATAACATAACAACTAGCCTAACAACTAGGTTCCCTTTATCCTCCTCTTAGGCTTCGTATAAGAAAACTCATTCATCTGAGTTTAGCCTCCTCTTAGGCTTCATATAAGAAAACTCATTTACTGAGTTTAGCCTCCGCTTAGGCTTTATATAAGACAACACTCCCCTGCTGAGTCAGCCTCCTCTTGGGCTTCATTCAAAAGAACTCCTCGTTGAGTATAGCCTTCTCTTGGGCATCAAACAAGAAAGAGACCAGGAAATCTCTTAACAGCCTCCTATTGGGCTTCCAATACAAAGAATCACCTGCGCTAGGATAGAATCCTAAGAGGATGGTTTCCCGGTGAAACCACTCTTAAAGCCAAAGCTAGCCATACCCTATAGCTTCCTCCTGAGGTTCATACAAGGACCCTCGATGACCCTCAGAATGCCTTCTCTTGGGCTTACAATACAAGGACCCTCGATGACCCTCATAATGCCTCCTCTTGTGCTTACAATACAAGGACCCACAGGCTTCTTAAAATCATCTCCCTAATCCAATCAATTTCTCCTAAGAGATATAGACATTTATCATCTCTATGGAAGAAGTATCTCATCTATCACATCACATACAATCAAATACTTTTCAAACACTTTTTCAAACAAGAAAACATCTTTTAATCTGTAAGTGGCAACGCTTGTACACTCAAGCAAAACACCCAATGCTTACAATTTAAAGATTCAATCATCTTTTCAAAACATCTTTCTTAACTCGTAAGTGGTAACGCTTGTACACTCAAGCAAAACACCTATAACTTACAATGAAAGATTCAATCAATCAAACTTTCAAAATGTATGTGATGAAATAGATTAGATACATTTTTCACTAAGATGACATTTGTCTTTGTCTCTTAATAACAACCGTTGCTTCCACTAGAATAAGTGGGAACTACGATTGCTCTGACTTTCTCAACCTCCCTTTGAGAGTACATAGGCATAAGGTCTCATCCTTGGCGAGCAAACTTTTTTCTCCCTCAAACCAAACAAACCATAGCTCCCTTTAGATCCGAGCTACAAATGCTCTGATTCCCATTAAGGGATATGTATGCAGAAGATCCCAATGATCTTTGCGAGCACAATAATAACAAAACCTAGGATCCCACATAATCCACCCTTCTTAAAATCCAAAGGAGAAACTTTCCCAACAATAGAAATAGCAATTTAAAACACACAAACATATCAAACTATTCATAGCTATAGATAACTATATATATTTAGGGTGCCACATCTATTCCCTTTATATAACAAACCTCCTTGCCCGGAATCTCCCCAATGCGTTGCGTGTAGTTCGCACTAGTCGTAATGCATATCATATCAATTGAGGGTATTGCAGCTCTCTCCTTTTTCATAATAATTTTTCTTGTGTTGGAAATAATAAAGCTTGATGCTCGCGACATCTTTATAAACAAATCAAAAGAGTAAATCGTTTCGAGCCAGAGAATCCGAATTCCTATTTGATTCCCTCGTGCGTCACTTTTTAACGCGAACAGGTACTACAGCCAACAGCAGCAACGTATTCTGCTTCTGTTGTTGAGAGTGATATAGTGGCTTTCTTCTTGTTGTACCATGATATCAAGTTGTTGCCCAGAAATTGACAATTTCTAGAAGTACTTTTACATTCCACTCTATCTCCAGCAAAATCAGCATCGCAAAATCCTACTAAATTGAAATCTTTGAATTTTCTATAACATAATCCAACATTAGTAGTACCTTTCAGATACCTTAAAATTCTCTTAACAACAGTTAAGTGAGATTCTCTAAGATCTGATTGGAATCTAGCACATAAATATACACTGAACATAATATCTGGCCTAGATGTAGTTAGATATAGAAGAGAGCCAATCATACCTTTGTAGATATTCTGATCTACCTTATTACTTACCTCATCTTTTCCCAAGATGCATGTGGGATGCATTGGAGTATTGGCTTCTTTACTTTCAGACAACTGGAATTTCTTCAGAAGTTATTTCACATACTTTGTTTGATATATGTAGGTACCTTCTGAGCATTGATTGATTTGAATTCCCAGAAAGAATTTTAGCTCCCCCATCATGCTCATTTCAAATTCTTCATGCATAGACTTAGCAAATTCTCTGGAAAATGGAGCAAAGGTTTCATTATAATCAATACCTTCCTGCTGACTATATCCTTGTGCAACCAGTCGTGCTTTGTTTCTGACAACTTCTCCGGGCTCATTTAGCTTGTTTTTGAACACCCACTTTGTTCCAATAATGTTAAATCCTTTTGGTTTTGGAACTAAATCCCATACGTCATTTCTGGATAATTGGTTTAGTTCTTCTTCCATAGTTATAATCCAATCATTATCTTTCAGAGCTTCATCTACAAAAGTTGGTTTAATCATAGAGACTAGTCCAAAAAGAGATTCTTCATTTATTTTTAGGTGGACCTAGTTCTGATAGGGTCATTTTTCTTTCCTATAATGACATCTTTTGGATGAGCTGAGATAATTCTTGGATATTTTCTATGGAAAGTTTCTTCAGAGGTTCTGACGATGTTCAGATTTTCTTCAGTAGTCAGAACTTCTGGGTGGCACTTCTGTTCCGATTCTTCAGAAGTTGACATGTGAACTTCTGAGTTTTCCTTCTGTGCTGTTCCGTCAGAGTTTGGAAATAGAACTTCTGTACCTGCATTATTTTCAACTTGCTTTGGCATTTGTTGGCCAAGCTTATCATCAAATCTTACTTTGATTGATTCCTCCACAATCAGAGTTTCTGTGTTGTACACTCTATAGCCTTTTGAGCGTTCAGAGTATCCAAGCAAAATACACTTCTGTGCTTTATAATCAAACTTGTTCAGATGATCTTTTGTGTTAAGAATATAATACGTGCATCCAAATGGATGAAAATATGAAATTTTGGGCTTTCTATTCTTCCACAATTCATAAGGAGTCTTTTCAAGAATATGTCTAATAGAAACTCTATTCTGAATGTAACATGTTGTGTTCACAACTTTTGCCCATAATTTTTTAGCTATATTAGTTTCATTTATCATGGTTCTGGCTATTTCTTGTAAAGTCCTATTCTTTCATTCTACAACTCCATTTTGTTGGGGAGTTATAGGACAAGAGAAATCATATGAAATGCCATTTTCTTTAAAATATTTTTCAAAAAATTGGTTTTCAAATTCACCACCATGATTACTTCTAACTTTTATGATTTTAAATTCATTTTCATTTTGAATTTGATTGCAGAAGTCAAAGAACACAAAATGTGACTCATCCTTGTGTTTCAAGAATTTTACCCATGTCTGTCTGTTGTAGTCATCTACAATTACCAATCCATACTTCTTGCCTCTAATGGATGCAATTTTTAATGGTCCAAATAAATCAATGTGCAAAAGTTCTAAAGGCCTAGAGGAAGAGACAAAGTTTTTTGGTTTAAAAGAAGGTTTTGAAAATTTTCCCTTCTGACAAGCTTCACACAGAACTTCTGAGTTGAACTTCACATTAGAAAGTCCTCTAACCAGATTGAGTTTGTTAATTTGAGAAATTTTTCTCATGCTAACATGTCGTAATCTTCTGTGCCAGACCCATTGTTCATCGTGAACGGTCAGAAGGCATTTTACATTTTGGGATTAATTATATAAATCTTCTTCTTTCTCTTTCCAAAAAATAGGATTGATCCATCCTTCTGACTAACAGCCTTACATGACTTTTGATTATAGATTATGTCATAACCATTGTCACTTAATTGACTTATGGATAATAAATTATGAGCTAATCCTTCTACTAATAAAACATTAGATATGGATGGGAGGTTACCATTACCAATGGTTCCAGAACCAATAATTTTACCCTTCTGATTGCTACAAACTTCACGTTTTGGAACATAGACCTTATTCCAATCATGTGACGCGAGCAGCTAGAGTCCAGGTGCCAAGGTTGTTGTTTCAAAGTCACCTTTTAGAATATCTTCAACATAGATAATTTTTTCTTTTGGTACCCATATCCTTCTGGATCCTTTCTGGTTAGTGTTCCAGAAGTTCTGTTTTAACTTTGGTTTAACATGAAAATCTTTAGAGTATGACGTGTATTTAATGTCATGTGTGTGACCATACTCAAATTGTTTGTGTAATGGTTTGTACATGATTTTCATTTCATCAACAAATTTTGGTTTATATATTTCTTTCTCTCTGGGGGCTTTATATCCTTACCCTTTTTTGTTGTTTCCAGAAACTCCATAAGTCATGGAAGCCATCTTGTTTCTGTCTATGCTTTTAGCTAGAAACTTTTGAAAATAATTTTAGAACTTGAAGCTTCTTCTGAGCTGGAAATTTTTTGAGCATTTTGAAAATCATTTTTAAGTTTAATATTATTTTCTTTAAGCTCATATTTTTCTGCCTTCAGTTGATCAATTTCAGATACAAGATTCTTTCTGAGTTTCTTGTATTTGATTTTGAGTTGACTATAGGTTTCTAGAAGTTATTACAGACTATCTTCTAACTCAATTCTAGTTAGTTCAAAAAATACCTCTTCTAACTCAGAGTCAGAGGCAGAGTCATCTTCTAGAGTTGCCTTAAACCCTAGATTTGCATGGTTATCTTTTGAGTCTGAATCTTCAGAACTTCCGTCTTCAACTTGAGCGTTCCCTTCATGTGACATTCTGAGTGACGCAAAAATGTCATTTGTTGTGTCTTTGTTTGTGATTTTTTCATATTCTACTTTTGATATAGCACTTAACAGAATGTTTCTGGCTTTATGATTATTTTTGTATTCTGCTTTCTGTGCCTTGTCCATAGCTTTCCTGTCAACCTTTTTTCCATCTCCGTCTACTGGATATTTGTAAACATCAAACACCATATCCCATATATTAGGATCATATCCTGAAATAAAACTTTCCAGTCTATCCTTCCAATATGCAAAATCTTCTCCATCAAACATTGGAGTTTTTGCATTGTTGTTACCTTGATCTGTTGCCATTGTGTTCTTCCCTTCTGGATCTTTTTTGACACGGTTAAGTGTTGTGCACCACGAACTAGGCTTTGATACCAATTGAAGGCTTGAAAAAACACTTAGAATGGGGGGTTGAATAAGTTTTTCTTAGTTTTTAGATATTTTACCCAAACAACAAATGAAATACTCAAGTATTTTTATCTTGGTTCTTTTGAAACACAAACTACTCCAGTCCACCGCTCAAGGTGATTTTTCCTCTCTCAATAAGGACGTAATCCACTATAATCAACGATTACAGAGTGCACTACCCAACCGATGTGACTAACTTCCTCTAAGACTCACTAGTCCTAGCCCTCTTAAGAATTCTAACCCAACTGGTCTTCACAAGGAACAAACCGCACAACAACCCGTTGTGACTAACACCTCTAAGACTCAACTAGTCCTAGCCCTCTCAAGAATTCTGACCCAAAATGGTCTTCTCAAGGAACAACTATCAGAATGTCATTTCTGACTGACTGTGTACAATAATTCTTCTAGAAAATCTATTATTCATTAAGTGAAGTTTACACATACATTGAAGCTCAATGAACAGTAAACTAATTTCAAAAATTAATTCTTTGTACTTGCAGCGAGTTTACTTTTGAAATAAATTTTGCAAGCTGTTAGAAGTTGATGTGAGTTGTTCGTACAAAACAACGTAAGTTCTTGTGAATTTTTGTTTTTCTTCTTTGAATTTGAATCCTTAAATAGTGCTTCCAGAATCTGTCCGTTGCTAGTAGCGTGTCTTGGATAATGGAAAAAAGTAATTACGACTTCCTTAGTTTCACGTGACTTTCTTAGCTTTACGTGATTTGCTTTCTAAATATTTCTTAGAAGTTGAACCACTCAAGTATTTCTTTTCTTCGCTCAGTGGGTTTACGTTACTGTTGGCAGGTTTTGTCTTTTAGAAGATAACGTTCATATTGATAATGATCTTCTAAATATTTACTCATCAGAACTTTTGTTGGTGCTTCTATAAGAAGTTGCGTTGTGCTTGCTTCTATCAGAAGTTGCGTTGTGCTTGCTTATATCAGAAGTTTCTTCTATCAGAAGTTGCGATGTGCTTGCTTCTATCAAAAGTTGCGTTGTGCTTGCTTCTATCAGAAGTTGCGCTATGCTTTCTTCTATCATAAGTTGTTTCTATCAAAAGTTGTATTTTGTTCTTTACTTCAAAAGCTTCCTTGGAGTGTGTCTTCTAGAAGTTCTCGCTCAGAACTTCTAACATCATCTTCTGCTCAGCATGATATATTCTCCATTTACGCTAGAGTTAGAACATCTTCTGAAATGAAACATGTACACGTCAGAGTATCATATTCATTCTTACAAAATTTATTATCCTTGTTATCATCAAAAATTTAATATATATTATTGGAAATAAACTATGTTCTAACATTAATAACTCAAAATAACTCCTGACAACTTTAACAACTCTAACAATTCTATTGACAACTCAAACAAATTTTAAATTAACTTAAATTAGTTAATTAACCCAAAATTATTATCACTAATTAAAACTCATAAAATATTAAACTAATAGTATTAAATCATAATAATAATTATTATTAATATTATTATTATTAATATTATTATTATTAATATTATTATTATTATTATTATTATTTATACAAATGAAATAAGATATATCAGTAAATTTAAAAAAAAAAACGGAATTCCTAGTTTAAAACATGACATCTAGGAACGTGATGCGATTAATTATTATAGTTTTCTTGGTTTTAAAATATAGGCTAGCAATACAGTAATTTGGTGCTATAAAGTTGTTTTGTTTAACAAAACATATGTCGTTATAGTATTATGGCAAACAAGAGCATACAGAACACAAGAAGACTAAATGCCACACATGTATATTAACACTTACTAATATCAATGGAAACAACACAACATAATTTTATCACCTGCAAATTCATAATTTATGGCAAGTATATAATTTATTATATACTCTTAACTCATAAATATATCATAATAATATATAATTATAACTTGACATAATCCTCAATGAATTATGAATCACTCTACCACAATACCTACAATTCTAAAATAACTCTAACGTGCTGAAAATTGCTCTACCAACAACTCTTGTATGTAAAATAATATTTATGAAAATAATTGGTTAATGGTCTGAATCAAGTAATAACAAAACAACTCTAAAGGGTCAAATACCTTTACCTTTTAATCGACGGTTTATTCTACGGCTTATTAGATTTAACCTTAAACAACTACAAAACAACGCTGACAAGTCTAAACGTGTCAGAATTACCAAAAACAATTAAAGTATGGCTCTTAATAACTCAAAATAACTCCTAAAAACTTTAACAACTCTATTGACAACTCTATAAATTATATTGACAACTCAAACAAATTTAAAATTAACTTAAATTAGTTAATTAACCCAAAATAATTATGACTAATTCAAACTCATAAAAATATTAAACTAATAATATTTGAAAATTCCTGGCAGCAGATACGTGATGTCACAGAGAATGTTATGACACACTATCTGACACTCTATTAACAATTCACACAATAAATTTAAACAGCAGTAAAGAACACAATAAGTTGTTTACCCAGTTTAGTGTCTAACTACACCTACATCTGGGGGCTACCAAGCCAGGGAGGAATTTCACTATTAGTAGAATTAATTCAGGAATAAACCAACCAGTTTATCTCCTTCACTTAAAACCTACCCAATGCAAATTCAATCTAAGTCCTACTTAGACCTGAGTTCCTACTCACTCCCCCTCAATCACAGTAGTGATATCAACCTATTGAATAATTGAATTGTGAAGACACACTTCAATAAACTATCTTGATTTTGCTTCACAGCTTTAATCAAGAGACAAACACTCGTGCTTCAAAGCTTTGAGTGATAAACTACCCTTACAAACAAATCCTAGTCCAAGGCACTTATCAATTGATAGTTGCTTGGATCACAAGAGAAACTAGAATTACACAAATAACAACCTGCTATATCTTCAATAAATTCCAGAGGCGCAGCAGCAGTGTAAGGGTTCTATACCTTTTATAGAAGCAGTCCTGAAACTTCAGTTTTGGGCTTCCATAAAGATAGCTAGGGTTCACATAATTAATCCTAAAAACTTGGTCTTTTCAACAACCAATTTTAGGTCTAACTAAGATTAACCTAATCAGCCACGTGAGCATACATTCTAATAACAGAAAAATATAATACAACAGCTCAACAAACTTCCTGAAAAGTCTCAGGAAAAATAGATTCTGCAGAACAGAATGTCACACTGAATGTCATAACATCTGTTATGACATCAGACTATTTTCTGCAGAATTCCAGCACAGCTTTTATCTTCCAGTTCTGAGCTGTACTTTAAACATCCTTGTCAAGTAGGATTTATCTTCAATCTCTGAATGTCATGACATCTATCAAGACATTGCCATAGCCTAGTTTTACCAAAAAGTAATGCCAACTTAAAACACTAACAAACTCCCCCTTTGGCACATTTTTGGCTAAAACTACTTAAGTCATCAGAGTACCTATGCAGCAGAAGAAAAACTAGTTCTAAGCTTAAAGAAACCAGAACCTAGAGAAGATAAATTCTACCCATACAAAGATTCCCAATTTCCCACAATTGCCCACATACAAATATAAATTTCCATACATTTTCCCAAATTTCCTAATACCACTGTCACACAGTTGTTCTCCCCCTTTTTAGCCACAAAGAGGCCAAAGGAATCAATACAGGTGCCCCAAGCATTCAATCATATATTAAGAGAAGTACCAGCACAATGTTTACAGTTACATCTCAGTCAAAAGATTACAATGCTGTCAACAAAAATTACAGTCATAAAAAAAAAGGAAAATAATGGGGAAAATAACAACAACAAGGTAATAGACAACAATGGACAGGCTTCCATCTCAAGTGCTTTCTTCTCCAGAAGGAACACTATGAAAGGAAGCATCTTCTGAACTCCCTTCAGCTCCAGCCATCTGAACATCCTCATTTTCGATCACCAATGACCTCATCGTACTATCCCTTCATCCTCAACCTCTATGTCCTGCTCTAGTTGAGAGATCAGCTCTTCAAGGCTTTGCTTCCTTGCTTCAAGTTCTTTGCAGGTAGCTTTTAGCACAGCTAGGACTGTTGCCTTTTGAGAAGTTGCCTTGACATTAGATGTCTCACCAGATGTCATGACAATGTCTGGAACATGTCTGCCTTTAAAAAGTTTGTAGTGGAATCCAAGAGCAGGGGCTCTTTTGCAGACTACATCTCTTTCAGCTAGAATATCAGGAAATTGGTCAGTGATAATTCCACACAGCAGGGAGGGAAAGGCTATGGGTCCTTTGATAGCATAGCTTCTTTGCTTGAGGGTCTGCTCAAATATATAGGATCCATAGTCAAATTTAGCCTGAGTGCCTACTACATATATGAATCTTCCCAGTCCAATAGAGATGGTGGATTTGTGATTGGTTGAGACCCAGTTAGCAGCACCAATCTTATGCAGGATGGAAAATTTGACACTCAACTTGCTTGCTGAGAGTTTTCCCTTCAGAGGCCATTGCCTTACTTGTTTGGCAGTGATGGTTTGACAGATCTTGTTGTCATTTTCCTCCAGCTCTGGCTGAGCATCATCAGATCTACCCAGGAATCTGTTGATCACACTTGGAGAGAACCTGACTTTCCTCCCCCTCACATATACAGTCTTGTAGTCAACAGACCTCCCATCCCCACAGCCACTTGACAGATTGACTATAAAATCTTTCACCAAAACTTCATAACAGTTTGAGAAACTCACAACTGTTTTCATCAGACCAGCCTCTTTAATCAAATCAACAATTTCCTTGCACTCAAGTGAACTTTTATTCAACTCTCTTTCCAGAGCCACCTTCTTTAAGCAAACATACTTCCATCTTCCAGCATTCTCAGGATGATGTAATGAAATGTTATCAATGGCCACTTCAGAAACCTTGGGCAGTTTCCCAAGAGTTTGCTTCTTTCTAGGATGAATGTCTGTGACATTCTCCTCAACATCAAAATCAGAGTCTTGATCTGACTCTGAGGGTTCAGGTTCCTTCCTCTTTTTCACAATTGGTGTTCTCTTTGGTCTAGAGCCACCACCAACAGTTTTTACTCTACATCTCTTTGTAGAGGATCCAGCGTTGGGATACTTCTCAGCCTTGCCCACATCTTCAACACCCTTTTCTTTGGCAGGGCTCTGTGAGACAACCTGTTTTCCCTTCCTTTTCATCATCCTCTTTGCAATGCTTGGATTGACACTGGCAATGAGGTCATTGTCTGAGAACACTTCATCCAAGTCAATGACTGGAGGTTCAATTAAATGATCAGACTCTTGAACTTGAGACTTTTCAAGATTATCACCACTTGGTTTTTCTGGAGTCTCTTCTAAGATACTATCAGAAATGTAGTCAGTAGGGGCTTTATCAGAAGCACACTTTACTGGGGATTCCTCAAGAATGCTATCAGAAATCACATATTCCTTATCAGCAGGGGTTTCATTACAAACATTATCAATACTTACTTCAGAATCTTTAACTGAAGGATCAACATCATTCTTGGCAGGGGAAACATCATGATCACCAGATGTCTCGACATTCTCAATGACATCTGGGTTAACTGCTAAACTAGGGCTAGCAGACTTATAGTTTAGAGGGATTGAAACCCCAGGTACAGATTGTTCTTTGTTTAGGATCCTGGTTACTAATCTAGCAATGGCTATATGCACAGACCTAGACCCCTCTCTGTTCACTATTTTTGGGGGAACTGAAGAGGATGGTACAGAAGTCTTACCAGAAGGTGATGCTTGTGACCTTCTTGCATTCCTTGTGCGCAATTTCTTGACTTTTTCTGGGTCCGTAGCCAATGCACGCATTGGAGTAATCCTCAGGGCTTCAACTTGCATGGCTTCAGCATTTGTCCTAAATTCAGTCATGGAGGGAGATGAAGAGCCTGATTCTTGAGATGATGAAGATGATGAAGACATATTTTGCTGATGGCTTTTGAGAGAATGAGAGCGCGAATGGCAGAGGGTTTCAAGGTTTCTTTTGGATGAAGAAAATGTGATACTACTTTCAAATGAGGAAACTATTATATGTGAGAGTCTCTTCCTATTCTTGGACCTTTTAAAAATAGGATGAAAATAATTAAATAACCCACTTATAAATAATTAAAGTAAAAGGTCCATTCCATCCCTTGTTGTAGGCACAGTTAATTTCTACAACTCCTCATATTGGCAAATACCCAATTTGCCCCTTAAAGACTTAAACTGACTAGTCTCAAGAGTTTTGGTAAGAATGTCACAGTACAATGTCATGACATTCTGTATGACATTGTACTCAGTCAGCATCTGCTTCATCCAGATCATCTGAGAGTAATTGCTACCAGCTGCTATGTATTCAGCTTCAACATTGTATAGGGACACACAGTTTTGCTTCTTGCTGAACCAAGAAATAAGATTGTTTCTCAAGAAGAAACATCCTTCCAAAAAGCTTTTACACAAGCTTTGATCAACACTTTCTCCACTTGTTTTCTTGGACAAATTTAAATGTGTAGGAGCAGGAGTCCTATTATGGCAGCCATTCTTCATTCCAAATTTCTTGACAAAATTCCTTGCAAACTTGCTCTGTGGAAGGAATGTTGAGTCTTCCATCTGTGAGACTTGCAGTCCAAGAAAATAAATCAACTCTCCCATGAGGCTCACTTCAGATTCAGTTTGCATTTGGTTGCCAAAATGTCTCACCATTGTGTCTGACATTCCACCAAATACTATGTCATTAACATAAATGTGAGTCACCATGATCTTTTCTCCTTCATTCTTGACAAAGGGGGTTTTATCCAAGGCTCCTCTCCTATATCGTTTGATAGTAAGGAGCTTGGTTAGCCTTTCATACCAGATCCTAGTAACTTGCTTCAGTACTTTAGAAGTGATCAGATGTCTAGACATTGAGTGTGACATTCTGGTTTCCTGTCCAGCCTTACATTTACCAAGGATTCTTCCTTTATCAATGTGAAATCTTGGTATTCTTCTGACTCCCTCTATGGAACTGATCTTTTTCATTCCTCTGAGGTGTAAGTGACCAAGTTCTTGGTCCCACAATTTTACTTCCTCTTCACCTTTGTCTGTAGAACACATAGAAGACATAGTGGTGTTCTCAGGTTCCCACATGTAGCAGTTCTCCTTTGATCTGACTCCTCTCATAATCACTTCTTGTTCATCATTGATTACAAGACATTCAGACTTAGTGAAATTGATTGTGAATCCCATATCACATAGCTGACTTATGCTGATGAGATTGGCAGTCAAACCTTTTACCAGCAACACCCCATTTAGGTTTGGAACTCCAGACCAGTTTGAGTTTCCAACACCTTTGATTTCTCCTTTAGCTCCATCTCCAAAAGTAACAAAACAGGTAGAATGAGGTTTAACATCATTAAGAAGATTTCTGTCTCCAGTCATATGCTTAGAACACGCACTGTCAAAGTACCAATCTTCCTTGGCGGACACTCTAAGAGAAGTGTGAGGTACCAGAGATACATTCTTCTTCTTCCACTGCTGAGTGTATGATACCTTGTTGGTCTTAGGCTTCACATAGGAAGTATGATTAGGGTATCCATGTAGCCTAAAGCAAAAAGATTTTATGTGACCAAACCTTCCACAATAATGACATCTCCATCTTTGAAACCTTTTGTTCATGTTTCTTTGATCTTGATGTTGAACCCAATGTTGTGACATCTGTTTTGACATTGGTTTATTAGGTCTGTTCTTCTTTTTGTTGTCAACAAATTTCTTAGTCTCCATATATCCTGAGGCAGACCTATTTCCTGTCTTGTGGTGTGACATCTTCTTTTCCATTGACTTGCCAGGTTTGTTCTTCTCCTTGTTATTAGCAAATCTCTTTGCAGCCACATACCCTGAGCCAGACACATTTCCTGTTTTATGTTGTGACAACTGTTTTGACATTGGTTTCCCATGTCTCTTCTTCTTCATGTCACCAACAGGTTTCTTTTCAGCCACATATCCTAGACCATGCTTATTTCCTGCATTTTGTCCAAGCTGAAGGATTTCTTCCAACTTATCAGTACCAGATGTCAACATTTTGACAGATTTGGACATCTGATCAAGTTTGGAGTTCAACATTATAATATCATTGTTGAGGTGATTTATAGTGGCTGTGTTTTCCTTTTTCTCAGCCTCCAATTTCACATTCTCAGCTTCCAACTTCTCAATCAGCTTTTTCTGTTTCTCATTTTGCTGACATACTTCACCACTTCTTACACACAGCTTCTTCTAGGTCTCAGCAAGCTCTTCAAATGTCACTTCCTCATCACTTGAATCCATATCAGAATTGTACACTCCAGAGAGAGCAGTGACAAGTTTGGCTGCTTCTTCCTCAGATTCACTTCCTGAATCACCATCAGACCAAGTGACAGTCATCCCTTTCCTTTGCTTCTTTAGAAAGGTGGGACATTCGGCTCTAATATGCCCATATCCTTCACAACCATGACACTGGATTTCTCTTCTTTGACTTCCTTTTTCTTTTGACTTGGATCTTCTGCTGGAGTCATAAGATCTGCCAATGTCAGATGAAATGTCCTTGACATTGGGCTTTGACTTTGGATCAACCCTCTTGATGAGTCTGTTGAACTGCCTTCCAAGCATAGCTATAGCTTCAGATATCTTCTCTTCATCATCCACCTTGCATCCCTCTTCAATATTGGATACAAGTGCTATGCTCTTGTTCTTCCTGTCAACAGTTTCACTGATTCCCATCTCAAAAGTCATGAGAGATCCAATAAGTTCTTCAACCTTCAGGGTGCTGATGTCCTGAGCCTCCTCTATTGCAGTCACTTTCATTGCAAATCTTTTAGGCAAGGATCTGAGAATCTTTCTCACCAGCTTTTCTTCTGACATCTTTTCACCAAGTGCTCCTGAGGTGTTGGCAATTTCCAAGATATTCATGTGAAACTCATGAATAGTCTCATCTTCTTTCATCTTCAAATTCTCAAATTTAGTAGTGAGCATCTGAAGTCTTGACATCTTCACCTTGGATGTTCTCTCATGAGTAGTTTTGAGAGTGTCCCAAACATCCTTGGCCAGCTCACATTGATGAACTAGTCTGAAGATATTTCTGTCAATACCATTGAATAAGGCATTCAATGCTTTAGAGTTCCCCAGTGCCAGCTCCTCTTCCTCTTTGCTCCATTCCTCCTCAGGTTTCAAGACAAGAGTCCCATCTTCTCAAGCTTGGTGGGATGTTTCCATCCTTTGTCAGCAGCTCTCCAAGCTTTAATATCCACTGATCTTAAAAAAGCAACCATACGAGGTTTCCAGTAATCATAATTAGACCCATCCAGTATAGGTGGTCTACCTCTAAATCCTCTTTCCTTATCCATTATGCCAGAAACTATTATCCGTAGATCTCACCCAGAAATAACAGGCAGGGTGCCTACTCTGATGCCAATTGAAAATTCCTAGCAGCAGATACGTGATGTCACAGAGAATGTTATGACACACTATCTGACACTCTGTTAACAATTCACACAATAAATTTAAACAACAGTAAAGAACACAATAAGTTGTTTACCCAGTTCAGTGTCTAACTACACCTACATCCGGGGCTACCAAGCCGTGGAGGAAATTCACTATTAGTAGAATTAATTCGGAATACACCAACCGCTTTATCTCCTTCACTTAAAACCTACCCAATGCAACTTCAATCTAAGTCCTACTTAGACCGAGTTCCTACTACTCCCCTCAATCACAGCAGTGATATCAACCTATTGAATAATTGAATTGTGAAGACACACTTCAATAAACTATCTTGATTTTGCTTCACAGCTTTAATCAAGAGACAAACACTCGTGCTTCAAAGCTTTGAGTGATAAACTACCCTTACAAACAAATCCTAGTCCAAGGCACTTATCAATTGATAGTTGCTTGGCTCACAAGAGAAACTAGAATTACACAAATAACAACCTGCTATATCTTCAATAAATTGAGGCAAAGAAAGGTAAGGGTTCTATACCTTTTATAGAAGCAGTCCTGAAACTTCAGTTTTGGGCTTCCATAAAGATAGCTAGGGTTCACTTAATTAATCCTAAAATCTTGGTCTTTTCAACAACCAATTTTAGGTCTAACTAAGATTAACCTAATCAGCCACGTGAGCATACATTCTAATAACAGAAAAATATAATACAGCAGCTCAACAAACTTCCTGAAAAGTCTCGGAAAAAGATTCTGAGCAGAATGTCACATCGAATGTCATAACATCCGTTATGACATCGACTATTTTCAGTAATTACAAAGACAGCCTTTTATCTTCCGGCCTGAGTGTACTTTAAACATCCTTGTCAAGTAGGATTTATCTTCAATCTCTGAATGTCATGACATCTATCAAGACATTGCCATAGCCTAGTTTTACCAAAAAGTAATGCCAACTTAAAACACTAACAATATTAAATCATAATTATTATTATTAATATTACTACTATTATTTATACAAATGAAATAAGATATATCAGTAAATTTAAAAGAACAAGGAATTCCTAGTATAAAACATGACGTATAGGAACGTGATGCTATTAATTATTATAGTTTTCTTGGTTTTAAAACATAGGCTAGCAATATAGTAATTTGGTGCTATAAAGTTGTTATGTTTAACAAAATATATGCCGTTACAGTATTATGGCAAACGAGAGCATACAGAAAACAAGAAGACTAAATGCCATACATGCATATTAACACTTACTAATATCAATATATATATATATATATATATATATATATATATATATATATATATATATATATATATATATATATATAGCCTTCAAATATATATACTCATGAATTATTCCCAAGAATTCATTCATAATATAAGGATTTAACATCAAAACCTAACAATTTCAATCCATGAAAATTTGGGGATTTCAAGCTAAACATATTTCTCACCAAAAAGAACAACCACAAATGCAGAGTAAATTCTCCATTATCCTAATTTCCACATAAAATTCATCATACAATCCATTAGAAAATTAGAACCCCACCCTTACCTTGGATTGAAGGTCGCTCTACGGAGATCCGGTCAAATTTCAATTTGGCTTTCGGTTTGCAATTTCCTCCCGACGAAAATTTTCTCCAAACTTGTTCCTCTTTCATCTTCCTCTTCCCACGTATGCTATTATTTTCCTTTTTGTTCTCCTTGTTTTCTAACAACCTCTCCAAAAACCTAATTCCTTATTATTTATAATAACTAACAATTATATTTCTCTTATTGGGCCTACTTCTCTACATCTTCCTTTCTACTAATTTTAACTAACTAACCCAAAACATTATTCCACTAGTATTATTATTATTATTATTAATAACCCACTAATACTATTATTTAAATTAATTCTACCGACTATTCAAAAATTAAACAACGAATTTAACTAACCATTCGACAACTTAAATTCGAAATAATTTGAAATATTAATTAACTAATTAATTAAAAAAACCGGGTGTTACAACTCTCCCCCACTTAGAATATTTTCGACCTCAAAAATCTAATAGCTACTACCATTCTTTACGCGAACTTCATAACTAACTCCTTGATATCCAATTCACGTTTGATTGCACTTCAACCACTACTTCCTGTCACAACAATAACTCAATGCGATTTAAATCAAATATATCCATGTTAAACGCTCAACACTTCCTCAATATAATTCGCTAATAACTTACCAACCACTTCAACATTACTCCAACATATCAACATTCAAAATTGTAACAACCATAACATGCTTATACCTGGATATCCTACATCACATTATCACCTTAACAACATCTTCCACACAACTAGAAGGAATTGAAACATAATTCCTTTCAACCATCTCAACTTAGTACTACAACATAAACAATGGTTAGAAAACTAATTAACAATACTCGATTGTTAAACAACACTACGACTCAACAACTTTGGTCAGACGGACCGACCTGCTCTGATACCACAAATGTAACACCAGAATTTCTACCCGACAATTATAAACAAATTAAATTAATAACATTATTTTCAACAATCGATTGGAGTGTTACAATTCAACTTAAACAACTTCACGTTATCACAGATACATAACACATAAGGATGAACCGAAACAACAACAATCAAATTTATTAATATTAAGCAGCGAAACCACATTAATCAACTAAATTGACATAACATCTTTTCAACTTAAAACAAGTTAAAATCAACAATTACTTTCATATACTCAAAATGATTTTCAGCAATGAAATTAAAATAACAAATAACACAACTAGCGTTCATCCCCCCGAGTGTTACATATCAGAGAGACAACCCGACTCAAACTACTGGCTACTAATGTTTCATTCTTCGTTACCTACACGTTACCAATATAAAGGCAACGAAGAAACAAATTAAAGGGGTGAGATATCTAACAATCTAATAAATCATATGATAAATAATATATTAGAATCAAATAATATAAATCACCGTTTCGCAAGTTATTCACACAATAAGCAATCACAACATAATCATCAATGTAATATAACGACCATAATTTATCAACACAACAATATTTATCATAACATATTCGTCAACATAACACAACAACAAATTCACCATCATAACAACTCAAATATGCAACATGTGATGCAACAACTTATTCGAATGCACATGCATGTGGTACCATTGGAGCGAAACTTCCATCGTGTTTTCTATTAAGGCCAAGGCATAAGCCTTCATCATCACTGTGTTTGCCATCAAGACCAAGGCATAAGCCTTCTTCGCTAATTTTTCCAATCCAGGCCAACGTGGTGCCAATCCAGGCCATCGAAAAGATGCAAATTTATGTGACTCAACGAATGCAACAATCACACACGCAACAACAACAATTAACATCTCAATTAAAATCGCAATTAACATCATAATTAACGTTGCAAGACATAAGCCTATATCACCATTGTTACCAATAAATAGAGGTATCTTGCAACATCCCTTCTAAAATACCCCGCGAATATATTAATTAAATCAGAGTTAACATGGAAACAAGGGATGTCACAATTCAGAATAAAATAAAACCTCAATAACAGTAGCCATGCTTCACTGAAAGGTTCATTAGAATAATTCAATCAAATTAATATCATGTCTTACACAGCGGAAAAGTACCACAAAACCAAAACGGAATAAAATCGAATCATAATTATTCCCAAAGTAACTCAAATAACAAATGAATACTAAATAACTTTCTCAGCTAAACGTTCCCCAGTGTTACATCCTATCAGAGCATGACACTGACACGCTGTCATACCCCAAAATTTGCCCTCCTATTCCTCAAGACATTTCGTACATCCATACTCAAGGATTCCTCAAGGGTTGATCAGACAAACCCTCTCCTAGACAATCAACCCAAACTAGGGTCTGGCAATTCTCAGATCCAGATGGACTTCCAACATCCCCAATGTTCATCATGACTTCTCATATGTTTCAAAGATTCTCCATGTCAAGTTTCAAGCCTCACAAGTCAAGTTTCCTCAAACAATTGCTCAGATGGTTGAAAATCAGTTGTATTGGACAAAAAGTCAATTGTGGTCAACATACAGTCAAACTTCATGATTTTTGGTCAACATCCTCATTTTGAAGTTACATTCATCATTTGATCAAGGGTTGATCATGATTCATCAAGAAAACTCAAGATTTGCTCAAAAGTCAAACTTTCTAAATTAGGGTTTTTCAGTGAAAAGTCAACTGAACTTTGACTGAGCATAACTTCTTCATACTTTCTCAGAAATTTTTCCACCACCTCTCATTTTGAAGGAAATTCAATTCTCTACAACTTCATGTCTCACAAGAATGTTAAAAAAATGTTTCATTTGGAAGGTATGGATCAAAACATTACAGGTCCTTTTCCAAAGTCAACAAAAGTCAACTTTTTGTTTTGAAGATTTATGGAGCATGGAAACTCCAATTGAGATGAAACCAAAGAGGTTGTTTAGAGGACACTTAGAGCTTTCTAAAAAGTCCAAGAATACTCAAAAATGTGGAAATTTGAGCAAAATACACCTTGCACAAGTTGGGCATTTTTGAAGAAGTGCACAAAGAGAAATACTTGTGAAAATCCAAAATTTTGCAAATGGGGCTAGTTTTTCTTCATTGAAACTTGTTCCTTAGACAATTAGGAACATCCAAGCCCAATGCCACGAATTTTAGCTTTATTTTTCTATTTAATTTGGATTTTATTCATTTAAATACAAATTAAATTAAAAAATAACGTATCAAATCAAAATTAAATGCAAGATTGATTTTTCTCTCATGCTTGAGGTCCAAGTAACTCACACAAGTCGGCATAGATTTGGCAAGATTTGATTGAAATTTGATCAAAAGGAAGATTTGATTTCATACAAAATCAAATATTTTTCACATTGATTGATCATTATTTGCTCTTGAATTCCAAATCCATCCACTATAACTATACAATGCCTACGGAAAGATTGCCTCAAAGAACCTAAAAATTTCAAAGAAACTTGTGAAAAAGAAATTTTGATTTACCAATTCAAGGAGTTTTGAGGATTGAATAAGCATCCTCAAGGTCTCGTGAAGCTATCCCGATCATCCTCACGCTGAAACTCCTAAAAGTCACGGTTTGTGTCAATATAACTCGATCAAATGCATATACTCATGTTTAATGTGTTTTGATTATGTATTTGTGTTTCTAATGATGTTTCTAAGCACCATAGTTTGATTTGTTTCGAAGAATCACAAGATGCCATGGTTAGGGTTTCTTTGGGGCAAACCAATTGGACAAAACGAACACCACCACGTGTTTGAATGCCAGCTTGTGCATGATTTTGAAATATCTGGAGCCGAACTCACGACTTTTCAAATTTTCACGAATGATGTTCCGCACCAGCCCATACTGAAACACACACTCGAAGGCGATAAGCCTGCTCTTGAAACAAACATATTTTTTCTCTTTTTCTATTTTTTCTTTAATATTTTCCATCTAATTTATTTTATCTTTAATATTTTTTATCATGCATCTAAAAAATACCAAAAACATTTATTTTTTGCATAATCATCAGAAAAATGTTTATTTAATTTTTAATATAAAAATTATTATTTTTGCATGCATATTTAATTTAATTTCTATTTTATCATTTAAATGACTTTTAATTGCTTTTTAATTATCAAATTAACTCCAAAAATTACCAAAAAATTATTTTATCATATTAATGTCATTATTAACACAAAAACTTTTTCTCATTAAAAAATACTTATTTTTACTAACATTTTCCTCTTATGCAATTTTCTCGTATTTTCCGATTTTGTATCTGTTCATAGGTTATACCGTTTCGGACGATTTTTATTGCTTTTCTTTTCCAATTATGTAACTGCCTATGGGATGTAATAGTTTAATTAGGGCTTTTATTTTCCGCATTTTCAATTATGTATTTGCCCCGAAGCCATGTAATAGCGTATGATTTATCTTTCCGCACTTTACATTTCCGCAATTTACTTTCCGCACCCTATAAACTGCTAGTAATTAGGCGTGTATGGAAAAATAAAATTGGACATAGATCACTCATAACTCCAAGATAAAATACTTGAATTTGACATACTTTTTCACACATGCACCCCTTAGGGTAATTCTCTCTCGTTGCCTTTACGAATACAAATGGTCAAGTCCCTCGAACGTAGAGGTATTCTAGCACCGTTGCCTACGAAACAAATCATCATAGTCCCTTCGATACAAAGATCATAGACCCACGATGTCGCCTACGAATACATGATCTTGACCCTCGATTGTCGCCTACGAAAAATGATGATAGTCCCTTCGAATGTGCTAGGATACTTCCTACAAGTTGCTTTCTATGACCATCCGATGTCCCTTCGAATGTCCCGCTTACATCCAACGAATAGGGTTACCTACCAACTAATGGTATGGATAGCACTATTCTAAAGGAAAGTAAAATAAACACGAAAACGACCAATTCTGAGTAGGTAATAAGACTTTTAGTTGCTTGCTCTATCAAAATACTTTTCACACCTTACACTTTTGTCAAAGTTCAAACTCTTTTCAAAATGAAACATTTCCGAACACTTTATATACATTCCTACATGAATCATTACAAAGTCAAAGCGAAATGCCTTTTTCAAAACAAAACATTTCTGAACACTTTGTATACATTCCTACATGAATCATTACAAAGTCAAAGCGAAATGCCTCTTTCAAAACATTTTTGTCAAACACACAGAAAACACAATTTTTAAAGTGATCTAAGAGCCCGTAGAAAACTACGGATGGAAAGGGGTGCTAATACCTTCCCTTTTCATAACCTTCTCCCTTACTCAGAATCTAACGAAGGTCTTTTTATGTACTTTTTACCTTCCCTTAATTGGATAAAAGAAAAGTCGGTGGCGACTCTTGCTATCCGCACGTTTGCAATACAAAAATCTCAAAGTCAGTTCACCGTGTACAGAACTGGCGACTCTGCCGGGGAGACACCCTAAAGAGAGAATGCCTTAGGGATTTCTAGATCACCTTTATTGCTTTTTGTTTAACTTGCTTGCTTTATCTTTAAGGGTTGCTTGGGTATTATATTTGTGGGGGATCCTACACCCGGATCCGGGTTTCCTTTTAGGTAAGTAGCAATAAATCGTCGCGACCGTTAGACGTATATCGAAACAGTCAACATGATGGCTACGTTAGTGTGACACCTTGGATGTCCTGATACTCTTCATTTCCAAGTTGAGGATAGTATTTGGCTTCTGCGTGGTGTCATCAAGCACTAGCTAAACTTTTAGAACCTTAATTGACCCATCTTGGCCATTAGAAGGTAGTGACATGGCCGGCTTTGGTGCAGACTAAGGTTGGTTGATACTCGATGCTACGCTCATTGAGATCCGTCTTTTGGGATATTTTCGGTCGACCACTTGGTAGTCGTATTGAAATAAACGCCTACGAGAAAGATCAATGATGTGAGATTCCTAGAACCCGGTTACTATTATAGGACAGGATGAACCAACTTAAACTTTTGGTGGGGTAATCACCTATACCTCTTGGAAGCCTTAAACCTAGGCTCATTGTGTGAATTGTTTGTGTGTGCTAAACATGACATCATGACATCATCACATTGCATATCATTTCTAACTATTTCAAGGACCTAGGGATTTATCTTTGCTCTGTTTCGTAGGGACTATGGCTTCTAGAAAGACTATCCGAATCAACTTCATGGGTATACCTTCTCAGCTCAAAGAATTGGTTTCAGAAATTCCCGACCATGCTCAGTTCATCAAAAGACATGGTTATCTACTTGACTTGGTTATCTCCGGTTTTGAAGAAGATATGATGCATGTCCTATTCCAGTTCTTCGATCCGAAACACCATTGCTTTACATTCCCAGATTATCAGTTGGTTCCTACCTTGGAAGAGTTCTCTAAGCTACTTGGGATACCAATTCTTGACCAAATGCCATTCACCGGTCTAGAAAAGGTTCCTAGGTACGAAGACATTGCATAAGCATTACACCTAAAGCGCTCAGACATTGAAGCCAATTGGGAAACAAGAAGTGGAGTTAAGGGTTTACTAGCCAAGTTCTTAATTAAGAAAGCCCGAGAGTTCCTCAAAGTTATGAGTTTCCATGCATTCGAAGACATTGTGGCCTTGCTAATCTATGGTTTGGTTCTATTCCCTAACTCGGATCAATTCATAGATATCCACGCCATCAAGTTGTTCCTTACCCGTAATCTTGTGCCTACTTTACTTGGAGATATTCTGCATTCTCTCCACACTCGTACTACTAAGAGACAAGGAACTCTCATGTGTTGTATACCGTTACTTTCCAGGTGGTTTATTTCGCACCTTCCTCCATCAGTTTTGAAGAACGAGCAAAGATTGAAGTGGTCTCAAAGGCTAATGTCACTCTCTCATTCAGACATCCGTTGGAGTCTTTTCTCTGAAAAGGATTTCACATTCATTGAGCGTTGTTGAAAATTCCGTCATGTACCACTCCTTGGTATAAGGGGAGGTATTACTTACAACCCTTCTTTAGCTCTACGTCAATTTGGTTTTGCTCGAAGAGATGGTCCGCATGATATGCTTCTCCAAGACATTGTGTTCGACTACAACCACGATCTCCAGAATTACCGACGAAGGTTCATACACGCTTGGGGCATGGTAAAGAAGACTGATACCAAGACTTTGGGGCACCAAAACTCCATTCCTTGGGAACCTTACCTCAAATGGGTGCGAGCTCGAGCTCAAAACCTCATGATGCCATTCACGGTTTTTACCAAGAATTATGGAACCTGTTGCTATAGGTGACGTACCCTATACTATTCTCCATCCTGACATGCCTACTGATCTTGAAGACTTGAAGAGATCCTGGATTCAGCTCAAAGAAGAAAGGGATACGTTCGAAGCTCAGTGCTAGAATTGACCAAACTACTTCACGAGGAGCGGAACATCAACGCCTACCTCGGCACCAAAAGGAAGCGCCCATGGGAGACTTAGAGCTTTAGGATTTATATGTTTTCTTTTATTGTTTTGAACTATCTTTTGTAAAAAGAGAACTAATAAATGTTTGTTCGTGCTTGTTTAATAAATTTAAATCTCTAAGGTCCTTGAAAACATTGCATTGCATCTGCATAAACATCGCATATCATAGCATGACATCTCATAACTGGTACATTGAAGATTGGGTTTCTGATTCTCTCGCTATTTATTTTAGCAGAAATGGCTCTTGAACAGTCCGTCAAAGATCTCCAGGCTCAGAATGCTCAGTTCTAGGAAATGTTCACCAGCTTGGTCCAAGGCCAAGAAGATCTGAAGAAGCTCATCAACAGAAAGAAGAGGGTTGTTGGTGTTCTCAACATGGGTAGACGTTACAAAGGTGGTCCGAAAGTGGTCAGTCGAATAGAGCTCTCTGAAGGAAGTGTCAAGAATGAGGGGAGTGTCAAGGGCAATGAAGAAGGCAGCCAGCGTGAGTCTGAGAAGGAAAGAGAAGATCGCTATGATCATGACTAGTACTCTGATGAAGATGACAAGTACAAGCAACTTGAAGACCGCCTGAATGCTGTGGAAAACCTGAAGATGTCCGGGCTGAATTTTGATGATCTGAGTCTTATTCCTGGTGTGGTGATTCCTCCCAAGTTCAAAGCTCCAACTTTTGCCAAGTATGATGGCATGTCTTGTCCGAAGCTGCATTTGAAGTCCTATGTTCAAAAGATCAACCCCCACACTGATGACAGAAAGTTGTGGATGCATTATTTCCAAGAGAGTCTGTCCGGAACTCAATTGAAGTGGTATTATCAGCTAGAGAATGACCGTATCCGTACTTGGAGTGACTTACCACTCCAATAGCCCAGGGCACGACACTGACAACTGTTGGGCTCTAAAGAACAAGATTCAAGATATGATTGAAGCTAAGAAGATTGAGTGTGATCTTCCTGTTGAGACTCCGAATGTGATCAACGCTCCTATGCCTAACCATGACAAGAGTTCCAATGCTGTAGGTGAGGATTCTTATGTTTTCAACATATATGACTTGACCATTCCTCTGATGACTGTTAAGAAGAATTTGCTGCAAGCCGGTGTGTAACACGGTGAACTGACTTTGTAGGTTTTTGTATCGCAAATGTGCGGATAGCAAGAGTCGCCACCGACTTTTCTTTTATCCAATTAAGGGAAGGTAAAAAAAAAAGACCTTCGTTAGATTCGAGTAAGGAGAAGGTTATGAAAAGGGAAGGTATTAGCACCCCTTTTCATCCGTAGTTATCTACGGGCTCTTAGTTGCTCTTAGATCATCTTTTTAAAATTGTGCTTTCTGTGTGTTTGAAAAATGTTTTGAAAAGGCATTTCGCTTTGACTTTGTAATGATTCATGTAGGAATGTATACAAAGTGTTCGGAAATGTTTCGTTTTGAAAAGAATTTGAACTTTGACAAAAGTGTGAGGTGTGAAAAGTATTTTGATTTGAGCAAGCAACTAAAAGTCTTATTACCAACTCAGAATTGGTCGTTTTCGTGTTGTTTTACGTTCCTTTAGAATAGCGCTATCCATACCATTGGTTGGTAGGTAACTCCATTCGTTGGATGTAAGCGGGACATTCAAAGGGACATCGGATGGTCATAGAAAGCAACTTGTAGGAAGTATCTTAGCACATTCGAAGGGACTATCATCATTTTTCGTAGGCGACAATCGAGGGTCAAGATCATGTATTCGGAGGCGACATCGTGGGTCTTATGATCTTCTTATCGAAGGGACTATGATGATTTGTTTTGAAGGCAACGGTGCTAGAATACCTCTACGTTCGAGGGACTTGACCATTTGAAATCGAAAGGCATCGAGAGAGAATTACCCTAAGGGGTACATGTGTGAAAAGAGTGTGTTGATTTCAGGTATTTTATCTTGAAGTTAAGAGTGAGGTATGTTCAATTTTAGTCTTGCCATACACGCCTAATTACTAACAGTTTATAAGATGTGGAAAATAAATTGCGGAAATATAAAGTGCGGAAAGATAAATCCTACGCTATTACATGGCTTTGGGACAGATACATAATTTAAAATGCGGAAAATAAAAGCCCTAATTAAGCTATTACATCCCATGAGCAATTACATAATTTGAAAAAAGAAAACGGTAAAAGGAAATCGTCCGAAACGGAATAACCTGTGAAAAGATGAGAAATCGGGAAATACGAGGAAATCGAATAAGAGAAAAATGTTAGCAAAAATAATAATTTTTAAATGAGAAAAATATTTCATGCTGGAAATAACATTAATATGCTAAAATAATTTTTTTGGGATTTTTTGGAGGTAATTTAATAATTAAAAACCAATTAAAAGTGATTTAAATGATAAATTAGCAAATAAATTAAATATGCATGCAAAATTAATATTTTTAATTTTATAAATTAAATAAACATTTTCTGGAAATAATGCAAAAAAGAAAAATATTTTTTGGTGTTTTTTAGTGCATGATAAAAATTATTGAAATAAAATTAAAATGAATGCAAAATATTAAAAATAAATAGAAAATAGAAAATATGAGAAAAGTTGAGTTTGTAAAAAGAAAATGCAAAACTGGTCCTGATGAGGCTCGAAACCATGGCCATGAGGGGAATCTCCAACAGCTAGCGCCTTAACCACTTGGACACTTGACACTTGGTGTTTTAAAAAAAAAATCAATTGTTTTTGAAGGATAACACGTCATGGTTATATTTTAAACACAGTCAGCCTTGTGGGGTCCCCGTTGAATGGATGGACGAATCAGGATGCTTCCTCGCGCCACGCAAGCCCATGCCGGAGTCAATGCATTCAACGACGCCGGAGCCCTAGCTCCGGCCGTCTTCTCCGATTGCTCAAAACTTCAAACCTGCGAAATACGAAAAAACAATGGCAAAGGAATACCCTACCCCCCTAAATCGACCCTTGCGAATCCATTGGTGGCATTAGTTTTGGCTAAATCATCCTGTATCGATCAGTTCGAATCAAACAGTTCTTTGAAATAAGAAAATCGAATTTGTGAAAAATACCAAATCGGAGCTCTGTGTTCTTCGTGTTCTGGGCAGCTTTTGCTTCAAGTGAGGGATGGTTTCGAATCCTGGGAGCCTCTGGGAGATGTTTGGATGGCTGGCTTGTCTTGAAACCTGCTGCAAATCAAAATTCGATTTTCACCAATTCTTGAAAAAATTTGGCAAAGTTTGGGTTGTTGTAAGGGCTAGGGTTTGGTGTTTTTTGCTTGTCAACTTGCTGGATATTTATAGAGTGAACTAGGAGAGAAAAAACAAGGAAAAAAGATTTGGTTTTGAATGCATTGAATAATTTTCAAATAAAATCAAATTTTTGAAGGAAATTTGATTTTCTCATTAATGAAGGATCAAGCACGAAATTGGCATGTATCATGGGCTTCCGTGGACCTCAAGTTTGATATAAAATCACTCCTTTTGGAAAAATATCTTATATTCATATTTTATATAATTTAATTTTGAATTAAATGGTTTTAAATCCAAAAATAAATTAATAAAATAGAAAATTGCCATGGCCAAGCATTAATGGGTCACAAATAACATCATGAACAAGTTTGGATCATAAGATTATAGGCCTATTTGGAAAATTTTGCATTTTGACCAATATCTCCTTTTGTGCAATTGTCCAAAATTGCCCAACTTCTAAATAGTGTATCTTGCTCAATTTTCCACATTTTGGAGTGTTCTTGGACTTTTTAGAAATCTCTAAGAGTCCTCTAACCAACCTCTTTGGTTTCATCTCAATTGGAGTTTCCATGCTCAATATATCTTCAAAACAAAATGTTGACTTTTTGTTGACTTTGAAAAGGACCTATAATATTTTGATCCATACCTTCCAAATGAAACATTTTTTGAACATTCTTGTGAGACATGAAGTTGTAGAGAATTGAATTTCCTTCAAAACAAGAGGTGGTAGAAAAATTTCTAAGAAATTATGAAGAATTTATGCTCAGTCAAAGTTTGGTTGACTTTTCCTCAAGAAACCCTAATTTGGAAAGTTTGACTTTTGAGCAAATCTTGAATTTTCTTGATGAATCATGATCAACCCTTGATCAAATGATGAATGTAACTTCAAAATGAGGATGTTGACCAAAAATCATGAAGTTTGACTGTATGTTGACCACAGTTGACTTTTGTCCAATACAACTGATTTTCAACCATCTGAGCAATTGTCTGAGGAAACTTGACTTGTGAGGCTTGAAACTTGACATGGAGAATCTTTAAAGCATATGAGGAGGCATGATGACCATTGGAGATGTTGGAAGTCCATCTGGACCTGAGAATTACCAAACCCTAGTTTGGGTTGATTGTCTAGGAGAGGGTTTGTTTGATCAATCTTTGAGGAATCCTTGAGTATGGATGCATGAAATATCTTGAGAAGATGGAGGGAAAATTTTGGGGTATGACACGTTGTCAACCCAGGATGCCCAGAGAATTGTCGTTGGTGCCCATCTGCACCTAATGGTTGTGCTTGGTTGAGAAGACGTGTCCAGTGCATGATGGATAACCGCGAAATACTATTCCTGAAACCACCGGTGGAGAGTCTGTGTGAAGACATGTCTAAGAAACTAAAGATCGAAGATGTGAATGAAACTGTACCGTCTGCATGGGATACCTTGGGGCAGCCAAGTGGAAAGTTTGATTACATGGTGAAGTATATTGTTCCTGAGAGCTACAAGATTCCTATTGAAGATGTTTAGGCGATCGGATGGGGTGACGATTTCCCAGAAGACTATGCTAATGTTAACACAATAAGGATTTCCTCTACCGATTCTGTGCCTAGAGTGGCACCTCTCATCATTACCTCTCCCAGACCAGTTCCATATTCCTCCGACAAGGCTATCCCTTGGAATTATGGAGCTGATATTTACTATCATGGCGTCAAGCAAGACCCTCTGACCATTGAAGACCTTACAATTGAAGCTACCATTCCTGACACTGACAACATCACCGGATCAAGTAAGGTGACCAGAACCGGAAGGGTATTCTCTCTAGATATCTCTCCTCCAAAAGATGCTGCGACTCCAGATCGTATTCCAGCCATTCAATCCATTCCCCAAGCTAGAGGGAAAGAACCAGCGATTCATCCTGCTCAGACAGAAGTGCCAAAGGAAGTTGCTGAAGACACCTCCAAACAAGAAATGGAGGAAATTCTGAAGATTATCAAGAAGAGTGACTACAATGTTGTGGAACAATTGGGACAAACTCCGTCCAAGATCTCCATGCTTGCTCTGCTCTTGTGCTTTGAGGCTCATGCTAACGCCTTGGTGAAGTTTCTGAAGAATGCTCACGTACCGCAAGACACTACGACTGACCAGTTCGAAGTTTGTATTGCTAGCCTGGCTGCCAACAACGGCCTAGGTTTCTCTGATGCTGATTTGACTCCTGTCGGCAGGAAACACAACAAAGCCTTGCACATCTCTGTTGAATGCAAGGGCGTTACATTGTCTCATGTTTTGGTGGATACCGAATCTGCCCTGAATATCCTTCTGAAGACTGCTTTTGACCGACTTGATGTTGAAGGGTTGGTTCTGAAGCCCAGTGACATAATTGTGAGAGCTTTTGATGGTTCTAAGCGAACAGTACTTGGAGAGCTCATTCTGCCTGTTAGAGTCGGTTCCCAGACTTTCGACTCTACTTTCTTTGTCACGGACATCCGTCCAGCTTACTCTTGCCTACTTGGACGCCCTTGGATACATGGGGCAGGCGCCTACCTCTACCCCCATCGAAGTTGAAGTATCCGGTGAAAGGGAAGGTTGTTACAGTATGTGGTGAAGAAGAATATATGGTCAGTCATCTACAGTCATTCCGATATCTCGAGATGGAGGGTGAATTCTTCGAGACTCCTCAAGCTTTTGAAACAATCCCAGTCATGCCTGTTGACTCTCCCGTCACTCCTGAAGTTATGCAAGTTCCGCCTAGGATGGCCTCGCTGAAAGACGCTCAAGCTGCTGTTGAAGGAGGAGGTAGTACTATTTGGGTTCAGCTCCCTGATCTCTCTTTTAAATCTGACGAGACTGGTTTAGGCTTCACCGTCAAAGGTCAGAAGATGATACGCCGCAAACGTGCCGACCAACTTCCCTTCCGCATAAGCCAGGGTGGAGTCCATGCTATAGAAGAAGACGACAACGGCTTCGACATCAGCAAGTGGATCTTCCCAACTCCCGACAATGGACTCAGCAATTGGAAGACTGAAGACGTCATACCAATCTCCTTTAGACAGGAGTAATTGCTCTTGTTTTTGTTTTGCTTTTCGTATTTTCTATGTTTTGAACAATAAACTCTAAAGCCTAGTGCCTTGCCCGGGGCATCATGGCTCGTTTGTGAGGGTTATTATCTATCATTTGCATATTTTCATTCAATAAAATCGTTGGACTTTTGCATTCAATTGTTGTTTTCTTTACTTTGTCACCCTTCAAAAAGCTATGCTTCTTACACACCCACGTGATACACTGCAAAATCACTCCGAATCTCGTTGATAACAACTATGCTATTGCTAAATATGACTTCGATAATCCGATCTACCAAGCCGAAGACGAAGGTGAGGAAGATTGTGAAGTGCCAGGAGAACTTGTCAGACTGCTACAGCAAGAAGAACGAGTTATACAACCACACGAAGAGCAAGTTGAGGTTGTGAATTTGGGTATTGATGAAGACAGAAAAGAGATCAAGATAGGAGCGGGTCTTGAGAACAGTATCAAAGAAAGGTTGGTTCAGATGCTACGACACTATATTGAAGTTTTTGCTTGGTCGTACAAAGACATGCCGGGTTTAGACATTGATATTGTGGTACACCGATTGCCGACAAAAGAAGGTTTTCTCCCAGTGAAACAGAAAGTTCGTCGCATGCGTCCTGAGATGTCAGAGAAAATCAAAGCCGAAGTTATGACGCAGTTCAACGCCGGTTTCTTAGCTGTTACTTCCTATCCACAGTGGGTAGCTAATGTGGTGCCTGTGCCCAAGAAGGACGGCAAGGTACGGATGTGTGTGGATTACAGAGATCTGAACAAAGCAAGTCCGAAAGACGATTTTCCACTCCCTCATATTGATGTTCTGGTTGACAACACCGCTCAGCATAAGGTTTTCTCCTTCATGGATGGTTTCTCCGTTACAATCAGATCAAAATGGCTCCTGAAGACATGGAGAAGACTAGTTTCGTTACACAGTGGGGCACTTTCTGCTACAAGGTTATGCCGTTCGGACTGAAGAACGCGGGCGCCACTTATCAGCGTGCCATGGTGACATTATTTCATGACATGATTCATCACGAGATAGAGGTCTACATCGACAACATGATAGCTCGGTCACAGACTGAAGAAGAACATCTTGATAATTTGCAGAAACTATTTGACAGACTGAAGAAGTACAGACTAAGACTTAATCCTAACAAGTGCACCTTTGGAGTCAGATCCGGAAAACTCATAGGTTTTGTTGTCAGTGGAAAAGGTATTGAGGTTGACCCCGCCAAGGTTAAAGCTATTCAAGAGATGCCAGCTCCCCGCACCGAGAAGGAAGTCAGAGGTTTCTTGGGACGATTGAATTACATTGCCAGATTCATTGCACACCTAACTGCTACTTGTGAGCCAATCTTCAAGTTACTGAAGAAAGATCAAGTAGTGGAATGGAACGACGATTTCCAGATCGCCTTTGACAAAATCAAGGAGTACCTACAGAATTCTCCTATCCTGATGCCGCCTGTCGAAGGAAGACCTCTTATCATGTTCTTAACAGTGTTAGAGAACTCAATGGGGTGTGTGTTGGGGCAACATGACGAGTCTGGTCGAAAAGAGTATGCAATATACTACCTTAGCAAAAAGTTTACCAATTGTGAAACAAGATACTCACAGCTCGAGAAAACCTTCAACGCTTTGGCTTGGGCTGCTCGCCGACTAAGACAGTATATGTTGACTCACACTACCTTGTTGATCTCCAAGATGGATCCGATAAAATACATATTTGAGAAACCAGCTCTCTCCGGAAGAATAGCAAGATGGAAAATGATCTTGACCGAGTATGACATCCAGTATACTTCTCAGAAAGCGATCAAAGGAAGTGTAGTCGCCGATCATTTGGCTCATCGCCGTAGATGACTATCGATCTATGCAGTTCAAATTTCGATGAAGATGTTTTACTAGTTACAGATTAGAAGAACCGGCCCGAAGAGGACTTGAACAAGGATCCCGATGGACCATGGTCTTTGATGGAGCCTCAAACGCACTTGGCAATGGCATTGGCGCCATCATTACATCCCCTATAGGCGGGCACACGCCTTTCACCGCCAGATTATGTTTCAGTTGCACTAACAACATGGCCGAACTGGCGCATCATGGGTATCAAAGCTGCTATTAACTTAAGAATCAAGTTCTTACAAGTGTATGGAGACTCAGCTTTAGTGATCAGTCAGATTAAGGGCGAGTGGGATACGAAGCATCCGAATCTCATTCCATATCGAGAGCATGTTCTGAATTTGATCCCCTACTTCGAAGAGATCACTTTTGACCACATTCCACGAGAAGAGAATCAGTTGGTAGACGCATTAGCTACTATGTCATCTATGTTCAAGGTCAGATGGGACAACGAGGCACCCAAATCATCATTGAGAAGTTTGACGAACCAGCATATTGTTATGAGCTTGACACAGAAGAGAAACCTTGGTACTACGACGTGAAAAGGTATCTTGAGACTCAGGAATATCCCGCAGGGGCATCTGTCAATGATAAGAAGTTTTTGAGAAGGTTCGCATCCAAATTCTTCCTCAGCAACGGCATCTTATACAAGCGCAACCACGACTTGTGTTTACTCCGCTGTGTGGACTGGAAAACAGCGGAACGTATCATGGAAGAGTTACACCAAGGCGCATTTGGTACCCACTCCAGTGGACATACGATGGCTAAGAAGATTTTGAGAACAGGTTACTATTGGTCCACCATGGAAGCTGATTGTCACCGCTATGCTCGATCTTGCCACAAATGCCAGATTTATGCAGACAAAGTGCACGTGCCTCCAGTACCTCTGAATGTTCTTACCGCTCCTTGGCCTTTTGCAATGTGGGGCATTGACATGATCGGAGAAATTAAGCCCACAGCTTCCAACGGACATCGTTTCATCCTTGTGGCAATTGATTATTTCACCAAGTGGGTAGAGGCAGCCTCGTTCGCATCTGTTACCAAGAATGTTGTTGCTTGTTTCATCAAACATAATCTTATCTGTCGGTATGGCACTCCTGAAAGGATTATCACAAATAATGGCTCTAATCTCAACAATAAGATGATCACCGAACTCTGCACGCAGTTCAAGATCAAACATCACAACTCTTCTCCGTATCGGCCTAAGATGAATGGTGCAGTGGAAGCCGCCAACAAGAACATTAAGAAGATTATACAGAAGATGACTGTGACTTACAAAGATTGGCATGAGATGTTACCATTCGCTTTTCATGGTTATCGCACTACAGTACGGACATCAACAGGGGCAACCCCTTTCTCTCTTGTGTACGGTATGGAAGCAGTTCTACCCATCGAGGTTCAGATACCCTCGACCAGAGTCCTCTAGGACGCAGAGTTAGGTGAAGACGATTGGATCCAGACTCGCCTTGACCAGATCAACTTGATCGATGAGAAACGACTCGCATTCATCTGCCATGGACAAATCTATCAGAAACGAATGATCAGAGCATTCAACAAGAAGGTCAAGCACCGAATCTACCAAGTCGGTGATCTAGTAGTCAAGCGCATCATTCTTCCACAAGGTGATCCCAGGGGCAAATGGACTCCCACCTATGAGGGACCGTTTGTAGTCAAGACAGTATTTTCTGGCGGAGCTATGATACTTAGCACCATGGATGGTGAAGACTTCCCACACCTTGTGAACGCAGACATAGTCAAAAAATACTACGCATAAAAGAGACCCGCTAGGTCGACGAACCTAGGCAAAAATAAGGGCATCCTGGCGAACCAAAAGGGTTCGGGCAAAATTCAAGGATATATACGAAAAATACGTACACCCGACAAGTCGAAAACCTGCAAAGGCGTCTTGGGCAAAAAAGGGTATCCCGGTAGACTGAAAACCCGAAAGGGCGGTCTAGGCAAAAGTTAGGGATTTAAGCGTACGATTATGTCTCGTCCAGATCACCTACTTCCAGACTACTATCAGCATTCAAGATTCAAATGGCGAAAATCAGTCCACTCACTTTCTACTGACAGCAAGGAGATGAAATAGTTAAAATATATGAGTACTAGCATAGTTGGAACTTACCGAGATTGTTTCCGCATAGCTTTTTACTTTTCTTGTGTACAAACTACCTGGCCATACGCCACATTTCAAATAAATACAAGTTTCTTTCTCTTTACAAATTTTCACTATTGTTGTTTGCATAAAGTCCAACGTTTGCTTTGAATGATTATATGCATCTGACAATAAATATCTATTCACGAACATGCGCAAAGTGAACATACAAAAGTAATTACTACAGGATCTAGGAATTGGGATGACGACGAAAGTCACCAAAACATTTCCCCGCAGAGCATGATCCCCACAGAGGTGTCGCTAACAACAAACCTTCCCCAGTGGAGTATACGTTAGTCCCCGAGTAGTGATTCCATTCAACTAAACCATGTGACATCAGATTTCCAAGCAATAATAATTCATCACCAGCAGAGGTATCCCCAGCGAAATATCTCTCAGTAATCATCATTTCCCCAGAAGCAGCAGTATCCAGACTCGAAACTTGGTCAGATAGTGCATCGGAGGAAACCTACATCTTTTATTCCCCAGCCAGAGATTTCAACGTGCTCTAGATCCTTCTAACCCGGTCTCCCAGCAACTATCAAATACTCTCCAGCAGGATCTACGCGTAAGATCCCCAGTAGAGTACCTCCTAATTTTTCCGCAGCAGGGTCTATACACAAGATCCTCAGCAGCGCGTCTCTCGATCTCCACCATCCTCAACAATATCTAGCCCCGAGACTTGGTCAGATAGTGCATCGGAGGAATCAAAGTAATCTTTCTTCTCAGGGTTTCCGATTCGTTTTATCCCCAAGGAGAAGTCAGAAATCCTCAAACAGAACATCCGCATCTTTTTCAAGATGGATATGTTTTGAAATGCCATAACATCCATCATTTATACATTACTCAAAAAAGTCATAATATATGCATATGTCATTCATACACATCGTCATGCATCATACTTTGCATAAGACTAACAATATTCTATCAAAGTTTCTTTTGTTTTTTCCAAAACAGGTGAAAATCACTTCTAAAAAACAAACAGGTCCAAGATTAATGCCCGAAGCCAGACGGGAAAACTATCTGAACGACCGCCCTAGTTGTCCTCCGACAACTGGTCTAGGATTAATGCCTGAAGCCAGACGGGAAAACTATCTGAACGACCGCCCTAGTTGTCCTCCGACAACTGGTCCAGAATTAATGCCCGAAGTCAGACGGGAAAACTATCTGAACGACCGCCCAAGTTGTCCTCCGACAACAGGTCCAGGATTAATACCCGGAGCCAGACGGGAAAACTATCTGAACGATATCCTCCGATAACAGGCATTGGACCAATACCCGAAGCACAACAGGGAAGCTGTCCATATTTTGCCAACTACTATCCCCTCAGAGTAATCAACACGAAGATGTATTCTGACTTTCTCTTATTATCAACAGCAACTACAGAGCCTAGCGTATGACTCAGTTGCCTTGGATCGCATCTTAAGCCCATCTCCGACTACTTGTCAACATTTCTCCACTTTCAGAATGCTGCATATTTGGTTAAAAACCAATACAAACCAATAACTTCATTCAAATATGAGCACGAAGTCTAATGTACGACTCCCTCCGGATGGCATCTTAAGCCCATCTCCATGCTCCTTTCACTTTCAAGAACGTCTACAGAGCCTAGCGTACGGCTCACTCCCCAGCATCGATCTTTCCAGATGGCATCTTAAGCCCATCTCTGTCAGTTCTCCTATTCAAACAACAATCTCGAGTCTAGCGTACGACTCATTCCCCAGCGAAGTCTCCAACTTCTCCAAATGGCATCTGTAAGCCCATTCCCGTATCATCCGCCAACAAGCGAGTGCAAATTTTCAGGTGTACTCGAGTGTTCAATCATCTTCTACCTCCAGGTAACGAAAGGCAAGCACGCCAATCTAGCCCTTCTAGTACAAGAAGATTGAACAGGGGAAGCTGTCATACCCCAAAATTTGCCCTCCTATTCCTCAAGACATTTCATACATCCATACTCAAGGATTCCTCAAGGGTTGATCAGACAAACCCTCTCCTAGACAATCAACCCAAACAAGGGTTTGGCAATTCTCAGATCAAGATGGACTTCCAACATCTCCAATGTTCATCATGCCTCCTTATATGCTTCATAGATTCTCCAAGTCAAGTTTCCTCAAGCAATTGCTCAGATGGTTGAAAATCAGTTGTATTGGACAAAAAGTCAATTGTGGTCAACATACAGTCAAACTTCATGATTTTTGGTCAACATCCTCATTTTGAAGTGACATTCATCATTTGATCAAGGGTTGATCATGATTCATCAAGAAAACTCAAGGTTTGCACAAAAGTCAAACTTTCCAAATTAGGGTTTTTCAGTGAAAAGTCAACTAAACTTTGACTGAGCATAACTTCTTCATACTTTCTTAGAAATTTTTCCACCACCTCTCATTTTGAAGGAAATTCAATTCTCTACAACTTCATGTCTCACAAGAATGTTCAAAAAATGCTTCATTTGGAAGGTATGGATCAAAACATTACAGGTCCTTTTCAAAGTCAACAAAAAGTCAACTTTTGGTTTTGAAGATTTATTGAGCATGGAAACTCCAATTGAGATGAAACCAAAGAGGCTGGTTAGAGGACACTTAGAGCTTTCTAAAAAGTCCAAGAACACTCAAAAATGTGGAAAATTGAGCAAAATACACCTTGCACAAGTTGGGCATTTTTGAAGAAGTGCACAAAGAGAGATACTTGTTAAAATCCAAAATTTTACAAATGGGCCTAGTTTTTCTTCATTCAAACTTGTTCCTTAGACAATTTGGAACATCCAAGCCCAATGCCACGAATTTTAGCTTTATTTTTCTATTTAATTTGGATTTTATTCATTTAAATACAAACTAAATTAAAAAATAAGGTATAAAATCAAAATTAAATGCAAGATTGATTTTTCTCTCATGCTTGAGGTCCAAGTAACTCACACAAGCTGGCAAATTTCGAAATTTGTATAGATTTGGCAAGAATTTGATTGAAATTTGATTAAAAAAAAAGAAGATTTGATTTCATACAAAATGAAATATTTTTCACATTGATTGATCATTATTTGCTCTTGAATTCAGACCTAAATCCATCCACTATAAATATACAATGCCTACACAACAAGAAAGGACAGAAAGATTGCCTCAAAGAACCCTAAAAAATTTCAAAGAAACTTGTGAAAAAAGCAATTTCGATTTCTGTTTTGCAGGCCAATTCAAGGAGTTTTGAGGATTGAATAAGCATCCTCAAGGTCTCAGGAAGCTATCCCGATCATCCTCACACGTTGAAACACCCATAATCGGTCTAACCAAGTCACAGTTTGTGTCAATATAACTCGAATTCGAATTCATGCATATACTCATGTTTAATGTGTTTTGATTATGTATTTGTGTTTCTAATGATGTTTCTAAGCTTTCTGCATAGTTTGATTTGAGTTTCAGTGCAAGAATCACAAGATGCCATGGTTAGGGTTTCTTGCGAATTAGGGCTTCCTTAAACGGAAAAATTGGACAAAACGAACACCACCATCGTGTTCAGGACAATGTCTCCAATCGAACCATGCCTTTGAATCTCATTTATATTGCTTGTGCATGATTTTCGAAATATGCAGGGGCTTTAGCGTCGAACTCAGCCGACGCAAAGTTTTCAAATTTTCAAACAAAGAAGATGATGTTCTTCGCGCGTAAATCTGGGCATTAGGAATCAGTTTCGCCTATAATGCTTTCGTTTATTTTTTGAACACCTGGACGCTCCAGCTCAGTTGGTCATGGCGCGTGTGTGTGAAGCCAAGGTCTCCAGTTCGAATCCTGGCAAGACCAGTATATTTTTGCTCTTTTGAAACTAACATATTTTTTCTCTTTTTCTATTTTTTCTGTAATATTTTCCATCTAATTTATTTTATCTTTAATATTTTTTATCATGCATCTAAAAAATACCAAAAACATTTATTTTTTGCATAATCATCAGGAAAAATGTTTATTTAATTTTTAATATAAAAATTATTATTTTTGCATGCATATTTAATTTAATTTCTATTTTATCATTTAAATGACTTTTAATTGCTTTTTAATTATCAAATTAACTCCAAAAATTACCACAAAATTATTTTATCATATTAATGTCATTATTAACACAAAAACGTTTTCTAATTCAAAAATACTTATTTTTACTAACATTTTCCTCTTATGCAATTTTCTCGTATTTTCCGATTTTATATCTGTTCACAGGTTATACTGTTTCGGACGATTTTTATTGCTTTTCTTTTCCAATTATGTAACTGCCTATGAGATGTAATAGTTTAATTAGGGCTTTTGTTTTCCGCATTTTCAATTATGTATCTGCCCCGAAGCCATGTAATAGCGTAGGATTTATCTTTCCGCACTTTACATTTCCACAATTTACTTTTCGCACCCTATAAACTGCTAGTAATTAGGCGTGTATGGCAAGATAAAATTGGACATAGATCACTCATAACTCCAAGATAAAATACTTGAATTTGACATACTTTTTCACACATGCACCCCTTAGGGTAATTCTCTCTCGTTGCCTTTACGAATACAAATGGTCAAGTCCCTCGAACGTAGAGGTATTCTAGCACCGTTGTCTACGAAACAAATCATCATAGTCCCTTCGATACAATGATCATAGACCCACGATGTCGCCTACGAATACATGATCTTGACCCTCGATTGTCGCCTACGAAAAATGATGATAGTCCCTTCAAATGTGCTAGGATACTTCCTACAAGTTGCTTTCTATGACCATCCGATGTCCCTTCGAATGTCCCGCTTACATCCAACGAATAGGGTTACCTACCAACTAATGGGATGGATAGCACTATTCTAAAGGAAAGTAAAATAAACACGAAAATGACCAATTCTGAGTAGGTAATAAGACTTTTAGTTGCTTGCTCTATCGAAATACTTTTCACACCTTACACTTTTGTCAAAGTACAAACTCTTTTCAAAACGAAACATTTCCGAACACTTTGTATACATTCCTATATGAATCATTACAAAGTCAAAGCGAAATTCCTTTTTCAAAACAAAACATTTCTGAACACTTTGTATACATTCCTACATGAATCATTACAAAGTCAAAGCGAAATGCCTCTTTAAAAACATTTTTTTCAAACACACAGAAAGCACAATTTTTAAAGTGATCTAAGAGCAACTAAGAGCCCGTAGAAAACTATGGATGGAAAGGGGTGCTAATACCTTCCCTTTTCATAACCTTCTCCCTTACTCAGAATCTAACGAAGGTCTTTTTCTGTACTTTTTACCTTCCCTTAATTGGATAAAAGAAAAGTCGATGGCGACTCTTGCTATCCGCACATTTGCGATACAAAAATCTCAAAGTCAGTTCACCGTGTTACACACGCGGACACAAAATAACATAGCTCTATAGCCATCCTCACCAACTCCTGAGCTGATAACTTTAATCTGAAATCATTAAAGTAAGGGTGAGATTTCTTTATAATTAATATGCATTATAAGTTCCTCAGACAACATAATATCACAAGTATATTAATCCACCCATTCTAGCATAATTCAAATCTCAACATACAGTTACAACCACACAATCCATTATGCACAATAATAACAACAAGAGAATTGTAACACCGGAAACCATCCTAACATGTTACAATTCTATGCAAATACAAATGCAGACGCAATGCATGTGGTACCAAAACGTGACGAAGTCACACACACACTAATCCATCATCACCCAGATACAGTAATCATCGATTCGTCCATAATCACCTGGACACGAATCCAGCCTCATAACCCATCATCACCCAGGAACGGTTATTGGCAATACAAGTCAAATTCCACACAATGGGAATTAACTTCACCAGAATGCATATGCATGCACAACACCAGCATGCAACATTCAATCAATCTATGAATACACCAATTATCATAAACCGAATCAAAACCAAAACATGATGTCCTCAACGATCATGCACACACCAAACAGCATAAACATGCATTCCATTCACCAAAATCCTGATACAATCAATTGCCACAGGTATACTACCGCATATACACCAAGTATGCATTGAATAACAAACCACTTAATTCGGAATTCAACACATTTTCAAAATAATTTCAAGTTACAGGAATTCCCTTCATTTCATAAAATAGAGCATTAAAGTTAAGAAACAACGTCCAAAACGGCGCTCAAAACGGACTTACGGTTTGAAAGTTATGAATTTTTAAAGTTTGGAATTTTTCAAAAAGTAATAGTGGAACCCGGTTCCTCCCAGGGAGAACCCGGTTCCCACAAAGTTCAAAAACACGCCCCCTGGAAAAATGTATGGGGAACCCGGATCCTCGATGCAGGAACCCGGTTCCCAGCAGAAAAATCAATTTTCTTTGAAAAAAATGAACTGGGAACCCGGTTCCTCCCCAGGAGTAACCGATTCCCAACAACCTAGAATGTTCGTCTTCTGGTTTTTATACCAGGAACCCGGTTCCTCCCACATTGGAACCAGTTCCTGCGACCTGCAGAACCAAAATTATGCAGTTTTGACAGCATTATGCATACCAATTCAATCCCTATAAATCCCACACGATCCCAACATTCAAACACAATATAATTGCACAATCCAACAGCAGTAACATGCAATATAACATACTCTGATCATTCCTAATGATCCTATAACACACTAATTACTCAATTCTACACATTCTGACACCAAATTGGGATAATTCTATGAAAACCTAGAATTACTAAATTGAGAATTCTTAACATACTACGATCAATTCTATTGCAATCAAAACCGATAAGGCATGTTAATCAATCGAAATCACCCCTTACCTTGTGGGTTCTTCGAATTCCGGCAACTTTCACTCTTTTCCTCTTTCTCCTCTCTTCTCCAATGTTACGATTGAAGAAAAACCTTCTATTCCTCTTTTTCCTTCTTTTCCCTTTTATTATTCCAATAAATAAAATTAAAATAATAATTAGGATAGGTAGAGTATTTTACTCGTCACACCCCCCATTACTCCTCACACTCCCAACTCCTCCTTTCATTTACTTAATTAATTTATTCCAATAATTTAAAATATTAATAATTAAACTCTAATTAAATTAATAATTAAAATTCTAATTATTTTAAATATTGAATTATTTGGGGTGTCACATAACTCATCATCACTAAATTTTCGAACAACATTGCATTATCAACAAAATTTATCACAACATCATAACATCACAACACATCACAAGGAAAAACAACAACACCGAGTAACACAGCCAATTTCATCACAACCTGCAACCTCACAATTTATTATCAACATCATCACAAGCAAACAACAACAACAACAATTCAACATAAAGAACACAACACAATTTTATCACCTGCAAATTCATAATTTATGGGATGTATATAATTTATTCTATACTCTTAACTAATAAATATATCGTAATAATTTATAATTATAACTTGACATAATCCTCAATGTATTATAAATCACTCTACCACAATCCCTACAATTCTAAAATAACTCTAACGTGCTCAAAATTGCTCTACCGACATCTCTTGTATATAAAATAATGTTTATGAAAATAATTGGTTAATGGTCTGAGTCAAGCAATAGAAAAATAACTCTAAAGGGACAAATACCTTTACCTTTTATTCTACGATTTATTCTACGGCTTATTAGATTTAATTTTAAACAACTCAAAAAAATACTGACAACTCTAAACATGTCAGAATCACCAAAAACAATTAAAATATGACTCTTAATAACTAAAAATAACTCCTGAAAACTTTAACAACTTTATTGACAACTCTATCGATTCTATTGATAACTCACACAAATTTAAAATTGACTTAAATTAGTTAATTAACCCAAAAGAATTATCAGTAATTCAAACTCATAAAAATATTAAACTAATAATATTAAATCATAATTATTATTATTAATATTACTATTATTATTTATACAAATGAAATAAGATATATCAGTAAATTTAAAATAAAAAGGAATTCCTAGTTTTAAAGATGACGTCTAGGAACGTGATGCTATTAATTATTATAGTTTCTTGGTTTTACAACATAGGCTAGCAATACAGTAATTTGGTGCTATAAAGTTGTTATGTTTAACAAAATATATGTCGTTACAGTATTATGGCAAACAAGAGCATACATAAAACAAGAAGACTAAATGTCATTCATGCATATTAACACTTACTAATATATATATATATATATATATATATATATATACTCATGAATTATTCCCAAGAATTCATTCATAATATAAGGATTTAACATCAAATCCTAATGATTTCAATCCATGAAAATTTGGGGATTTCAACCTAAAATTTGGAAATCGAATCGGAATTTGAATCTCCAGCTCAAAACAATTTACTCTTTTGATTTTTTTTAAAGATGCCACGAGCACCAAGTTTAGTGTTTCAAAAAAAGAAAGAAGATGGAAAAGGGGAAAGCTGAAATACCCTAAATAAGATATGTGATGCGACTAGTGCGAACTAGACGCAACGCATTAGGGAGAGACCAGGGTAAGAGGGTTGGTTATATAAAGGGAAGGTATTAGCACCATATATATCTATAGTTTTTTATAGGAACTTTTTTATGCATTTGTGTGTTTTATTTGCTATGCTGTTTTGGGAAAATTTCTCCTTTGTGATTTAAGAAGGGTTTGTTAGGCAGGAACCTAAGTTTATTTATTATTATTATGCTCACAAGGATCACTGGGATCCTCTTCATACATATCCCCTAGTGGGAATCAAAGCATTTATAGCTCTAATCTAAGGGAAACTATGGTTTGTTTGGTTTGAGGGAGAAAGAAGTATGCTCGCCAAGGGTGAGACCTTGTGCCTTTGTATTCTCCCCTGGCGGTTGAGAAACTCAGAGCAATCGTAGTCCCACTTATGTGCTAGTGGAAGCAAAAATATTAAGAGACGACGACAAGTGTCATCTTAATGAAAAATGTATCTAATCTATTTCATCATATATATTTTTGAAAATTTGATTGTTTAAATCTTTCATTGTAAGCATTGGGTGTTTTTCTTGAGCGTACAAGCGATACCACCTAAAGTTAATAAAGATGTTTGAAAAAAAATTGAATCTTTCATTGTAAGCATTGGGTGTTTTGCTTTAGTGTACAAGTGTTTCCACTTACAAATTAAGAAATATGTTTTGTTTGTTTAAAAAACAGTGTTTGATTTGAAAATAAAAATTAATTTGTATGTGATGCTATAGATGAGATACTTCTTCTATAGAGATGATTTATTACTTATCTCTAAGGATAATTGTTTTGTTATTGATTAGGGGGGTGCTTTTAAGAAGCATGTGGGTCCTTGTATTGTAAGCCCAAGAGGAGGCTATTCGAGGGACATCGAGGGTCCTTCTATTGGGAGCCCAAGAGAAGGCTCTAGGGTATGGTTGGCTTGGCTTTAAGAGTGATTTCACCGGGAAACCATACTCTTAGGGTTCTATCCTAGCGAAGGTGATTCTTTGTATTGGAAGCCCAATATATGGCTGCTATAGATTTTCAGGTCTCTTTCTTGTATGAGGCCCAAGAGAAGGCTAAACTCAACGAGGGAGTTCTTTTGTACGAAGCCCAAGAGGAGGCTAACTCAACGGGGGAGTTCTTTTGTAAAAAGCCCAAGGAGGGGCTAACTCAATAAGTGAGTTTCTTTTGTACGAAGCCCAAGAGGAGGCTATGGGGAACCTAGTTTTTAAACTAGTTGTAATGACATGAATAAACAAGAACAAGTATATGAACAAGTATATATATGACAAAGTGTGTGTGTGCATTCATAAAAGTTCATGAAGGAAATATATAAACACGTGTATAAAACAAGAAATTAAAAGCTAGTGTAACTTGAATAAATACAAAGGAGTATGAAAATAAATATATAAACAAGTTTTAAAACAAGCGAATAAGCTAGTATACTTGGATATATACAAGGGAGTAGGACTTACACCTTAAAGGAGGCATACTGGAATAAAACAATTTTCACCTGGAATAATACTCCTACTAATACTAGTGGAATTGATGTATCAACAAGCGGAATAAAACTAGCGAACAATACTAGTTTATACTTGAATATTTGTAAAAAAGATTGAATATGTACAAGGAAATCAATATGTAAACAAAAGGGTGGATATTTAGAAGGAAACTAAGTATGTACATAGGAGGGTTGGTACTTACACCGTAAGGGAGGCCCATGATCAATTTGATTTTAAGTTCGAATAATTTTCGAGGAAAATCCTAGTTCGGTTTGTATTTTCAAAGGTTAATCGAATCCATCCTGGAAAAGATGTGTGTAAGTTAATTAAAATGTTTTTTGAAAGTTTTGAAAAGGTTTGAAAAGTTAAATGTATTCACAAGAAATTTTGAAAAATATTTAGGTTTGAAAAATCAAGGAGAAAACATTTTTGAAAGCATTTTAAAATACTTAAAAACGTCTTTTAACTCAGGACCTTGCACTCAAAGGTGAAAAAAATTAAACACTGGGCCACATGTGTGGCTTGTTATTAACACTCCTTCATTTAATTTTATTTAAAAATAAGTTTGTGAAATGGTTTGAAAAAGAGTTGAAAATTGGAAAAGAAGTGAAACTTGAAAAAAACAAAAGGTCTCAAGGGGATTCGAACCCTAGACCATAGGCATGGCAAGTGACTTAAGAGTGCGTCGGCTGCCACTGGGGTGGTTGTTTCATAGGTGAATAAAACAAGCTAAAACATATATATTTAAAACGCGAATTCAAAAATGGGACAGAGGGCACCATGCCCTTCATCTTCCTCAACATGACAAACTCCATAGCCAAATTTGAATTTCTTTGATTTTTGATCAAATTGAAAAATGCAAAAAGCAAAATTGCTCACAATTTCATCACAATTTCAGCCATGTAACTTATTAAAGCTAAGAATCAAAGATCATAGATAATTTCTAGAAAGTACCAAATGAACCTTAATCGAAAATTTCAACTAATCTAAGGGCACGATTGATTTTAAGTGAAATTGAGGATTCATATAGCTTGAGCAATATGATATCTACATTTCTAACTATTAAAATGATGCCAAATATGCTTATATAAGAGAATCAGATTTCGAAATACTTACCTCTTCAATCAAATTTCCAGAACTCGTATGAGTTCTTCCAAATGCAAAGTTGTGATACTGCGAGCTTCTTTGGACCTTCCTGAGTGTGCTCCAACTCCTAGCTTGCTTTGAAACTGGTTGAATTCCTCTACCTGACTCAAACTACAGGTGACAGGTTTTATAATAGAGGATGATGATGGAGTTGTTATAGAATTAGATCACGGGTTTAGATCACTTATATATGATGTATGGAAGGTGTTTGAATGATTAAAAGAGGGAACACACGAGTGGATTTTGATTTTACAAGTTAAGGCTCAAAACTTCCACAAATGGAATTTTTATGAGGAAACTGACTTTTGGTTGTTTTTGTGATGGTTTAAAGTTTCAAACAACTTCTAAATGATATTTGAATGACACTTTTGGTTAGAATTTGCTAGGATTGAAAATTGGAATTCTAACCTCTTTGAAAATGAGAAAACTTGCAATTTAAGAAAGAATGAGAAAACGTGTTTTATAATTGTTTTGGTGTGATTTCAAAATGAGGAAAGTCCTCTGTTTATAGGCCAAGAGATTTGGAGAGCAAGGAAAAGATAAGCTTTGTAATTTTGCAACTTGGATCTTAAGGAATAAGAAAAGAATCTTCACATTAAATGCACATGGAATCTTTTCTAAACCATGGTTAAATCACTCAAGTGATTCTATCCTTCTTCAATCATTGCCTTTGGATATTTTTGAATGAAAACTTACCCTTTGGTGATGACAACGCTTCTAGAAGGGAAAGAGATAAGTTTTGGCTAAAACTTGGTGATGACCTATAATTTCATGTTTATGGACCAATATGTTCTAATTTCATAACCCTAGCTATACAAAATATTTTTGCAAGTTCTTATACATTTTGGAAAGCTTGGAAAAAAATCCACAACTTTCATGTTTTGAGTTTTTTCTTGAATCAAAATGGATCTAGGTGAAAAATGGACATGAAAATGATGAAAAAAGTGATAAAATTTCAAGTTTTGACTTTTTGTTGACTTTTTCATACATTTTGATTTTTTATGATCATGATGAATAATTTGAAATGATTTGATGATTGAAAAAAATCTGAATTTCAAAAGTTGACCAAAAGTCAAAGTTTGACTGATTTGAACAGTTGACTTTTTGTTAGATGATTCAGAATTTCTCAGATGATCAATCATGACATTTGAGATGTTTTAAATCAAGAAATTAGGTCAAGATATTGCATTAATGATTTTGATATCATTCTTCAAGCAATTAGGTCACTCATTGAGCAAAAAGTCAATGATACACCATCCTTGATCAAAACCCTAATTTGGTCAATTCAAGATAGATCTTGAGGAAATGATGAGAATTTGAAGATCAAATGTTGATGATTGATGAAGATAGATCAATTGAGGTGAGTGAAGACTCAAACCCTAATTTGACCATGTCTTGAACTGATGAAAGAGTTTGATCAAAAACCCTAATTTGGCTCAAGGAGCACCCACACAAGCTATCTTGCTCTGGAATTGTCAATGATGCAGTGATGCATATGTGAATGATATATGATGGTATCTTAGGTCAAAAATTGGGGTATGACAACTGCCCCTGTTTAAGTTTCTTTAACCTGAGATATGAAGATGAAAATCTTTGTCTCGATAGGTGTGAAGAGACTTCAGAATACGCAAATTTTGGACCTAAGATACTAAAAAATGCTAATGATGCAAAGGGATTGCATAAAGTGTACATGATAGGGAAAAAAACAATTGTGAGGATATCTAAATATGTCTAAGAAAGGAGAATCCTGTTTGTTGAGAAACAAGTATATGTTTCATAAGGAAAAGAGTATCTGAAAGGAAGTGAATATTTGTTTCGCTTTGGGAAACAAAGAGATTACCTTCTGTCAGCCTTGTGACAGTGTTCAAGGTAATTAAAGGAGATATTACCAATTATCAGCCTAGTGATAGTTTATGGTAATTTGGAATGAAGAATCATTTATCGATTATCAGCCTTGTGATGGTAAATGGTATGAGTTCTGAAGATATTACCAATTATCAACAAAGTGATAACTATAACAAGGTAATTCTTAAGAAATTTTTACTGAGTATTCAGCCTTGTGAATAATAGACAGTAATGGAAATAGATCTAAAATGAGTTTCTACTTTCCCAATTACAATCGTGTCGGGGTTCTTTTTGAGAAGATGCGGGCGTTTTGATTGTAAAGATACAGGTTTCTCAGAGAGAAAGACAACTGTGGGGATTTCTTAAACTTTCATGATTGGACTTATTTAAGACGAACATCGTTTTATGATAAGTTCAAAGATGAAAAGGAAATAAACGGCTCAAATGATGAGGCTATTGCTTATTGTTTGCAGGTATATTTTTGTGAAATCTAGACTTGAATTGGTTGGAGACAAGGTTCTATCCAGGAATGAACAGGAAAGAAACAGTCAATTAAGACTTTGTACCCAATGAGGAACAAACTCAATTGGGGAGCTGGAGAAAGAATGTGTTCTTTCTGCTTAGGAGTGACAACCTAATGAAGAGGTGACACACCCATACTTGTTTTCAGGAATAAATGCAACTTAAACAAGTGATATTGAATAAATATTGAAAAATGCAAGAATGCATTAATGATGCCATTATGTATGAATAATGAATGTCATGAATCTCATATGCATGTTGACGATACTTGATAAGACATCAAAGCGTATTTGGAAAAGGACTACGTCGCAGCTCAATCAAATACTTAGCAAAATCTTCAACAATGGTTTAGATATATCTGATGATGAATAAAAGTTGCATGCTTTAGACTTTTCTGGGGAGAAAAAGCATTTTTACTGGAAATCCTACTAGATATTATTTTTGGATAAGAATGTCGTCTTTGATGATCTCTTTCAGGGAAGAGAAAACTTCTCAACAATTGTTTATCTTTTAGAGTTCGAAACGCTCAAGGAGATAACTGTTGTTGTTCCTTCTATGTTCACAATTCGAAGGAAAATTTTTGTTTTATTTTGAAAAGTTTTGAAGTAAAAATTAATTTAAAACTTTTTTTCTGTTTTTTGTTTCAAAAGTGATTTTCACAAGAAAAAGCGTTATTTTGCAAGACAAAATAAAGCAAGAATTGCAAACAAGTGGTCATAAGGCTCAAATTTATTGATAGAATGGTAATCAGCCAAAAGCGTGATTCCATGGACTACTTACAAAAGTTGGAAATGATAATATTGTTGGTGTAAGCCCAAGAGGCCAATACATTTTGGTACTTGTATCGGATTATTTATTAATAATAAAAGGCTTTTCTTTATTATGTTGCTTTTTGAAAATAATAAAGTCCCTAGAATAGTTAGTCTGTTTAATGCAATGTTAAGTGTGACTTAATCATGAGATCCATTAAACACAAGACATTATTCTTAAAGTATCCATAATCGAGCTTTATTGTGAAGTGGGATAACATTAAAGCATTGAGATTATTATGAAGATAGACTGATGATCACATCTCATGGATCATGGATAAGGAGTTATCAAGTCTTGACATATGTATAAATGTTAGGAGTAATATTTATACTGGATTGACCCGCTATGAGAATACTACATAGAATGTTATGCAAAGTGTCATTAGTTATTCTCATGGTGATAAGTGGTGCATACCACCCTTCAACCTGAAACCACTATGGACCCTAGATGTAGAGTCAAGTGCTTTATTGCTGATCAAACGTTATCTGTAACTGGATGATCATAAAGACAGTTGATGGGTACTTCACAAAGCATGCTGAGGGACATGAGTGACCTAGATGGAATTTTCCCATCCTGCGTAACAGCATAAATGTCTGAGGGCCCAATATTGAACTGGACAAGGATGACACGGTCTATACCTTGTGTTCAATATAGACATAAGGGCAAAAGGGTAATTATACACACAAGTATTATCACGGAAAGGTTTTGTCAGATCACATGACATTTTCGTGACATGGGTAGCAGTGATTTGTTGCTAGATACCGCTCACTATTTATTATGTTAAATGTGATTTAATATAATTGCCAACATCGCGGAAACCTACATGGTCACACACATAAGGACAGATTACTGAGAGTTAGTGTAAATAAGGAACATCATAGGGTACAGTGTACTTAAGTGGAATACGGAATGTGGTAAGGTACCACATGCTTAAGTGATATACGATACATCATAATGTATGATTTTCGTGTGCTTTATTGGGCTTTTAGTTTACAACCTTTATTGGGCTTTAGTTTGCAGTCCACACTTGTGGTCTTATAAATAGAACCCTTGTGATGAAGCTTTTCACTTGATGCAAATCCGGTCCTGAATCCTTGCCGAGATTTCGTTCACTCTCTCACTCAAAGCTTTCGTTCATGAGCAGCTAGCACTGTGATCAGAAGCATACTGTTCGTGTGGACTGAGTAGAGACGTTGTTCTTCATCAACGTTCGTGATCAAAGCATCAGAAATCCAAATTGCCACAAGAGGTAAAAATACTCTATCACTGACCGTGAACATTCGTAAGGATCACAAAGGAAAATTGTGTTCCACTGCAATTTTTAATGTCGCAATTTTCCTTAAAATATAGTAGGAAAAGGCTACATTAAAAACAATAACCAATATTCTCCCTAACAACTTTAAATTCCAATTGTGCTTGTTGGTTTAGAAGATTTGATTGAAGATCCGTTGATGGAAAATTCTTCAAGTTGACGAAGTACAGACTGATGCAGTAACTTTGTCATTTAATCCTTAATTTTTTCCTAGATTTCCTCTTCAGGTTTTCAATCTACCAGGATAAACTTTTTTGTTTATTGTCTCTAATTTTTGCCTACACCGTCCTTTCAGGTTTTCAGTCTACCGAGACGCTCATTTTTTCCTAAGCCGCCTTTTTCGAGTTTTCGAATTATCGAGCTGTTCTTTTGTCTTTTTAGACAAAGTATTTCTTGATTGCATCAGCATTTAAAGAATGTGGGAGTTCATCAGCGTCCATGGTTGTGAGAGTCATAACACCACTAGAAAAGCTTCTTTTGACGATGTATGGGCCTTCGTAATTAGGAGACTATTTTCCCCTAGAATCTGGTTGAAAAGACAAGATCTTTTAAAGGACGAGGTCGCCTTCTTGAAATTCACGAGGTCAAACCTTTTTGTCAAAGGCTTTCTTCATCCTTCTTTGATATAACTGTCCATGACATAAAGCGGTCTTACATTTTTCTATGATTAAGTTCAACTGATCGTATATGCTTTGACACCATTCAACCTCAGATAACTTAGCCTCCATTAGGACTCACATTGATGGAATTTCAACTTCCACGGGGAGAACTGCTTCCATGCCATACACTAAAGAGAAAGGGGTTGGCCCTATTGCAGTGCGTACTGAAGTGCGATACCCATGTAAATCAAATGGCAACATTTCATGTCAGTCTTTGTAAGTGATGACCATTTTCTGGATGATTTTCTTGATGTTCTTGTTGGCGGCTTCTACAATGCCGTTTATCTTTCATCGGTAAGGAAAAGAGTTATGATTCTCAATATTGAATTCCTCACATAGTTCTTTCATCATTTTGTTGTTCAAGTTTGATCCATTGACTGTAAAGATCTTGCGTGGAATTCTATATCGACAAATGAGGTGGTTCTTGATGAACCTCACAACCACTTGACTTGTAACATTGGCGTAAGGTGATGCTTCGACCCATTTGGTGAAGTAATCGATGGCCACTAAGATGAAGCGATGACCTTTTGAAGCTTTATGTTCAATCATTCCAATCATGTCGATACCCCACATGGAGAAAGGACGCAAAGAGGAGAGACCATTGAGTAGAGTCGGTGGCACATGGATCTTATCTGCGTAGATTTAGCACTTGTGACATCTCTTAACGTGTTTACAACAATCAGATTCCATTGTTATTCAGTAGTAACCTGCTCTTAAGATTTTCCTGGAGATTGCATGCCCATTTGAATGGGTTCCAAAGGACCCTTCATGCACTTCGTGTATTAACATATCTGCTCCGTGTTTGTCCACGCATCTGAGAAAGACCATGTCAAAGTTTCTTTTGTATAACACATCTCCATTCAGGAAGAAATTTCCAGAAAGCTGCCTTAGAGCTTTCCTATATTTGTGTGATGCCCCGAGTGGGTACTCTTGAGTCATAGAACAACGGTTTATCGTTGATGATTGCTTCAGTTGCAAACACATAGGTAGGTCTTTCAAGCCACCTGATGTTGATCTTAGGCATATCATTCCAATGGTTCACTTTGAACATGGATGATAGAGTAGCCAAGGCGTCTTCCATTCGATTTTGATCTCGACGAATGTGATGTAATTCAACTTTGTTGAAGAAAGTCAACAAACGTCTTGCATAATCTCGGTAGGGAATCAAACCAAGGTGATGAGTTTTGTACTTGTCTTTTATTTGATTGATCACAAGGGCTGAATCTCCATATATGTCAAGGATCTTGATCCTTGAGTCGATGGCTTCTTCGATACCCAAGATATAGGCTTCGTATTCTGCGATGTTGTTAGTGCAATCAAATAGAAATCTTGCGGAAAACGGTATATGAGTACCCTTGGGAGTAATGATGACTGCCCCAATTCCATTTCCGAAAATGTTAACTGCTCCATCAAAACATAGACCCCATCTTGAATTAGGATCAGGACCTTCTTCAGGTAACGGTTCGTCACAAACTTTCATCTTTAAGTACATAACATCCTCGTCAGGGAAGTCAAACTTGAGAGATTAATATTCGTTGATTGGTTGATAAGCCAGGTGATCAGCGAGAATGCTTACTTTGACCGCTTTTTGGGCATAGTACTTGATGTCATATTCAAATAATAACATCTACCATCGGGAAATCCTCCCTGTTCAGGCAAGCTTTTCAAAGATGTACTTGATTGATCCATTTTGGATATTAACCAAGTCGTTTGATTGATCATGTACTGGTGAAGACATTTTGAAGCCCACACCAAAACACAACAGTTTTTCTTGAGCATGGAGTAATGAGTTTCACAATCTGTGAACTTTATACTCAAGTAATAGATGGCATTCTCCTTCTTACCGGTTCATCTTGTTGTCCAAGCACGCAGACCATAGAATCTTCTAACATGGTAAGGTACATGATTAGAGGTCTTCCTACGATCGGAGAAATCAATATCGGAGGTTCTGGCAGGTATTCGTTGATACTGTCAAACGCTTTTTGGAAATCTTTTGTCCACACAACCTCTTGATTTTTGGGGAGAAGCTTGAATATTGGCCAACAAGTAGCACTCATTTGAGAGATAAATCTGGAGATGTAATTCAATCGAACACGAAATCCTCTTACTTGCTTTTCAGTTTTTGGAATAGGCATTTCTTGAATAGCTTTGACTTTGTTAGGATCAACTTCAATACCTTTTTGGCTGACAATGAAACCTAGGAGCTTTCCAGATGTCACCCCAAAGGTGCATTTTTTTGGATTCAAGCGAAGCTGATATTTCCTTAATCAATAAAACAACTTCAAGAGATGTTCTATATGTTCTTCTTTAGTGTCAGACTTTGCTATCATGTCATCCACATAGACTTCAATCTCTTTGTGCACCATGTCATGAAAGAGAGTACTCATTGCTCTTTCGTAAGTTGCGTATGCACTCTTTAATCCAAACGACATTACTTTGTAGCAAAATGTTCCCCATGATGTGATAAAAGATGTCTTCTCCATGTCTTCGGGGGCCATTATGATCTGATTATAACCAGAGAATCCTTCCATGAAGGAAAAGACACTAAACTTTGCAATGTTATCAACCAACATGTTAATATGTGGTAATGGGAAATCGTCCTTTGGACTAGCTTTGTTCAAGTCCCGGTAGTCAACACACATCTCGACCTTTCCATCTTTCTTTGGAACATGCATTATGTTGGCTAACCATTGAGGATATTTGGAGGTGACGAGAAAACCGGCGTTGAGTTATTTTTGAACCTCCTTTTTTATCATATCAGCCATGTCTGGGTGAGTCCTCCTAAATTTTTGCTTAACTGGCGGACATTCATACTTTAATGGCAAGTGATGCTCTACGATGTTGGTATACAACCCTGGAATGTCCCGGTAGGACCAATCAAACACATCGACGTATTCTTTAAGAAGATCTATCAGTTTTCTCTTGACATCATCGTCGAGTAAATCTCTGATGCTTACTTCTTTTCAATTTTCCTCAGAACCCAAGTTCATCATTTCTAAAGGCTCTTTGTGAGGCTGAATGGCTCTTTCCTCATGCTTAAGTAGTCGGGAAATATCATATGGGATCCCTTCTTCTTCCTTTTCTTCGGCTTCAAACACAGGAAATTCAAAGTTGGGATAGGGCATAGGGTTATTGCATTCAACGGTTTTATTCATTTTTTAATCTGCACAAATGATTTATGTTCGTTTTTTTTTAGAAAAAGCAAATGCAAAAGTGTATGCACGTTATTTTTGAAAATGTTTGTTTTTATTAGGTTTTTTAGGATTACCATTTCCAGAAAAAAGGCAAAAAATGAAAAACAAACACAAAATGTGGGAATTCAAAACGACGCTTTATTTATGATTCACATATGAAACAAGGCCCTAAACACAAACTCTTTTGTCTTGGGCGAGACAAAGAGAGAAACGTTTAAACTCTATCCCTATAAAACACCTCTCTGGCTTGGGTTGGGCGAGAGTTTAAAATAAAAGTGAGATGACTACTTAGAACGGTGAAACAACAGTCTAAACCTCAACAACTTTCCAATAGTGACGAACTCCTTGGTACACTATGTATTCGGCAGTTTTCCCTTAGGATCATCTTCAGTGATGACGTTGACCGTTGGTCGAGCAGGATTTGAAGGCTCTGGTATGTTAAACTTGTACTTTATACTGATGAGGCGATCTTCCTCTGCTTGTTTGACAGTACAAGGAGTATAAAATGAGGTACATGTGTCTTCAGGCGGCATGTATTATGAACTTTTAGGTTTTATTTCCCAATCTTCTAGATGAAGAAACTCGTTGTCAAAGACAATTTCCAAGTCATTTTTGGGACCATCTTCCCAATCGTCTCCAAAAATTGCATTTATCTCGGAATAGACAAATTCAGGTTCAACAACCTTGGCAGGTGTATTAAAGTGAAGATCTTCAATTGTGATCTCGAATGGATAATGAGATTAAGAGGGAATGTATGCTTCTTCTGGTTGACTGAGATATTCAAGAGGATTATCCCATCCATTTGGTTGGATTTCTTCGATTGAAATTCTTGAACTTTCAAGGACGGTATATTTTACCATGAAGTCAAATTTTCCACTTGGTTGCCCCAAGGTATCCCAAACCTCAGGTGGGATAGGTGGAATTTCTTCTTTATCCTCTTGCTGGGACATGCCTTCGAGCTTGTCTAAAGGAGGATAGAACAGTGTATACGGTTCTTCGTGAGATATGTATCCAAAGTCATTGAGATAAGTTTTCCATTCTACAGAACCAGAGAGATTTTCTTTAGTGCCTTCTTCAATAAGGACGTTGACCTCTTTTGGAATAGGGTTAAGGAAACCTCTGCTGTGGAAAATTTATGTGATTGGACGAAGCGTTTCATCCTTCTTAGTAGATTTTGAGAGTACTGGAGTAAATCCGAGTCCCGTTTTTGTTTCTTTGTTGACAAGAATCACAACTTGTCCCCAACCGGAGGCAGTACCATATTTCACTATCTGTGATGCTTCTTTATAAGAGGAGATAAATGACCTATTTTTCTTGGTAGATTCGTCTTCTAACGAGAGACCATGGAACTGCGTTCATTCTACAACGTCAGCAGTGATGAAAGAGAAAGTAGATAAGTAGCTTACTAACAAGGCTTGCTCCCCACTTATGGTTACCAACTTCCCATTTGTTATGAATTTCAATTTTTAGGGGAGCGTAGATGTTACTGCTCCAGCTTCATGTATCCATGGTCGACCTAGAAAACAATTGTAGGCAGCTTGAACGTCCATAACATGGAAGGTGACTTGAAAATTATGCGAACCAATTGTCATCGGAAGTTCGATTTCTCCAATAATAGATTTTATTGATCCATCAAAAGCTTTGACTACCACACCACTGAATTTCATAGGTGTTTCTTTGTAAGACAAACGAGCAAGAGTCGTTTTCGGCATTATGTTTAAGGAAGCGCTAGTGTCCACTAGCACATTGGACTAAGAGTCAGATTCACAGTTCATATAGATATGTAGAGCAAAATTGTGATCCCAACCCTCTTCAGGGAGTTCTTCATCATTGGAGCTCAGATTGTTGCAAGCCGTTATGTTGGCTACAATTCCACCAAATTGATCGGTAGTTACATTGTGATCTACGAAGGCTTGATCCAAAACTCTCATCAAGTCCTCTCGATGAGCTTCAAAAATTAAAAGCATAGAGAGTATTGGAATTTTGGAAGGAGTTTGCATCAGTTGATCCACAACTATGTACTCACTCTTCTTGATCATCTTTATAATTTCATCATAGTTGGGATTGATATTGGTTCCATAAGAAGGACCAATGTTTAAGTATGGATTGCCAACGGGAACTCCTATGGGATTCACAACGGGTACATCGATAGGACTTTGCATATTCATAGGAGCAATAGGATGCTTTGATGGAAACAGGGTATGCACACGCGCACTCTTAGTTACTCGACTTACTTCGGCGATGTTAACTACAGATGAAAGAGTAGGTATAGGGACTTGTTTCCTATTTTCAATCATTGTTGCATTGTATTGGTAGGGAACTGCTTTGTCAAAGTCATAAGGAGTAGGTCCAGGTAGACAAATGATCAAAGGAGAAACAAGAACCATTGGATTGTTGTAAGTAACTTCTATGCGCTCGGGCATGTTGAAATGACGAATGATGACGTTTACTTCAGGAGTTACCGAGTTGATATCTGAGACTAAAAGCTCATGCAGATAACATACTATCATATTCACTTCATTCTCATTCCTATTTCTGAGGATTCAAATTTAGCCATTATCCATTAGTCGCTAAAGATCTATTTTTACAGTAGAACACCCACGAGAATCTCTATAACAAATCCTACAAGATTTGTAGTTTTGTCGAGCAAAACCACCCATTACGCAGAATGTGGCATGCATCTGTACTAGATTTGCTCTTACCAAGTTTATGTTGAAGACTTGATACTGGCCAGGACATCCATACACCATGCTCACAGCGTGCCCTCCCTAATTAGGAAGCGGATTAGCTTGTACGTTCGAATTCATATCTCTAAAAGAAAGAAGGTTACCTCTAACCAATCTTTGAACTCCAGCCTTCAAGGCTATGCAATGTTCGAGATCATGGCCAGGTGCCCCTTGTTGAAAAGGACAAGAAACATAAGCTTTGTACCACCAAGGTAACTTATCGGGCACTAGCGGTGGTGCTCTAGTTTGAACAAGATTCCTCTCGGTTAAAGTAGGATATAACTCTGTGTAAGACATAAGAATTGGGTCAAACTGCAAAATTCTAGGAGGTCGAGGCTGCTAATTCTGTTGTTGAAATTGTGGGGTGAATCCCATGTTTGAAGTTTAACTAACAATTAGTGTGATATTGGCTACCTGTCGTCGGTGATTAACGTTTCTTCTAGGCCTCCCTTGGGATACCATTCCAACATCTTGTTCTTTCTTCTTTGGGAAACCACTTCCAAATTTCTTGGTTCCGCTTGAGGATCCAACTTCTTTGGTTAAACATGTTACTCGGACTCCTTCTTCAAATGGCACTCCCATGTTTACCATTTCGGTGAAATCATTTGGAGCACTGGGGATCATGCGTTCATAGTAAAAAGGGCCTAGAGTATTCAAGAAGATCTTGGTCATCTCTTTCTCTTCCAATGGTGGATTTATTTGGGAAGCAATTTCCCTCCATCGTTGGCCATACTCTTTGAAAGTCTCTTTATCCTTTTGAGACATTGCTCTTAGTTGGTCTCGATCTGGATGCATGTCTAATTTGTACTTATATTGTCAAACAAAAGCTTCGCCTAGGTCATTTAAAGTTTAAATGTTAGTACTATCCAATCCCATGTACCGTTTTAGAACGGCGCCAGTAAGACTGTGTTGGAAGTAGTGAATGATCAAATGATGATTATCGTTGTGAGTAGACATCTTCCTAGCATACATCACAAGATGGCTTTGTGGGCAATAGTCACTTGAGGAAATGTTACTCCGGGTTGCGAAGTAGAAGATGGATTCTGCAAAGTAGGAACCTAAGTTGTGGTTACCGGTACTTCAGAAGTATTATGAAGAAAACCTACGACGAAGTTGAAAGGCATTCCGTAAGGGTAACCCTCTAGAATAGTGAAAAGCGTTTTACTAACTACGATGGCAAAAACTGGAATAGTAGTGATTTCAGAAATCATTGTCGCTTGAACTTGACTGTTAGGTGGTGGTTACTGCGTAGTTACAAACGAGCTCGCCAAAGCATTGAGTCTTCCCACTTCCTCTTGAAGTGTGGTTACTGTACCACAAAGCTTAATATTCTCTTGTTCGAAATCTTCCATTGCTTTCTTTCTATTTGAACGAGTATTGTGTGATGACTGGTTATTTCATCGGTTATTTTAAAAACAATGAAATCGCCACCTAATTTTATTTTTTCTAAAAAGAACGGGAAAATATAGATAAAACCCACGAAGATAGATAAGGTGGTCTACGAGTCCAAAAAGACATGGATTCAGAAGTCTGTTATGCAAGGGGAAAGTATCAGCACCACTCACATCCATCGTACTCGATGGGAAGTGTTTAGCTCTAAGTGTTTGTGTGTATATTCTCTAATTTCTAAATTATGATCAAGAAATAAGAAAGAAGGAAACGAGGTTTGTTTATTATTATTTTGAGTTTGCCGCGGTTTCAAAACCTTGTGCCTACGTATTCCCTCGTTCAATGGGAAAGTCAAAACTCCGTAGTTCTTCTTGAAAATGTTTTAGTTGGTTGTGTTGATTTTATAAGAAAAATCGTGCATTAGACATTTCAAATGCTTGAACTTTTGACTAGTTTAGTTTGTTTGAAAAGCTAAGTCTTTGTTCGTATTTGAAATGGCTATTGCACACTCTTTGTAAGAAAAGAGTTTGACGATCGCATATGATCTCCATCTCTAAGCCATAAGAGCCACCAAGAAGTAAAACTTCTCCCCCACTTGTCTCAAACTCATCTCTGCAGACTAACAAATAGAAACAAGCAAGTACCGGCAGTGTTTCAAACACATGTCGCATACAACAGGGTCAAACACATTAATAACCTGGCCGACAGACCGACCTGCTCTGATACCACTAATGTAACACCCCAAATTTACCCAAGGTTTTATATACAAAAATCAGAGTAATTTAAAATTTCATAAATTAAATACTGAGGCATCACATCATCAAACCAAATCACTTTAAACAGTTTGCTTTAAAGTATAAATCTCGGATACATAGCAGCGAGAAAACATAAATTGATTCATAAAAATCAAAACAATTTCTTTATTGAACTTCCTCATCAAAATCATGTTTTCATAATTTATGGTTCTTATGCACAAAAGGAATAATAATAAAAGAACAACAACAAGACGACATAAATATTCCCCTCGAGTGCTACGTATCAGAGCGACACCGACTCGACTAACAGCAGCTATAAACTCCGTTTTTATAACCTGCACGTTACCAATATAAAGGTAACGGCGAAACAAGTAAAGGGTGAGATAATCCAAAACATATAGTTAAAGGCATGATAAAATATATATAGTTTTGGAATTGTAAAGGATATAAGTTAATAAGTGCATTCCAACACATATCCAAACCTCACTTACTTCGATCGTCATTCTAATGTGTATAATCTACACTATATCGCCATAACCTCATCGGCATACTTCGTCGCAACAACACATAAACTTCCATCGCCACGAGATCATCACAAGTTAATACATCACTAACCAATACGGCAATTATAAACAACAACATCAAACAATACTAATAACTTAAGCATCATAAATGAAATCATCACAAATAGGCTAAAGCCCATCGTCGCTTTTGGCATAAAAGCCCATCGTCACAAAACATCATCACATCATATTTGCATTAAGCATTTCATCAAAGTTAAATCATCGCAAAACTCATTATTTATACTCATCACCTAGTTATCATGAAACTATCAAGTTATATTCATTTCATATTCATCACAAAGATCATCACCAAACAAAGCATCGTATATCATCGCAATTCAACATCATCCATCAATTAAAACTCAACGCCAAACAACCCAAACATAAACATATCTGACTCCATGAGACACGACTATGTTATGCATGTGGTACCCGTCGCTTTGTCCATAATTAGGAACACTTGGCATAAAAGCCTCGTCGCTTGGCATAAAAGCCCATCTTCGCCAATGCAATGTATGTTACTCAATAATAAATAACACAACACAAAAACATCATCATCGCTTATCAAAATTGGCATAAAGCCCACATCGCCATAATTTATCGAAATCAAGATAAATATATCATCACATTATATTTGCATTATGCAAAACGTCACATATAATTCATGTTCATCAAAAATCATGCATTCACAAATCGGAAGCATTTATTAATAACATCAATATAATCATCACATCATCATGTACAAAGACATATACCATCGCATCATATATCAACAAGTATTCACTAACTAATACGTCGTCGCAAACATTATGTTTAATCACCCCACCTCATTATCGATTTGTTCACTAAATTCTAAATACGGAAAAATAGTCAAACACCTATCATCGTCGCAAAAGCCATCGCTAATAACCGGAATTACTCCTAATCGTCAACATCGCCATCGGATTTTCCATACGTGTCTTAAATCTACTAAAACGCAATCCGATTCAATTTAACCGTAAATTGGCCTATTTCGGGTCATCTCGTAAAAACTCGCAATTTCTAAAAACTAACCTCGCCACTACGTTCTACACGCCGAACTTAGATAGCACGTCAATTTTTGTTGAAATCGGAGTAACTTACTCCATCGTCGAATTTACCGGAATCGGAAAATCGGAACATAATCGGGTTCCAAAAGAAGTTTGAAAAATCAGAATTTTGGAGGCTACAGATGCATCAACACGGGCACCCGTAACACAGACCGTGTTGATTCACACGGGCGCCCGTGTTGACCTTTTGAATGGAGAATGCCAACGCCGTGTTGATTCATGCCGTGTTGATTCTCGACTTTGGAATTTTGCGTTCTAGTGGCTTTTCAACACGGGCACCGTGTATCAACACGGCCGTGTTGAAAAGCCACTAGAACGCAAAATCAAAATCGAAGAATCAACACCCCGATTGGCATCCCATTCAAAAGGTGTGATCCGTGTGACGCGTGAAAACTCCATTTTTAACATTCCCAACTACACTTTTACTATTCCCATTGATTCTAATCATCATCAACCTCATAATCCCTACTCCTAATTCAACTTTTCTAATCTATTTCAATCAAACACACAACTCATAAATCATCCTATCAATTTTTCCCCCAAATCCAAAATATAACTATCAAAACCTAACAATATGAGATGGAGAATCAAACCCCTTACCTCATAAGCTTGGATGATCCATGTTGATTCCACAAGACTCCATCCTCAAGCTTGCTCATGTTCTTCCTTTTCTTCTCTTGCTCATCTTCTCTCAAAACCCTTTCTTTCCTCCAAGTTTCTAAGTTTGGTTGTTGTAGGAAAATGGGAAGAAAAGGGAAGGAAAATGGTTTTATAAATGTTTTCTTACTAGCTAGGGGTGTACACCAAATCCTTGCTCTTCTTCTTCTTCTTCTTCCCAAAACCCTCTCTTATCTCTCAAGCTTTCTAGGTTGGTTTTGTGTTATGAAAACTGGGAAGAAAACAAAGGGAATGTATTTATGGTGTCTTACTAGTAAGGTTAAGGGTGAAAACCCAATTCTAACAAAATGCTCCCCACACCCCTATCCAATTATATCATTAATAATTCAATTAACTAAAATAATTCCGGGGAATTAACTATCGGGTCCGAATAATATTTTACCAAACCGAACAGAATAAAAACCGGACCGAACGAAGCGTCGTCAAATATATTATCAGATATATTGATTAATATAAATATTCTCGTCGCAAAATAAATATTGATCAGTAATTCGAAAATATTAATATAATATAATATATAATTAAAACAGGGCGTTACATATTTCGTCACATACATTTTTGAAAATTTGATTTTTTAAATATTTCATTGTAAGCATTTGGTGTCTTGCATGAGTGTACAAGCGTTACCACTTAAAAGTTAAGAAATATGTTTGAAAAAAAGTTGAATCTTTCATTGTAAGCATTTGGTGTTTTTCTTGAGTGTACAAGCGTTGCCACTTACAAGTTAAGAAAGATGATTTGTTTGTTCAAAAAAAGTGTTTGATTTTGAAAATGTTTGATTTGAAAAAATGTTTTATTTGTATGTGATGCTATAGATGAGATACTTCTTCCATAGAGATGATTCATGTCTTATCTCTAAGGAGAATTGTTTTTTTATTGATTAGGGGGATGCTTCTAAGAAACCTGTGGGTCCTTGTATTATAAGCCCAAGAGGAGGTTATCTGAGGGACATCGAGGGTCCATGTATTGGTAGCCCAAGAGAAGGCTATAGGGTATGGATGGCTTGGCTTTAAGACTGATTTCACCGGGAAACCATACTATTAGGGTTCTATCCTAGCGAAGGTGATTATTTTTAATGGAAGCCCAATAGGAGGCTGCTTGAGATTTCCAGGTCTCTTTCTTGTATGAGGCCCAAGAGAAGGATAAACTCAACAAGGGAGTTCTTTTGTACGAATCCCAAGAGGAGGCTAACTCAACGGAGGAGTTCTTTTGAACAAAGCCCAAGAGGAGGATAACTCAACAAGTGAGTTCTTTTATACGTAGCCCAAGAGGAGGCTATGGGGAACCTAGTTGTTATACTAGTTATAATGACATAAATAAACATGAACAAGTGTATATATGACAAATTATGTGTGTGTGCATTCATAAACGTTTATGAAGGAATTATATAAACATGTGTATAAAACAAGCAATTAAAAGCTAGTGTAACTTGAATATATACAAAGGAGTATGAAAACAAATATATAAACAACTGTTAAAAACAAGCGGATAAACTAGTATACTTGGATATATACAAGAGAGTGGGACTTACACCTTAAGGGAGGCCCACTGGAATAAGAGCAGTTTCACCGGGAATAATGCTCCTCTTAATACCAGTGGAATTGATGTATAAGCAAGCAGAATAAACTAGCGAATGATACTAGTTTTTACTTGAATATTTGCAAAACAGATTGAATATGTACATGGATATGAATATGTACACAAAAGGGTGGATATGTAGAAGGAAACATAGTATGTACATAGGATGGTTGCGACTTACACCGAAAGGGAGGCCCATGATAAATTTGATTTTGAGTTTGAAAGATTTTCGAGGAAAAATCTAGTTTGGTTTGTATTTTTAAAGGTTAATCGAATCGATCATGGAAAAGAGGTATGTAAGTTAATTAAAAAAACTTTGAAAGTTTTGAAAAGGTTTGAAAAGTGAAATGTATTCACAAGAAGTTTTGAAAAAGATTTAGGTTTGAAAAGTCAAGGAGAATACATTTTTGAAAGCATTTTAAAATACTTAAAAACGTCCTAACGGTGCTAAGAAATCCTTTGGAAACTTCCAGAAGAAGAAAGAATGTGAAACAGATGTTGTCTTGTTTGAAATAAAAACACCTCAGCATAGGCCTTAATATTCTGATCGACCACAAGTAGTTGCTGGTACTCCTGTTGCGATTCCTCAACGTCAGGTTGCAGGATAGAACCAAAATTTCAAAAGGACTCAATTTGATCCTATTCCAATGACCTACATTGAATTGTATCCTGCAATGGTGCAGAGGGGCCTGATTACAACTAGGTCTCTGACTCTACCAAATCCTCTTCCACCCAGATTCAGATCTCACATTCACCGTGAGTTTCATTAAAGAGCTGCTGGTCATGATTTAGAGAATTGTTATGCATTGAAGGCCAAGGTGCAAGAATTGGTTGGGGCAAAGATTCTTATCTTTAAGGATAAAGGTCCCAATGTTGTCAACAATCCATTTCCAAAACAAAGTGGCAGAAGACTGAGACAGAGTATCTCAAGTTACTTCCTAAAGCTAGTGTTTTAGACAGGACAACTCATCCTTGTTGCTGATTAGTAACTAGGCCATGTTTCTTTCCAGTTTGCATTTTCCTTTTGTTTATTTTAAATTGTTGCTTTCAAATATTTTTTGTACTTTCATTTTGATTTTAATGAAATGAGCATTGCTATGTCTGGATTCAATTCACTTTCATTCTGCTTTCTTTTCAAAAATATATCCCTTGTTTATTTCTTTATCAAGATTATGTTGATGTAAATATAAGAGGGAGGATGATGATAACGAAATACCCATAATTGTTGTTGGTATGCTTTCAAATAAAACTTTGCTGATGATGTACATGCATTGGTTTAATTCCCCAAAGACTGGAGAAATAACGAAGTTAATCCCTTGTCAACCCCTTTGAGCCTCGAAGTTGGATTTTCTTTCTATACAAAAAACCTGCAATCTTAACCTAGGGATGGGTAGTTCTCAATTAATTTGGTTTTGCATTCAATTACAATAGAAATCATGCAAGACACCTTTCAATAAAGGTCGCGATCAAGATTTCCTTCATACACATCAAAGAAGTGTCGAAGATGTTCCTCAAATCAAAAGTGACGATGATGTTTCCCCATAATCATTAAGCCAGGAAGTTACTATCTTTCCAAAAAAAAGGAAGGCATCCCACTAAATGTAATCTCGAATGAAGTAGTTCAGGCAAAAGTTAGGGATAACAAAAAACAAAAACAAAAAAAAAGAGTTGAAAAAGTCCTCGAGCAAAATGTTGCAAGAAGAAGTGATTTCCATCTCAAAAATATCTCAACTTCTGATCCATCATCAGTACAATTCCATATTCTCTTAGAACATGAATGCATAGTTTGAAACTGAACGTAGGACGGAAGAACATCATGAAGATTGGGTTGGATACAAATAAACTTTGAGCCTTTATCCTTTGTTTCTTAAACCGTGAACCAGGCCACGTTACAACCCTTAAAAGAACTAAATGAAGCCAGGTTTTTTTAAAGCATACTACAACAAGGTTGCGTAACCTGACTACTAAATTTTTTGTAAATCATTTGTCTTGGTATCATACCATTGCTATCTCTTTCAATTTAAAAGTCTTAACCATTATGTTTTGACCAGTGATTCATTTTACCAAATAACATCATTCTGAAAATGATTTTGATTTCAAAAATTTTGCATGAAGTTTGCAATAAATTTACCATGTTTCGATAAACAAAGTTTTTCTTGGAAACAAGTTTTCCTCATCAAGGAAGTTCAAACAGTTGAGAAACTTGGTCAGTGATCCTAATCAGGGGCAAGTATATTTTAGATCCTATTGTGAATTAGTTCAAGATTTGTTGCTCACTGAAAATCATTCTCATAATTGTTTTAATCAGAAGATCATTTTCAAGACTTATACTGGGGCATTCCTTTCCCTTAGTCATTTCAAGAACTGAAGCCATGATCAGTTTATCTTCAACAATCAGCTAATCTGGGGAAATCCCTAAGCAACGCTTTGGTCCTTCCTTAAAGGATCATCATTTCAATGCAGTTCAAAAGTGTGTTAGAAGTGTTTCTTAAGGCGTTTCTTTCCAAGCAGAGTTGGCAGCATTCTTCGTGTTGAGGAATTAGAGTTCCCATCTTACCTCCACAAAAGAGTCAAGCTCAGTTGTCATAAAAATCTACATCATATGCATGTATCATTCACATATCATGCATAGAAAAATTCATATATCATGCATAGAAAGAGTGTTTCGTCTTCATTTTCATTTCATGAGGTCCTGTTATTACCAACATTATACCTTGTGGTCAAGGTCCAACTTACTTGCCGCCTACCGAACCAATTGTTATCCCTTTGTGTTTCATTTTTTTGTGCTTATCCAATGTTCTTCTGGATATGTCTGTCATTCTGACGTTCTTCCAGAACCTTACTTTTCCTATCTGATGTTCTTCCAGATTTGATTGTGCCTATCTGATACTCTTCAATATTTAATTATGTCTATCTGATGTTCTTCCAAATTTGATTGTGTTTATCTGATGTTCTTCCAGATATATATTTTTGTTCTGATATTTTCCCAGAACTTGTTCCCGTTGAAATCACTCGGATGAACTTCTGACTGATATGGGTGTATCAATGGAGTCTCCATCGAACGTCTTTTATCTCACGACGGAGAATGGAAAACATCGAGTAAACCTGAAGGGGAGAATCGCGGTCCTACGACCGAGAGATCAAGAGAATCTAGGTAAGGGAGTTAGTTACGTGAGGGGAAGGGATTAGCACCCCACACGCCCGTAGTACTCTATGGTATCCACCTCTATTTACTAGCTAAAAGGTGTGTTATATCTATCTATGCTCAAACGCTACAATGCATGCAAAAGAAAAAGGAAAAGAAGGAAGTTTTTACAAGTTGTGCTCGGTCGAGCCCTGTGACAAGATGCCTACGTATTCCCGCGTGCAATGGGAAAGTCAGAGCGTCGTAGTTTGGCTCACTTATTTTGGTGGGTTTTGTGTTTCTTTACTTGTGAAAAAGGTTTTAAACACAAAAAGAAAATGCGCCTGTAGGCGAAAAGAGTTTGTCTTGGTTGGTTGCTTTTACCTTGAGAAAGGAGTTCAAACCATTATTAAGTGTTTTGTTTTCAAAAGAAAAAAAATAAAGCAAGTTTTAGTTTTAATTACATACAAGGATGCAAAAAGAACTAGAAAAACAAAAGGGAGACTGACTAGTACTAGCCCTATTGTTGTCATGCAAAGATTGGACCTATGGTTGAGGATGTAAGGGAATATCTACCTATGTCAACATGTAAAGGATGTAAATCCTAATGTCTAGGCTCGAGAATCTATCCTAACCGAGTAACCCTAGGGGAAAGCTATCCTATATCCGTCTTGGTTGTAGAACCAAGGGATGCAAGGGGATGAGTAATTAAGTTCTTTGGCAGAAGCACACAAGCAATGCAATACGCAAACAAATGTCAAACAATTGCATGCATAGCCCACAGAGTAAATGATGCGAGTTCTACAGTAAATGTGAACCCTAGGGAAGAGTGGAGAGTCAAAATAGGGAACTCTGGCCACTTTTTTATTGGCTCGATAATAATATTAACACGATTCGTGTGCACCATACAAACACGGACTAGAGCTGCGGGGGACGACTTCCAACCCTTTCCGCTTTCCCATATATCAATGACTCGATAGCAGGAAATATAAAAAGGAGGACTTTGCTTGGTGGTGCCACTTCGGGTGTCCTAACCACTTCTGACCTATGCAAGCACAATTATAAACACAATGAAAAGAGCCTCCCTATGCACGGATGAGGACTTTAAACAAACCAAACACAATTAGCAAATGGAAGCGCCATAAACAGGTCTTTAAATAAACCACAGGGGTTCCTGAACATGCTCCAACTACGGAAGCCCCATCATGCATCTCCATTCCTACTTCTCATGGCAAAAGAAAGCTATAAAGCCCTACTTCTCATGATATCTAGGAAAACTGTAAGAGAATGCGATAAATGGTGTAGAAACTACCAAACGGATATAGAATCCAAAGTGCACTACAAACTAATGAAATACTCCAGAAAACTTCAAATACTGCAGCCAAGCAATAAGAGTAAACCGGTGAGAAGAACTCAAGGTATCAAAAACAAGCGGAATGCGCGTCCATGCGCATCCGGAGCAATAACACCTGCAAGAGAATCATGCAGACCAACAAAAGAATGTACGCGTATGCATACAAGCAAAGGAACATGTGTATACACTTTCCACTCAAGAAACACCTGCAATAAGGGAGTTAGACCCGAAAAGCCAACGAAAGAATGTATACGTGGGTATACAAGCTTGAAACATCGAAGAATTTTGTCATATGTATCTACAACACAAGCTCCTGTTTCAAATACATCTCAAACAATGTCTAAGAATGTTAGAACACATGTTGTTTGCACTTGGAATTAAGAAAGAAAAGAAAACTCAGTTCCAGGTCGCGCTAAGCCTAGTATTTGGCGCTATGCTCGACCCAAACAAAAATTTTGGCACTAAGCCTGCTCCTAATGGCACTAAGTGCGACCTACAATACAAAAGTCAGAAAGTTTGGCGCTTAGCGCGCTTCTGGTGGCGCTAAGTGCGATCTGTAACCTACAGAATTTCCCTGTTTTGGTCTGAATCACCTATTCATGACGTTCTCAATGCCAAAAGTCAATCCATGCAGTCAAGCAACAATTCCAAGGTTCATAGATGAGGATCAAATGCAAGAACATGTGAGGAATGCAAGATAAAGTAACAATTCCAATGTTCTCAGATGAAAATCAAATGCATGAACATGTGGGGAATGCAAGTTAAAGCAACAATTCCAATATTCTTAGATGAAAATCAAATGCATGAACATGTGAGGAATGCAAGTTAAAGTAACAATCCCAATGTTCTTAGATGAAATCAATGCATGAACATGCTAAGAATGCAAGTTGAATCAACAATTCTAATGTTCATATGATGAGATCAATGCATGAAAATGCTAAGAATGCAAGTTAAATCAACAATCCCAATGCTCATGTGCCAAGTAACAATGTATCAACATGTCAAGAATGCAAGTTGAATCAACAATTCTAATGTTCATATGATGATCTCAATGCATAAACATGCTAAGAATGCGAGTTGAATCCACAATTCTAATGTTCATATAATGAGATCAATGAATGAACCAGCTAAGAATGCGAGTTTATCAACAATTCTAATGTTTATATGATGAGATCAATGCATAAACATGCTAAGAATGTGAGTTGAATCAACAATTCTAATGTTCATATTATGAGATCAATGCATGAACATGCTAAGAATGCAAGTTGTATCAACAATTCTAATGTTCACGTGCAAGAATTATGTATGCAAGTCATGCTACAAAGAAGTATCGAAAGCTCATGTCAAGTCTAAGTTGTACATTAACACAAACACTTGGAATACATACACGTGGATTATGTATAATACGCATGTAATACGGTGGGAGAATTGACTTGTTTTTTTTTGCGCTTTATCGCAAATATTGCGGATAGCAAGAGTCGCCACCGACTTTTATTTTATCCAATTAAGGGAAGGAGAAAAGAACAGGAAAAGACCTTCGTTAGATTCTGAGTAAGGGAGGCAATTATGAAAAGGAAAGGTATTAGCATCATTTCCATCCGTAGTTATCTACGGGCTCTTAATTGCTTAGCTCACTTTATAAATTGCTTTTTCTGTGTGTGTTTGAAAATATGTTTTGAAAAGGAATTTCTCTTTGAATTCGTAATGATTCTCGCTGGAATGTATACGAAGTGTCCGAAAATGGTTTGTTTGGAAAATGTTTAACTTTGTAATGATTCACGCTGGAATGTATACAAATTGTTTGAAAAGATTTTGAAAGTAAGTGTGAGGTGTGAATAGTATTTTTTGATTGATTGGAACAAGCAAAAAGAGTCTTATTACCTACTCAGAATGGTCGTTTCCATTTTATTTTGCTTTCCTTTAGGGTTGTGATATCCATACCATTAGTTGGTAGGTAACTCTATTCATTAGATGTAAAGGGACATTCGAAGGGTCATTGTATGATCATAGAAGGCAACATGTAGGAATACCTTAGCATATTCGTAGGAACGATCATCACTTTTTGTAGGCAACAACCGAGGGACGAGATCATGTATTTGTAGGCAACAATCGAGGGTCATCGAGGGACTATGATCTTTGATTTGAAGGGACTGTAATGATATTATTCATGAGCGTTGTAACTCCCGTTTTTAATTAATATTATATTATATTAATATTTTTGAATTACCGATTGATATTTATTTTGCGACGAGAATATTTATATTAATCGATATATATGATAATATATTTGGCGACGTTCTATTCGGTCCGGTAAAATATTATTCGGATCCGATATTTAATTCCCCAGAATTATTTTAATTGATTGAATTAATAATATTGGTAGATATTATTAGTGTGTTAATTTATAAGAATAGATGGGGGTGTGAGGATTAATTGATGAGAATTGGGTTTTCACCCTTGTTGCTAGTAAGGAACACATTATAAACCATTTCTCCTCATTTTCGTTCCATTCAAAACAAAAAACCAAACATAGAAACTTGGAAGCTAGTAAGAAAACATATGTTATAAAACCATTTTCTTTCCCTTCTCCTTCCATTTTCCTACACCAAGAAAACATAGAGGCATGGAGAGAAAAGAAAGGGTTTTGGGAGAAGAAGAGCTACAGAAGAACAAGAGGAGAGCAAGAGCTTGAAGATGGATTTTTGTAGAATCATCCAAGCTAGAGGTAAGGGGTTTGATTCTCCATCTCATATTGTTAGGTTTTGATGTTTATGTTTTGGATTTGGGGGAAAAGTTGATAAGTTGATTTATAGGGTTTTGGTTGATTGTTTAAGTGAAATAGATTAGAAGAGTTGGAATAGGAGTAGGGATTATGAGGTTGATGATGATTAGAATCAATGGGAATGGTAAAAGTGAAGTTGGGAATGTTAAAAATGCAGTTTTCACACGCAGCCATCAACACAGGCAGTGTTGATTAACACGGGTACCCGTGTTGACCTCTTGAAGAAGGGATATGTACTGCCAGGCCAATCAACAAGGGCCATGTTGATGAACACGGGTGCCCGTGTTGATTCACAGACTTGGTGTTTTTTTTTGTGTTTCTAGTGGCTTTTCAACACGGGCCGTGTTGATTAACACGGGGGCCCGTGTTGATGCATCTGTAGCCTCCCATATTCTGATTTTTGCACTTCTTTTGCCCCAATTATGTTCCGATTTTCCGATTTCGATAAATTCGACGATGGAGCAAGTTGCTCCGAATTCAATGAAAATTGACGTGCTAGCTAAGTTTGACGTGTAGAATGTAGTGGTGAGGTTAGTTTTTGGAAATTACGAGTTTTTACGAGATGACCCGAAATAGGCCAATTTGCGGTAAAATTGAATCGGATTGTGTTTTAGTAGATTTAAGGCACGTATGGACAATCCGATTTCGATGTTGACGAGTATGGTTAATGCCGGTTATTAGAAATGACTTTCGCGATGATTATTGATGTTTTGACTATTTTTCCGTTTTTGGAATTTGTTAAATTAATTGATAATGATGCGGTGTGAATAAACATAATGTTTGCGACGGTGTAGTTACTAAGGAATACTTGTTGATTATGCGATGCGAGGTTATATGTCTTGTACATGATGATGTGATGATTATATTGATGTTGTTAATAAATGCTTCCGATTTGTGAATGCATGATTTTTGATGATAATGAGTTATTGGTGATGTTTTGCATAATGCAAATATGAGGCGATGATATATATTTATCTTGTTTTGGATGAATTATGGCGATGTGGGCTTTATGCCAATTTTGATGAGCGACGATGATGTTTTTGTGTTGTGTTGTTTTATTGTCGAGTCACATACATTGCATTGGCGACGATGGGCTTTTATGCCAAGCGACGAGGCTTTTATGCCAAGTGTTCCTATTAATGGACAAAGCGACGGGTATCACATGCATAACATAGTTGTGTCTCATGGAGTCGGTTATGTTTATGTTTGAGTTGTTTAACGCTGGGTTTTAATTAAATTGACGATGTTAAATTGCGATGATATATGATGTTTTATTTGGTGAGGATCTTTATGATAAACATGAAATGAATATAACTTGATAATTTCATGATAACTAGGCGATGAATATAAATGATGAGCTTTGTGACGATTTAATTTAGATGAAATGCTTAATGCAAATATGATGTGATGATGTTTGCAATGATGGGCTTTTATGCCAAAAAGCGATGATGGGCTTTAGCCAATTTGTGATGATTCTATTGATGTTGCTTATGTATTAGCATTGTTTGATGTTGTTGGTTGACGTGTTGTTTATGATTTCCGTATTGATTAGTGAAGTATTAACTTATGACGATTTTGTGGTGAGGAATGTTTATGTGGTGTGACGGTTTATGTCAATAAGGTCATGGAGACAAAGTGTAGATTACACACATTAGAATGGCGATTAAAGTAAGTGAGATTTAGATAGGTGTTGGAATGCACTCACTAACCTATATCTTTTATAATTCCAAAACTATATATATACTTATCATGCCTTTAATTATATGTTTTGGAGTATCTCACCCTTTACTTGTTTCGCCGTTACCTTTATATTGATAACATGCAGGTTATGAAGATGGAGTTTATAGCTGCTATTAGTCGAGTCGGTGTCGCTCTGATACGTAGCACTCGGGGGGAATTATTATGTTGTCTTGTTGTTGTTCTTTTGTTGTTTTCCTTTATAAATAAGAATCATAATTTATGAAAACATGATTTTGATGAGGAAGTTCAATAAAGGAGATGTTTTATTTTTACGAATCAATTTATGACTTGCGACGAGGCTATGTATCCGAGATTTATACTTTAAAGTGAATTGTTTAAAGTGATTTGGTTTTGAAGGTGTGACGCCTCAGTATTTAATTTATGAAATTTTTAATTACTCTGATTTTAGCATATTAAACTTTGGTTAATATTGGGGTGTTACAAGCGTCTTAGTAAGATATCCCCACGTTCGAGGGACATGACCATGTATTCGAAAGGCAACAAGAGAGGATACCCTAAGGTGGGTGCATGTGTGAAGAGTGTGTTGTATTGAGATATTTTATCTTGATGTTAGCAGTGATCTATGTTGTTTGATTTAATCTTGTAATACACGCCTAGTTACTAACAGTTAAATACGTACGGAAAATAAGCTGCAGAAATGTAAAGTGCGGAAAGTAAATCCTACGCTATTACATGGCTTTGCGGCAGATACATAATAGAGGTGCAGAAAGTAAAGTGCGAAAATGTAAAGTACGGAAAGTAAATCCTACGCTATTACAAAAATAACCTTGCGACATATACATCGATTTCTAATATTTAAATGCGAAATAAAAGAAATAAATTGCAGAAAAAATGTCTAATAGTAAAAGGAAATGTCTAAACCCTAATTGCAAAGAAAAAATATTTTTTTGATATTTTTTGGATTGATTTTTATATAGAAAAACCTAATTTTAAGGTAATTGTTAATTAATTATGAAAAATAATTTAAACTGTGAGAAAAATAAATTATTTTTATGTCAAAAATGAATTAAATGTTTAATTAACCTAAATCTGAAACTAAAGTATTTTTGTGAATTTTGAAAATGGTTAAATTAATTAGAAAAGAAAATTGAATGAAAATTAAGAAAAATAAGAAAAAATAAGAAAAGTGAAAGTGAGAAAAAAGAAAGAGGGTCACCAGGCATCGAACCCAGCACCCCTTAGTTATACCCACGCGTGTGTTACCATCTGAGCCAGGCTTCCTAGGTTTTCTAGAATTACAACCATAGGATTATAACTGCTAACGCGTTCTATTTTGAAAATAAAAAACACGTGTGGGTCCCATGTATTATTGATTGAACCAATCACAGCACGCATACACGCCACGCCTGCATCCCGGAGGTCAAAGGAAGTCCACAACGCCGGAGTCAAACTCCGGTCGTCTTCTCCGACGAGTCAAACTCCTGAACCTGCGAAATCAAATCAAAACAAAAAGGAAAAGTGCCCAGATCCCCTAAACAGGACCTTGCGCGTCTCGTGGTGAGGTTTTTATGATCTGAAAGTGGCTGGATCGTGGAACACGAAGCTTTATCGTTTTTATGCCCTAATAATGGCAGGTTGTGATTTATGCGTCAAAATTCACATGTTATGCATCAAACCTGTTCTAAGGGACACCCTGAGATCATACAAGCAATCGAAACTCATTAGTAATGCATGAATTAGAAAAAACGAATTTAAAAAGTATACCAAATCGAAGAGTCTTGGATGGCACATTTTGGGGTGCTTTCGCATCGTGTAAGGATTGGGATCGACTCTTGGAATGCTCAGGAGAGTGAATGGATGGCTGTTTTGGTTTGAAACTGGCTGGAAATAGGGTTTCGAATTTTGCAAGTTTCTTAAATTTTTGAGATATTTAGGGTTGGTTCTTGAGGCTAGGGTTTCGTGGTTTGTGCTTCTAATCTTGTCATATATATATATAGAGCAAGAGATTTGATCAACAATAATGAGAAAATATATTGCCTTGAATGCAAAAATATTCTCTTATAAATATTTATCAAATCTTTTCGAAAATGGCTTTTTCTTTCTTTGTAGCTTCTTGCACGAATTTGGCAATCCTCATAGGCTTCCTTGGTCCTCAAGACATGTACAAATCAAGCCCAACTCATCTTAACTCTTGCCTTTGCATTTTATTTAATTAAAATTGAATTTAAAGCATTAAATTCAAAAATAAATTAAATAAATGAAAGATGGGCGTGCATTTGATTTTTAAGGCCATGGATATTGTCAAAATCAAGTTTGGATCATAAAATCTTAAGCCCATTTGAAAAATATTTGCATTTGCTAAGTATTTCTCTTTATGCACCTCCTCAAAAATGCTCAACTTGTACAATTTGTATCTTGCTCAATTTTCCACACTTTTAAGTGTTCTTGGACTTTTTAGAAATATCAAGATATCCTCTAAACACTCCTTTTGGTTTCATATTCATTGAAGTTTCCATGTTCATGAACACTTCTTCGCAAAAAGATGACTTTTTGTTGACATTTTAAAAGGACATGTAATGTTTTGATCCATAACTTTTAAATGAAGCATTTTTGGCCAAAGCTTGTCAGACATGAAGTTGTAGAGAATTGAAATCCCTTCAAAATGAGATTTTATGGAAAAATTAATGATAAAGTATGTGAAAGTTATGCCTGGTCAAAGTTCTGTTGACTTTTGTCTAAAAAACCCTACTTTAGAAACTTTAACTTTTGATCAGATGTTGACTTTCCTTGAGGAATCATGGTCAACCCTTGATCCAATGATGAATATTAATTCAAAATATTGATCTTGACCAAAAATTATGAAGTTTGACTGTATGTTGACCACAGTTGACTTTTGTCCAATATAGTTGATTTTCAACCATCTGAGCAATTGGATGAGCAAATTTGACTTGTAAGGCTTGAAACTTGACATGGTGATCGCTTGAAGCATGTGATGAGGTATGATGACCACTTGAAGCATTGGAAATACATTTTGACTTGAGAGTAGAAAAACCCTAGTTTGGATTGATTGCTTAGGAGAGGGTTTGTTTGGTAAACCCTTGTGAAATCCTTGAGTATGGAGTTGTGAATTGTATTGAGAAGTGGGAGGGCAAATTTTGGGGTATGACAGTTGCCCGTGTTCAATCTTCTTGTACCGAAAGGGTAAGATTCGTATGATTTCCTTTCGTGACCTGAAGGTAGAAGATGATTGAACACTCGAGTACACTTGAAAATTTGCACTCGCAGTTGTATGGAATGGGATCGTCAGTGGATGATGCACTCGCTGTTCTATGTTTTTCTTTTGGATGAGAGAAATATCGGAGATGGGCTTAAATATGCCTTCCTGGGCTGTTGATAATAAGAGGGAGTCGGAATAAACCTTTGTCTTAGCTATTTCAGAGATGAATAGTTGTCAGCATGCAGATAGTTTTCCCTTCCTGTTTCGGGTGTTAATCCATGATTTTTTGTCTGGAAATAATTTGTGATGGCCGTTCAGATAGTTCTCCCGTCTTGGACGGGTATTAATCTTGACCTTCTGTTTTGGAAAATAGCTTTCACTTTCTGGGGAAATAAATCTTGATAGGATATGGTTAGTTCTATGCAAATTACTATGCATGTGAGTGTATGACAATGTTATGATTTTTATTGAATGTAGATGTTGTGGTATTTCAAAACATATCTGAAGCAACTTGATTTTTTTCAAAAATCATTTAAAATGAATTTTCAAAAACAGTGAAATCGCCACCTAATTTTATTTGTTCTAAAAAGAACGGGGAAATATAGATAAAACCCACAAAGAAAAGGATAAGACGGTCTATGAGAATAAGAGATATAGGTCCGGGAGTTGGTTATGCAAGGGGAAGGTATTAGCACCCCTCACATCCATCGTACTCGATGGTACCCATTTAGTTCAAAGTGTGGTTGTGTGTTAGTGTGAAAATTTTACGATCTTCTAAGTTAAAAAGGAGAAAGAAAGGGAGAAGAAATGTTTTTATTATTTTGAGTTTGACACGGTTTTGAAACCGCGTGCCTACGTATTCCCTCGTGCAATGGGAAAGTCAAAACTCCGTAGTTCCTCTAGAAAATGATTGTTTGTTGATTGATTTTAAATGAGAAGACTAGTCGTCATTTTTAAAGGAGAAGACTCGTCTAACGTCCACAGGGTATGATAAAGAATAAAAGACTACGCACCAACATGAGGGAGGGTTTGAGAATACCTCTAGTACTCAAGTGGAGAAGTCGAAAACCTTGGGAATAGAGGAAGAAGCATCTCAATTATAAATGAATCATGTCTAATCTTGAAAAGGGTTTAAAGGTAAATGGTGCTTAAAGCGCACAAAAGATATTGAATATGTTGGAATTGATTTTAAATTGTGGATGACAAGTACCAAAACGTTGGGATATCCTCTAACGATTCAATACTCGAGATTGGTGATTGAGGTCAACCGATCATCTCTCATCCAAAATCTTTATTATGAAAAGAGTGAGGTGAAACAAAGTTCACTTTTATTAAGTGTATGGAATAAAGTATTTAAGTCATTGGGTTACCCTCTAATGGCCCAAATACTTTACATTTTAATTAAATCGTCGGGATATCCTCTAACGGTTCAATTAAATACCATAGCACTATGTTTTTTTTGTTTTTGTAAAAATTCATTTTTGAAAATAACTCGACGTTGGATCGAGGTTTGAGAAGAAGACTCGACGTTGGGTCGAATTTTATTGAAAGTGTTTTAAGTACTTGGTGAATGGAAAAAGAATAGGATCGAGATAATTGTAAATCACAAGTAAAATCGACAAAGCCCATACAAGGTGGCCAACACAAACGATAAAGCGATTTACATTGTGTAAGTGCATGCACGAAATAAATTTAATTAACTAATTAAACAAAATTTAATCAAGTAACTAGTTTAATAAAATTAATTAGATTGACTAATCAATTTTGAATAACCTAATTAGATAATTAAATATGGTTTAACTAATTAATTAAGGTCTCATTGTAAGCCCAAGAGTAAGCGTGGTGTGTGCACAAATGTGTGGCCGTTGCGACGCTTCTAAGCTTTGTCGACTCAAGGTAATAAAATGGCTCAATCAGTATTAGTTTGAAAGCATTTGGTTTGTGAGAGTGATGAATAATTAAATAAAATAAAACAATAAAATATTTACTAACTATTACATCATGTGGGAATGGGGTACAAATTTACAAATGGGGATGACGGAAATAAATCACAAGTCCATATAAATGTACAAGTAAAATAAATAATAATTCAATAATTAATAAATCTAAGAGATAAATAGCTAAAAGAAAATATTTTGAGCATTTTAAAATATTGAAATAAAAATAAAAGAAACGAATTTTTTTATAAGAAATAAATTTAATAAGATAAATTCTAAATCTAAGCTCTTATGTTCTTTTTAAAGATAAAGTTTTGAGTAAATAAAATGAAATAAAACTAAATCTATATGTATATTAGTTTTTGTATCTTTGAAAATTATGTTGAAGATCTAAAATATATTATTTTTAGTATTAATAACAAAAGCAATATTATTTCTAAACAAAACTTAACATCTAGAAAAGAAAAAAAATCTTTTTGTTCTTTTAAAATAAAATTTCGAGTAAATAAAAATAAAATAAAACTAAATCTATATATTTTTGTATCTTTGAAATATATTACTTCTATTTTATTTACAATACTAATATAAATCTAATATAAATCTAATGTAAATATACAAGAACAATAAAAACCATTCGGAAATAATTCTAAGAAACAAATAATTCATAAAACTATACTAATACTTTGAATAATAATCTTAGACATACTTCTAAATAAATATTTTTTGATATATTTTTGTAGTGAAAATATTATGAATAAAGTAACCTTAATTATTAAAGAAGAAATTAAAATAAATAAACTAATGGGGTGTATTTACTAAGTAAAACAGTGAAAAAACAGAATGGATTAAGAGTAAATTGGGCTAGAGATATTGTTTTCGGGTCAGATATACGAGGCCCATTTTAAAAATTCTAACTTGACAATAAAACCCTAGATTTGCTAGGTGCAGCCGCCACCCACCTTCCTTATCCCATTGTTATATTATATTTTTTTTAAGATTAAATTATATAAAACGTATTTTGTTGGAAACGAAAAAAAAGTAAATACTCTCTTTCAGAAGAAAGAACACACGCTCCCTTTTCTCACCATCGATCTCGTTCTTCCTCAAGACTCCAACACAGATTTCAATGTTTTCACAGATGATCACAGGATACATCATGTTACATATGTATAAATTTAATCACATACATCAAGAGAAAATAAAAGGTACAACCTTGATCTCTTCTTCTCACTTTCCGACCCTGCTTCTGAGTTTCTGCTGTGTTGATACTCTGTTTGTCACTTGATGCTGTTGTTTCTGGGTTTGCAGTTTGAGGTTATTTGTGGTTTTGTGGTTCCGATCTGTGAAAGGTTTTTGGGATGTGGTTTAAAAATTATAGTGCGTTACTGTGAGAAACAGAGAGTGTCGGTTGGAGAGTATCAGTCGTGGATGGTGGATTGTGGATTTGGTCGGTGAAAGTTTGGAGTTGAATAAAGGTTAGGTTGATAGGTGATTATGAAGAATAGTGTTCTGTGTGTGTTTTTTTTAGTGATTTTCGTTCTCTCTATCTGTTTTTTTTTTGCCTCCCCTTGTGCTATGAGATGTGCTCTGTTATATAGCAATAGGGATAGAAAAGTGAGGGCAGTAGAGGAATTTAGGTGAACTTGAGTATCAAATTTGTTAGGATAAAGATGAAAGAAACTTAGTGAGCAAGAATATGGTACAAGTAGTGGAGTAGTGGATTTGTACGATTGTGGAATGCAAGTTTGTTAGCTGTGAAATTTGTTTTAAGTTTTGTCTTGTTGTGATTCCAAAAGCTATTAGAATAAGTACTAACTTGTGTTTGCTGTGTATTTTCTGCAGGGACAAGAGGTGGTAGAATTTGAATTGAAATTGTACAAGAGGAATGAGGTAGTGGAATGATGGTATAACTTGAAAAGGAACAAGCAGTAACAATGATACTATTATTTTCTTTAGATTTGTACATAAACAAGAATAATTATAATTTAAATGCTAAAAAGAAAAAATATGATTTGTTTCTACACTAATATCTAAAAAAACAAAAATAATTAACTGATAAAATCTAATCAACAATCAAATTAACCAAATTTAATAAAAATCATATTTAACTAGTAATAGAATTATAATTAAATATTAAAGACCAAATTGCAGAAGGGCCAATTTTCTTGCCACCTATTAAAATAAAAAAATAAAAAAAAAAGCATTTTGTACCTAGTAAACTAAAGAGATGTAATATATACTTATAAATCAATAAAAATATATTTTTTGTCATTTTTGTTTCTATTTTCAATCTATCTAACATTATTAGAAAAAATTAAGCAATCATAATTGAATATTAAACAAGCTTCAAAATAAAATAAATTTTTTGACTATTAGTACAAGATGTAATTATAATAAAAATACAACTGAAAATTTGATTAAATGATTAAAAAAAACGCAAAATACAAGATGTAATTATAATGAAAATACAACTGAAAATTTGATTAAAAGATTAAAATAAACGCAAAATACAAGATGTAATTATAATAAAAATACAACTTAAAATTTTTGATTAAAAGATTAAAAAAACACAAAATATGCAAAAAAGAATAAAATAAAAAAATAAAAAAAATAAAAAAAATATTATGGAATAATAACATGAAAACAAATTAGCAACAATCAACCTTAAATACAAAATGATGCAAATTAAATATTATCAGTCAAAAATATCGATGAATTGATGAATGAAAATTTACAGGCGGATTAAATTTATATATTTGGAAAGGACTTTAACGCATAATCTAATTTATGATTTGAATTAAAAAAATAATTAAAATAAAAATGTCAATTTTAATAATAATCAATTCATTTGTTAAAAGAATATAGAATTCAATTAACTATAAATTCAATTATTAATAAAAGTGCAAATTTATTTAAATGCAACATTGAAAATTAAGAGATGAATGATGCATATGATGAGTAAATGACTGTTTTTTTTTTTTTAAATATAAAATACAATGCAAGTAGAAAAATAGCAGGGTAAAATTTGGAGTGCAACAGTTGCCCCTATTTAAATATCTTCAACCAGATGATATGAAGATGATCAGGCTTCATATTATCGCAGTAGGAGATAGTTAAATACCAAAACCCCAAAATTTTGCCCTGTTGTGAATAAAATATAACGTGAAAGCGCTGAATGCAATGTTTTTTTTTTCATATAATTTTTTTTAATGATGCATGATATGAGACAGACTCTCCGGTAATTTGTTGGAAAGAACTTGAAATTAGAAATTTGTGGTAAATTGACTGATACAACACGGAAGACAAAACACCCAATAATGGCTTTGGATGAAAAAGGAATCGACATCTAATAATGGCTTTAGATGGAGAAAGATCACAATATTCAATAATGGCTTTGAATAAAGTGATAAAGACGTAACACCCAATAATGGCTTTGGATGAAAAAGACTCGACATCTAATAATGGCTTTAGATGGAAGGAAGATCACAATATCCAATAATGACTTTGAATAAAGTGAAAGAGACGTAACACCCAATAATGGCTTTGGATGAAAAAAGGCTCGACATCTAATAATGGCTTTAGATGAAGAAAGATCACAATATCCAATAATGGCTTTGAATAAAGTGAGAAAAGACGTAACATCCAATAATGGCTTTGGATGAAAAAGGCTCGACATCTAATAATGGCTTTAGATGGAGGGACTCGATATCTAATAATGGCTTTAGATGGAGCGTGAAACAAGGCATCCAGGAATGGCACTGGAATGACAAAGAGACAGACATCCAGGAATGGCACTGGAGTGGAAAGAGACAGACATCCAGGAATCGCACTAGAGTGGAAACAGACAGACATCCAGGAATGACACTGGAGTAGAAATAGACAGACATCCAGGAATGGCACTGGAGTAAAAATAGACAGACATCCAGGAATGGCACTGGAGTAAAAATAGACAGACATCCAGGAATGGCACTGGAGTAAAAATAGACAGACATCCAGGAATGGCACTGGAGTGGTGATAAATGATGCACTGGGGAATGTGACATCCAATGGTGTTGAATAAAATTGAGGTTTTAAATTAACAAAGAAATAGTATTTGACGAAGAGAGATACAGACTGACGAACATCTGTTTTGGTAGGTACCAAGTAAGTTGGATTTTGATTGCAAGGTAAGACATTGGCTGTAACAAGACCTCGGGAAATGCAAATGAGGATAAAATACTCTTGCTATGCATGATTTTGTGATGCATGATATATGAATGATCTATGCATGTAATATATAATGCAGACGTTTATGACAACGGAGATTGACTCTTTTGTGGAGGTAAGATGGAAACTCTGATTCCTCAACATGGAGAACAACTGTCAACTCTTCTTGGAGAGAAAATGTCTTGAGCAACACTTCTAACAAACTTGCGAACTATATTGAAATGGTGATCCTTGGAGGAAAGACGGAAGCCCTGCTCGGGGGTTGCCCCAGATTAGCTGATTGTTGAAGATAAATTGATAATGGCTTCAGTTCTTGAAAATAACTGAGGGAATGAAGTGCCCCGGTATAAGTCTTGAAAAAGATCTTCTGATTAAAATAATTCTGATAATGACTTGCACTGAGCAACAAATCTTGAACTGATTCACAACAGGATCTGAAAGATACTTGCCCCTGATTAGGATCACTGACCAAGTTTCCTAACAGTTTGGACTTCCTTGATGAGGAAAGCTTGTTTGCAAGCAAAAATTGTTTACTTAAACATGGTAAATTTAATGCAAAGTTCATGCACAAGTTTTGAAATAAAAATCATTTTTGGAAAGATGTAATTGCTGTATAGAAAATGGATCACTAGTTAAAACACAGCGGTTTAAAAAATTTAAAAGGTGAAAGAGAAAACCAATGTATGGATATACCAAGACAGTTGATTTGCAAAAGACCTTAGGAGTCATATTACGCAACCTTGTTGTAGTATGCTTTCAAAAGAAACCTGGCTTCAATTAGGTCTTTTGAGGGTTATAACGTGGTCTGGTTCACGGTTTAAGAAATAAAGGATAAACGCTCAAAATTTATTTGTATCCAACCCAATCTTCGTGATGTTCTTCAGTCCTACGCTCAGTTAACTCAGATTGTGCATTTTAGTTCCAATTGATTTTGGATTGTACACTGATAGTGATGATGGCTCAGAAGTTGATAGATTCTTGAGATGTCAGTCACTTCTTTTTTTGCAACATTTTGCTGTTTGAGGATTTTTTTGTCAACTCTTGTTTTTGAATTTTGTCATCCCTAACTTTTGCCTGAACCGTTCCGTTTTAGATTACGGTCAGCGGGATGCCCCAATTTTTGATATATATATTTTGGAAAGACAGTGACTGCTTGACTTTTATGATTACGGAGAGCCATCGTCATCTCTTTGACTTGTATGGCATCTTCGACACTTCTTGACGTGTGCGAAGGAAACTTGATTGAATACAACCTTTGTTGAAATTAACTGAGAACTACCCTGCCCCAGGTTAAAATTGCGGGTTTTTTCGTATGAAAAGAAACTCCAACTTCTAGGCTCGAAGGGGTTGACAAAGGATTAACTTCCTTATTTCTCCGGTGTTTGGGAATTGAAACAATGCTTGCATATCATCAGCAAAGTTTTATTCGAAAGCATACCAACATCAATTATGGGTATCTTGTTTTTATCATCCTCCCTCCAATCTTGCAAAAACAAGAGTTCGGTAAAGAAATTACACAGGGAAAATATATATTTGAAAAGAAAGCAGTAAATAAAAATTATTTGAATCAAAACAGTGCAATGCTCATTTCATTAAAATTAACTTGAAATTACAAACTAAATTTGAAAGCAACAATTTAAAATAAACAAAAGGAAAATGCAAATTGGAAAAGAAACATGGCCTAGTGACTAATCAGTTACAAGGATGAGTTGTCCTGTCTGAAACACTGGCTTTAGGAGTGACTTGGGATATTCTGACCCGTCTTCAGCCACTTTTTCCTGGCAATGGATTATTGATAACATTTGGTGGAGGATCTCCAAAATTTATCTCCTTGCTTCTGACTAGCTCCTTAACCGTAGCCTTCAGCACAAAGCAGCGTTCCAAATCGTGACCAGCAGCTCCCTGATGGAACTCACAATGAAGATCAGTCCTGAATCCGACTTGGAGAGGATCTGGAGGAGTCAGAGGTCTAGTTGTGATTAGACCTAATTCAACCAAATGAGGATACAATTCAGTGTAAGTTATTGGGATAGGGTCAAATTGACCCCTACTTCTTGCATTACGGTTCTGATTTTGTCCAACAGCTTGGCGCTGAGGAATTTGAATTGGTTGAGCCTTGACTGCAGAGGTGACGACATCTACTTGTGGTTGGTCATAGTATTGAGGCCTACGGCGAGGTCCTCCTCTTTCAATTCTGACAGCATTAGTTTCACCATCTTTCTTCTTATGGAAGTTTCCAAAAGACTTCTTGGCACCACCAGAGGGTTCACTAGCAACAGACACTTTTCCTCTCTTGATCCCCTCTTCTAGCCTTTGGCCAATAGTCACCAAATCTGTGAAGCGAGAGGACACACTACCAATCATCTTCTCCCAATAGAAAGGAGATAAGGTATCCATAAACAAACCAGTGAGCTCTTTCTCAGATAGAGGTGGTTCAACTTGTGAGGCCAGCTCTTTCCAACGTTGAGCGTACTCCTTAAAAGATTCTTTCTCATTCTGAGACATGTTCTGCAATTGACGGCGATCAGGAGCCATGTCAAGATTGTAGTGGTATTGTTTCATGAAAGCATTAATCAGATCCTGGAAGCATTGAATATGGTTTTTCCCAAGTCCCATATACCATTTCAAAGAAGCTCCACTCAGTCATCTTGAAATGGATAAAAGCTTGTCATTCCTCGTATAAGCAGACATTTTTCTGAAGTACATCAGCAAATGACTTTTTGGACAAGTGTGCCCCTTGTATTTCTCAAAATCAGGAGTCTTGAACTTAGGAGGAATAACCAAATCAGAAACCAGGCACATGTTTTCTGCAGCAATACCAAAGACATCGTTGCCTTCCATAGTTCTCATCCTTCTTTCGAGAGTCTGATATTGCTCGCGGACTTCTTCAAGTTCATCAAAATCTTCTTGACTCACACTTCGTGGAGTGTCAGCACGGTAATCAAAGAGAGGGTTCTCATAAGCAACTTGTGCGGTGGGTTGATGCACAAAGGTCGATGAGGAGCGGTATGCATGATCGGTTGAGGCTCGGTGGCGGAGCTGGAAATCGGGAAGACTCGCCAACCATTGGAGTAGTTGCAGTAGGTGGAACGTAATTCCGAGGTAACCCAAATTCTGGCCAAGTAGTAACTGGCATCTGAGAAGATTGAGGATCAACAACAGCAGCTGAGACTTCAGAAATTATACTCCTTTGAGGTTGCTCACCTCTGGCGATCAGAACTTGCATCATTTCAGTAAGTTTAGTCATGCTTGACTTCAACTCATCGATTTCCGTTCGGACTTCTACATTGTGTTGTTCTTGGTATTCCATTCTTCTCTTGACGTTGGCTCTAGTTTCGTGCTTGTGTAGAGGAATCAGCTTGACAGCAAATCAACAACTGAAGACGGAGACAGACGAAATGAGTCTTTTAACAACTTGGATGCATGCATGAAATATACAGATGATGCATTGAAATGTAATTTCATTAATGCGGGAGATATGATGAAATGAAATGTCACATATACAAATGGAATGCAACATAATGGATAGTATAGGTTCACGGAGACGTGAAACAGGGATGGTACAGGTAATTAGAACAACTTATTCAGGTGGGATCCTATGATAGGATGGCTTTATGTTTTCTACCCAAATTCCCCATGGGATGGTTTTAAGGTCTTCTGCTAAGTGTTTCTCGGAGTCTCAGATCCCCTTTTAACAAACACTATCATCACGCGAGAGGCCTACGTGGTAATAGTATTTGGAAAAGTATACCCCAAGAAACGGCTCTTAACGGGATACTCAAAACCTTGAGTGGTCGGTCCAGGTTTGGATATCATAAACAAACTTAGAGTTATAGGTCATTTGTCCAAAGATTGATGTCCTGCGCTATCGTGCGGGCCAACAACCTCCTTAAAACAACCAACTCTAAGCCGGAGTCTTCGCTTCGGGCCAACAAGACAATGGAGTCAGGTGGACCTAGGCTACGCAACCCCTCTATTCCTAAAAAGGTGACCTAGAAGCCTGGGTAGTGGGCTTATCTATGCATCAATAATCCCATTAAGAATTCCCACACAATGGATATATAAACAAGATAATAAATGAAGCATAGAAAAATAAATAACTGAAACATAAACATAAGATAAAGTACAAAGAAGAAAGTAAAATAAAACGATAAACACACCACCACACAAAGAACTAAACTAGGGTTAACTCGCTTGAGAAAATTTCCCCAGTGAAGTCGCCAACTGAAGCAACTCGATTTTTTCAAAAATCATTTAAAATGAATTTTCAAAAACAGTAAAATCGCCACCTAATTTTATTTGTTCTAAAAAGAACGGGGAAATATAGATAAAACCCACAAAGAAAAGGATAAGACGGTCTATGAGAATAAGAGATATAGGTCCGGGAGTTGGTTATGCAAGGGGAAGGTATTAGCACCCCTCACATCCATCGTACTCGATGGTACCCATTTAGTTCAAAGTGTGGTTGTGTGTTAGTGTGAAAATTTTACGATCTTCTAAGTTAAAAAGGAGAAAGAAAGGGAGAAGAAATGTTTTTATTATTTTGAGTTTGACACGGTTTTGAAACCGCGTGCCTACGTATTCCCTCGTGCAATGGGAAAGTCAAAACTCCGTAGTTCCTCTAGAAAATGATTGTTTGTTGATTGATTTTAAATGAGAAGACTAGTCGTCATTTTTAAAGGAGAAGACTCGTCTAACGTCCACAGGGTATGATAAAGAATAAAAGACTACGCACCAACATGAGGGAGGGTTTGAGAACACCTCTAGTACTCAAGTGGAGAAGTCGAAAACCTTGGGAATAGAGGAAGAAGCATCTCAATTATAAATGAATCATGTCTAATCTTGAAAAGGGTTTAAAGGTAAATGGTGCTTAAAGCGCACAAAAGATATTGAATATGTTGGAATTGATTTTAAATTGTGGATGACAAGTACCAAAACGTTGGGATATCCTCTAACGATTCAATACTCGAGATTGGTGATTGAGGTCAACCGATCATCTCTCATCCAAAATCTTTATTATGAAAAGAGTGAGGTGAAACAAAGTTCACTTTTATTAAGTGTATGGAATAAAGTATTTAAGTCATTGGGTTACCCTCTAATGGCCCAAATACTTTACATTTTAATTAAATCGTCGGGATATCCTCTAACGGTTCAATTAAATACCATAGCACTATGTTTTTTTTGTTTTTGTAAAAATTCATTTTTGAAAATAACTCGACGTTGGATCGAGGTTTGAGAAGAAGACTCGACGTTGGGTCGAATTTTATTGAAAGTGTTTTAAGTACTTGGTGAATGGAAAAAGAATAGGATCGAGATAATTGTAAATCACAAGTAAAATCGACAAAGCCCATACAAGGTGGCCAACACAAACGATAAAGCGATTTACATTGTGTAAGTGCATGCACGAAATAAATTTAATTAACTAATTAAACAAAATTTAATCAAGTAACTAGTTTAATAAAATTAATTAGATTGACTAATCAATTTTGAATAACCTAATTAGATAATTAAATATGGTTTAACTAATTAATTAAGGTCTCATTGTAAGCCCAAGAGTAAGCGTGGTGTGTGCACAAATGTGTGGCCGTTGCGACGCTTCTAAGCTTTGTCGACTCAAGGTAATAAAATGGCTCGCAATCGAGTATTAGTTTGAAAGCATTTGGTTTGTGAGAGTGATGAATAATTAAATAAAATAAAACAATAAAATATTTACTAACTATTACATCATGTGGGGAATGGGGGTACAAATTTACAAATGGGGATGACGGAAATAAATCACAAGTCCATATAAATGTACAAGTAAAATAAATAATAATTCAATAATTAATAAATCTAAGAGATAAATAGCTAAAAGAAAATATTTTGAGCATTTTAAAATATTGAAATAAAAATAAAAGAAACGAATTTTTTTTATAAGAAATAAATTTAATAAGATAAATTCTAAATCTAAGCTCTTATGTTCTTTTTAAAGATAAAGTTTTGAGTAAATAAAATGAAATAAAACTAAATCTATATGTATATTAGTTTTTGTATCTTTGAAAATTATGTTGAAGATCTAAAATATATTATTTTTAGTATTAATAACAAAAGCAATATTATTTCTAAACAAAACTTAACATCTAGAAAAGAAAAAAAATCTTTTTGTTCTTTTAAAATAAAATTTCGAGTAAATAAAAATAAAATAAAACTAAATCTATATATTTTTGTATCTTTGAAATATATTACTTCTATTTTATTTACAATACTTATATAAATCTAATATAAATCTAATGTAAATATACAAGAACAATAAAAACCATTCGGAAATAATTCTAAGAAACAAATAATTCATAAAACTATACTAATACTTTGAATAATAATCTTAGACATACTTCTAAATAAATATTTTTTGATATATTTTTGTAGTGAAAATATTATGAATAAAGTAACCTTAATTATTAAAGAAGAAATTAAAATAAATAAACTAATGGGGTGTATTTACTAAGTAAAACAGTGAAAAAACAGAATGGATTAAGAGTAAATTGGGCTAGAGATATTGTTTTCGGGTCAGATATACGAGGCCCATTTTAAAAATTCTAACTTGACAATAAAACTCTAGATTTGCTAGGTGCAGCCGCCACCCACCTTCCTTATCCCGTTGTTATATTATATTTTTTTTAAGATTAAATTATATAAAACGTATTTTGTTGGAAACGAAAAAAAAGTAAATACTCTCTTTCAGAAGAAAGAACACACGCTCCCTTTTCTCACCATCGATCTCGTTCTTCCTCAAGACTCCAACACAGATTCCAATGTTTTCACAGATGATCACAGGATACATCATGTTACATATGTATAAATTTAATCACATACATCAAGAGAAAATAAAAGGTACAACCTTGATCTCTTCTTCTCACTTTCCGACCCTGCTTCTGAGTTTCTGCTGTGTTGATACTCTGTTTGTCACTTGATGCTGTTGTTTCTGGGTTTGCAGTTTGAGGTTATTTGTGGTTTTGTGGTTCCGATCTGTGAAAGGTTTTTGGGATGTGGTTTAAAAATTATAGTGCGTTACTGTGAGAAACAGAGAGTGTCGGTTGGAGAGTATCAGTCGTGGATGGTGGATTGTGGATTTGGTCGGTGAAAGTTTGGAGTTGAATAAAGGTTAGGTTGATAGGTGATTATGAAGAATAGTGTTCTGTGTGTGTTTTTTTTAGTGATTTTCGTTCTCTCTATCTGTTTTTTTTTTGCCTCCCCTTGTGCTATGAGATGTGCTCTGTTATATAGCAATAGGGATAGAAAAGTGAGGGCAGTAGAGGAATTTAGGTGAACTTGAGTATCAAATTTGTTAGGATAAAGATGAAAGAAACTTAGTGAGCAAGAATATGGTACAAGTAGTGGAGTAGTGGATTTGTACGATTGTGGAATGCAAGTTTGTTAGCTGTGAAATTTGTTTTAAGTTTTGTCTTGTTGTGATTCCAAAAGCTATTAGAATAAGTACTAACTTGTGTTTGCTGTGTATTTTCTGCAGGGACAAGAGGTGGTAGAATTTGAATTGAAATTGTACAAGAGGAATGAGGTAGTGGAATGATGGTATAACTTGAAAAGGAACAAGCAGTAACAATGATACTATTATTTTCTTTAGATTTGTACATAAACAAGAATAATTATAATTTAAATGCTAAAAAGAAAAAATATGATTTGTTTCTACACTAATATCTAAAAAAACAAAAATAATTAACTGATAAAATCTAATCAACAATCAAATTAACCAAATTTAATAAAAATCATATTTAACTAGTAATAGAATTATAATTAAATATTAAAGACCAAATTGCAGAAGGGCCAATTTTCTTGCCACCTATTAAAATAAAAATAAAATAAAAAGCATTTTGTACCTAGTAAACTAAAGAGATGTAATATATACTTATAAATCAATAAAAATATATTTTTTGTCATTTTTGTTTCTATTTTCAATCTATCTAACATTATTAGAAAAAATTAAGCAATCGTAATTGAATACTAAACAAGCTTCAAAATAAAATAAATTTTTTGACTATTAGTACAAGATGTAATTATAATAAAAATACAACTGAAAATTTGATTAAAAGATTAAAAAAAACGCAAAATACAAGATGTAATTATAATGAAAATACAACTGAAAATTTGATTAAAAGATTAAAATAAACGCAAAATACAAGATGTAATTATAATAAAAATACAACATAAAATTTTTGATTAAAAGATTAAAAAAACACAAAATATGCAAAAAAGAATAAAATAATAAAATAAAAAAAATAAAAAAAATATTATGGAATAATAACATGAAAACAAATTAGCAACAATCAACCTTAAATACAAAATGATGCAAATTAAATATTATCAGTCAAAAATATCGATGAATTGATGAATGAAAATTTACAGGCGGATTAAATTTATATATTTGGAAAGGACTTAAACGCATAATCTAATTTATGATTTGAATTAAAAAAATAATTAAAATAAAAATGTCAATTTTAATAATAATCAATTCATTTGTTAAAAGAATATAGAATTCAATTAACTATAAATTCAATTATTAATAAAAGTGCAAATTTATTTAAATGCAACATTGAAAAGTAAGAGATGAATGATGCATATGATGAGTAAATGACTGTTTTTTTTTTTTTTAAATATAAAATACAATGCAAGTAGAAAAATAGCAGGGTAAAATTTGGGGTGCAACAATATCCATCTTGAAGAAGATAGGAATGTTCTGCTGGAGATCTTTGATCTCTGCTTGGGGATGAAGTTGTTGAAAACCCTGACTGGGAAACATGAGAGGTGTGAATTCCTCCAATGCACTATCTGACCAAGTTTCGAGTCTGAATATTGTCACTGTTAGGGGAATGATAATCATTGAGAGATACTCAGCTGAGGATGAATATCTTGTGTGTAGAACTTGCTGGGGGGACGATGTGATATGGAATAACCCGTTATTGCTTGGAGACTGACGTAATATGTTACTGCTTGAGAATGTAGATAAGTCTGATAGGATCACTGCTCGGGGACTGACGCGATGAATATAGAGGATCACCGCTCGGGGACTAGCGTGACGAAGTTGAAGTTGATAGGACCACTGCTCGAGGACTAACGTGATGAAGTTGAAGCTGATAGGATCACTGCTCGAGACTAACGTGATGAAGTTGAAGCTGTTGAAGTTGATAGGATCACTGCTCGGGGACTAACGTGATAAAGTTGATGCTGATGAAGCTTATAGGATCACTGCTCGGGGACTAACGTGATGAAGTTGAAGCTGATGAAGCTGATAGGATCATTGCTCGGGGACTAACGTGATGAAGTTGAAGCTGATGAAGATGATAGGATCACTGCTCGGGCACTAACGTGATGAAGTTGAATCTGATAAGATCACTGCTCAGGGACTAATGTGATTAATGTTAAAGTGTTTGAACACTGTTGGGAGGAGATGATAATGTAATACTTCGTTGGAGAAGGTTTGTCTTTGTAGAGAGAGTGATGGCTCTATGGGGATTGTAGAGATGATCCTGTGGAGGTATTTCTTGTGAAGGTGAATCTGTGGGGATGTACTGGTGACTTTAGTCGTCATCTCAATTCCTAGAGTTTGTAGTAATTACTGTTTCTGTTCGCTTTTCATATGTTTGTGAATAGATGTTTATTGTCAGATGCATATAATTATTCAAAGCAATCATTGGAATTTATGCAAATAATACAATGAAAATTGGAACTGGAAAAGAGAAATTTGTATTAAATTTGGAAAGTGGCCTATAGTTAGGCAGTTTGTATACAAGAGACAAATATCCTAGTAAGAGGAAATTGTCAGAATAGTAAAAAGCTATGTGGAAACAATCTTGTCGAGTTTCAACTATGCTATAGCTCATATATTTTTGACTATCTCATCTCCTTGCTGTCAGAAGAAAGTGATTGAGCTGATTTGTGCCATTCGAATCTTGAAGCTGATAGTAGTGTCGTCTATATGTAGATGATTTGGACGAGACATAGTCGTACGCTTAAATCCCTAACTTTTTCCTAGAACGCCCTTTCGGGTTTTCAGTCTACCGGGATACCCTTTTTTTCCCAAGAAGCCTTTGCAGGTTTTCGACTTGACGGGTGTACATTTTGTATATATATCCTTAACTTTTGCCCGAATCTTTTTGGTTTGCCGGGATGCCCTTATTTTTTCCTAGGCCAGTCAACCTAGCGGGTCTCGTTTATGCGTAGTATTTTTTGACTAAGTCTGCGTTCACATGGATTCTCCATCCATAGTGCTTAGAATCATGGCTCCGCCGGAAAATACTATTTTGACTATAAATGGTCCCTCATAGGTGGGAGTCCATTTTCCCCTGGGGTCACCTTGTGGAAGAATGATGCGCTTGACTACTAGATCGCCGACTTGGTAGACTAGGTGCTTGACTTTTTTATTTAATGCTCTGATCATTCGCTTCTAGTATATTTGTCGATGGCAGATGGCTGCGAGCCGTTTTTCATTGATCAAGTTGATTTGGTCAAGGCGAGTCTGGACCCATTCGTCTTCGGCTAACTCTGCGTCCTAGAGTACTCTAATTGAGGGTATCTGATCATCGATAGGTAGGATTGCTTCCATACCATATACGAGAGAGAAGGGGGTTTCCCCTGAAAATGTTTGTATTGTAATGTGATAACCATGGAGAGAAAATGGCAACATCTCATGCCAATCCTTATAGGTCACTATCATCTTCGATATGATCTTCTTGAGATTTTTGTTGGCGGCTTCCACTGCGCCATTCATTTTTGGCCGACATGGAGAAGAGTTATGATGCTTAATCTTGAACTGCATGCAGAGTTTGGTGATCATTTTGTTATTGAGATTGGTACCATTATCCGTGATAATCCTTTCGGGGACACCATACCGACAGATAAAATTATGCTTGATGAATTGAGCCACAACATTCTTTGTAACAGATACGAACGAGTCTGCTTCTACCCATTTGGTGAAGTAATCAATAGCAACAAGGATGAAATGATGTTCATTGGAAACGGTGGGTTTGATTTCTCCAATCATGTCAATGCCCCACATTGTGAAAGGCCACGGAGCAATCAAAACATTCAATGGGACTAGAGGTATGTGCACTTTGTCTGCGTATATCTGGCATTTGTGACAAGATCGAACATAGCGGTAACAATCAACTTCTATGGTGGACCAATAGTAACCTGATCTTAGAATCTTTTTAGCCATTATATGTCCACTTGAGTGGGTACCGAATGCGCCTTCATGTAACTCTTCCATGATTCATTTTGTTGTTTTCTGATCTACACGGTAGAGTAAGCACAAGTCGTGATTGCGCTTGTATAAGATGTCGTTGTTGAGAAAGAATTTAAAGGCGAATCTTCTTAAGAACTTCTTATCATTGACAGATGCCCCTGCGGGATATTCCTGAGCCTCGAGATACGTCTTCACTTCATAGAACCAAGGTTTCTCTTCTATTCCTTTGGTATCAAGTTCACAAAAGTATGCTGGTTCGTCTAGTCTTTCAATAGTAATTTGGGGAGCTTCGTTGTCCCATATGACCTTGAACATAGATGACATGGTAGATAATTCGTCTGCCAACTGATTCTCTTCTCGTGGGATATGATAAAAGTAATTTCTTCGAAGTAAGGGATCAGATTCAACACATGCTCTCGATATGGAATGCGATTCGGATGCTTCGTATCCCAATCTCCTTTAATCTGACTGATCACCAAAGTTGAGTCTCCATACACTTGCAAGAATTTGATTCTTAAGTCAATAGAAACTTTGATACCCATGATACATGCTTCGTATTTGGCCATGTTGTTAGTGCGGTCGAAACATAGTCTGGCGATGAAAGGCGTGTGTCTACCTGTAGGAGATGTAATGATGGTGCCAATACCATTGCCAAGTGCGTTTGAGGCTCCATCAAAGACCATGGTCCATCGGGATCCTGGTTTAGGTCCTTCTTCTAGTCCAGGTTCTTCGTAATTAGTGACTAACATAATATCCTCATCTAGAAACTCGAAATGCATAAATTGGTAGTCATCTACGGCTTGATGAGCCAAATGATCGGCTACTATACTTTCTTTGATTTCCTTCTGAGTAGTATACTGGATGTCGTATTTGGTCAAGATCATTTACCATCTTACTATTCTTCCGGAGAGAGCAGGTTTCTCGAATATGTATTTTATCGGATCCATCTTAGAGATCAACAAGGTAGTGTGAGTCAACATATAATGTCTTAGTCGGCGAGCAGCCAAAGCGCTGCAAGTTTTCTCAAGCTGTGAGTATCTTGTTTCACAATCAGTAAACTTTTTGCTAAGGTAGTATATTGCATACTCTTTTCGACCAGACTCGTCACGTTGCCCCAACACACACCCCATTGAGTTCTCTAATAATATTAAGTACATGATAAGAGGTCTTCCTTTGACTAGTGGTATCAGGATAGGAGGATTTTGTAGGTACTCCTTGATTTTGTCAAAATCTGTTTGGAAATCGCCGTTCCATTTCACTACTTGATATTTCTTCAATAACTTGAAGATTGGCTCACAAGTAGCAGTTAGATGTGCAATGAATCTGGCAATGTAGTTTAGTTGTCCCAAGAAACCTCTGACTTCCTTCTCGGTGCAGAGAGCTAGCATTTCTTGAACATCTTTGACCTTGGCAAGGTCAACTTCAATACCTATACCACTTACAACGTATCCCAGGAGTTTACCAGATCTGACTCCAAAGGTGCACTTGTTAGGATTAAGTCTTAGTTTGTACTTCTTCAGTCTATCAAACAGCTTTCACAAATGATCGAGATGTTCTTCTTCAGTTTGTGATCGAGCTATCATGTCGTCGATGTAGACCTCTATCTCGTGATGAATCATGTCATCGAATAAAGCTACCATGGCACGTTGATATGTGGCGCCAGCGTTCTTCAGTCCGAACGACATGACTTTATAACAGAATATGCCCCACTGTGTAACGAAAGTAGTTTTTTCCATGTCTTTGGGAGCCATTTTGATCTGATTGTAACCGAAGAAACCATCCTTGAAGGAGAAAACCTTGTGTTGAGCGGTGTTATCTACCAAGACATCAATATGTGGAAGTGGGAAATCGTCTTTCGTACTTGCTCTGTTCAGATCTCTGTAGTCCACACACATACGTACTTTGCCATCCTTCTTAGGTACGGGCACCACATTCGCAACCCATTATGGATAAGAAGTAACAACTAGGAAATCGGCATTGAACTGTTTCATAACTTCGGATTTGATTTTCTCGGACATCTCAGGACGCAAACGACGAACCTTCTGCTTCACAGGGAGAAAACCTTCTTTTGTTGGTAGTCGGTGTGCCACAATGTTTATGTCTAAACCTGGCATGTCTTCGTAGGACCAAGCAAAAATCTCTATATAGCCTCACAGCATCTGGACCAATCTCTCTTTGACATTGCTCTCAAGACCTGCTCCTATCTTGATTTCCTTTTTGTCTTTGTCAGTACCTAGATTTACAACATCGATTGGCTCCCCGTGTGGTTGTATAACCTATTCTTCTTGTTGTAGTAGCCTGGAAAGTTATCCTAGCACTTCACAATCTTCCTCACCTTCGTCTTCGACTTGGTAGATCGGATTATCAAAGTCATATTTAGCAATAGTAGAGTCGTTATCGACGAGATTCAGAGTGAATCTGCAGTGTATCATGTGGGTGTGTGTAAGAACACATAGCTTTTGAAAGGGTGATAAAGCAAAAAGAAAGATAAAGAGCACAATATTTGAATGCAAAAGTCCAATGATTTATTGAATGAAAATATGCGAATGGCAAATAATAACCCTCACATATGAGCCGTGGTGCCCCAGGTAAGGCACTAGGCTTAAAGTTTATTATTCAAAGCGTAAAAAGCAAAAAACATAACAGAGAAAACAATTACTCTTGTCTAAAGGAGATTGATATAACATCTTCAATCTTCCAATTGTTGAGTCCGTCGTCTGGAGTTGGGAAGATCCAATTGTTGATGTCAAAGTCGCCATCGTCATCTTCGATAGCATGAACTCTGCTTTTATTGATGTTGAAAGGAAGTTTGCCGGCACGTTCGTGACGTATCATCTTCTGACCTTTGATAGTGAAGCCCAAACTAGTCTTGTCAGATTTGGATGGAAAATCGGGGAGCTGATCCCAAATGGTACAGCCTCCTCTTCAACCACAGCTTTGGCGTCTTTCAATGAGGCCATCTTTGGTGGAACTCTGGTAACTTCACGAATTGCAGGAGAGTTAATCGGCATGACTCGTGGAATTACTTCGAAAGCTTGACAAGGGGTTTCAATGAATTCACCTTCCATTTCGAGATATCGGGATGACTGCATATGGCTTACCATATATTATTATTCACCGAATATTGTAACAATTTTCCCCTTCATTGGGTACTTCAGCTTCTAATGTAGGGTAGAGGTGACAGTGCCTGCCTCGTGTATCCAAGGGAGTCCGAGTAGGCAAGAATAAGCAGGACAAATGTCCATGACAAAGAAAGTAGAGTCAAAAGTCTGGGAACCGACTTTAACTGGAAGGTTGAGCTCCTTAAGTAATGTTCTTTTCGAACCATCAAAAGCTCTTACGATTATGTCACTAGGCTTCATGACCACTTCTTCAGCATTAAGTCGGTCGAGAGCGCTCTTCGGCAGAACATTCAGAGCAGAACCAGTATCTACCAATACGTGAGAAAAAGTAGTTCCCTTGCATTCAATGGAGATGTGCAAGGCTTTGTTGTGTTTCCTTCCGGCAGGAGTTAAATTAGCATCAAAGAAACCTAAACCATTATTAACGTTCAGGCTAGCAATACACCCTTCGAATTGATCAGCAGTAGTGTCTTGCGGTATGTGAGCATTCGTAAGAAATTTACTAAGGCTTTAGCATGAGCCTCAGAGCACAATAGCAGAGCTAGCATGGATATCTTGGACGGAGTTTATCCCAATTGTTCCACAACATTGTAGTCGCTCTTCTTAATGATCTTCACAATTTCCTCCATTTCTTTCTTGTAGGTATCCTCAGCAACTTCCTTTGGTACTTCTGTCTGAGCGGGATGAGTTACTTTTTCTTTCCTCTAGCTTCGGGAATTGGTTCGATAGAAGGAATGCGAATTGGTGTAGTACTGTCTTTCGGAGGATAGATCTCTGGAGAAAATACTCTTCCAGTTCTGGTTACCTTGCTTGATCCGGTGATGTTGTCGATGTCAGGATTGGTAGCTTCAACTGCAATGTCTTCAACCGTCCAAAAGTTCTTGCTTGACACCATGATAGTAAAATTCAGCTCCATAATTCCAAGGTATAGCTCTGTTAGAGGAATATGGTATTGGTTTGGGAGAGCTGATAATGAGAGGTGCCACTCTAGGCGCAGGATCGACAGAGGTGATCCTTATTGTGTTCACATCAGCATACTTTTCTGGGTAATCGTCTCCCTATCTGGTTGCCTTGATGTCTTCGATTGGAATCTTGTAACTTTCGGGAGAGGTATATTTAACCATGATATCAAACTTTCCACTTGGCTGCCCCAAGATATCCCAGACTTTTGGTACGGCTTCTCTTACATCTTCAATCTTCAGATTTTTAGAAACATCTTCACACAGATTCTCCACAGATGGAGGTTTCAAAAATAGAACTTCTCAGTTGTCCATCATGCATTGAATACGCCTCTTCAACCAAGCACATCCGTCAGATTGAGATGCACACCAACGATAGTTATCAGGGCATCCTGGAAATACACCGGCTTGTAGTAAATCTTTCTTGATGGTCATCAGAGGAATAGTCAGCTCGTTCACATCATAAACATAGGAGTCATTGTCAATAGCATTGGCACTTTTACCATGGTCGGGAATTGGTGCGTTGATCACATTCAGAGTTTCGACGGGAGGGTCAAATTCAATTTCCCCTGCTTCAATCATGTCTTGAATCTTGTTCTTCAGAGCCCAACAATTGTTGGTGTCGTGCCATGGGCTGTTGGACTAGTATGCAAACCTTGCATTAGGATTGTACTTTGGAGAGGAAGTGTTGACGTGTTGAGGAGGATCCCTCAAATTAATGAGCTCTATTTTCAACATGTGTTGCAATGCTTGAGATAACGGCATGTTGATCTTCGTAAACTTTCTTTGTGGCGCGTTCTGCATACGCGTGTTGTCTCGTTGAGGTTGCACTGGTGTGGGATTGGAGATCACGACTTCCCCCACAGATTGATTGCGATCAACTTTGTCACGGCTCTTCTGACCATACACAGCTTTGACTTCTTTCTTACCACCAAAAGATCTCTTCACAGCATTTGAAGATGACTCTACTTGTATTTTTTAGCTCCTGATTCTAGCTTCGATACGTTCGCCTGTCAATATTAGCTCGATGAATCCGGCTGAAGAGTTTCCAATCAGTTGATTTAAGAATGGGCCTGTCAGTGTTCCCATAAACATGTCAACCAACTCCCTAATGGACAAGGGTGGTTGAACTCTACCTGATAAATCTCTCCATTTTTGGGCATACTCTTTGAACTTCTCGTCACGACCCATAGACATGCTCTGTAGTTGCATGCGGGTAGGTGCCAATTCAGCATTGTACTGGTACTGCTTGTAGAAAGCATCTGATAAGTCATTCCAGGTATGAATGTGGGTACTCTCTAGTTGATAATACCACTCCAACTGAGTATCGGATAAACTCTCTTGAAAGAAATGGATCCACAATTTCCTGTCTTCAGTATAAGGATGGATCTTCTGAACATAGGATGCCATCATACTTGTCAATGGTAGGAACTTTGAACTTGTGGGGAATTTCCACACTAGGGACAAGACTCAGATCATCAAAGTTCAGCCCTGACATCTTTGGATTTTCCATAGCATTCAAACGGTTTTCAAGTTGCTTGTACTTTTCATTGTCAGAAGGATACTGCTTGTTCACATAGTCCCCTTCTTCTTTTTCAGATTCATGATGGATTCCTTCATTATTTTTTACGCTTCCTTCAGTTTCACCTCTCTTGTCAAAGAATTCGAGCTGTCTGACCACCTTGACTGAACCCTTGTGATTTCTTCCCATGTTGAGAATACCAATGGTCTTATTTTTTCTGGTGACGAGCTTCTTCAAATCTTTCTGGCCTTGGGCCAAATTGGTGAACATCTCTTAGAATTGGGCATTCTGAGCCTGGAGATCTTTGACAGTCTGTTCAAGAGCCATTTCTGCTGAAATAAATAGCGGGAGAATGAGAAAATCGGTCTTCAATGTACCTGTTATGAAATGTTATGCCATGATATGCGATGTTATGCAATGCAATGTTTTCAAAGACCTTAGGAATTTAAATTTGTTAATCAAGCACGAACAAACTTTTTATTAGTTTACTTTTAGCAAGTACAAAAGAAATTTTAAACAAATAAAAGAAATTCCTAGAGCTTTGGTATCCCATGGACGCTTCTCCTTTGTGTTAAAGTAGGTGTTGATGCTTAGCTCTTTGTGAAGTAGCTTCGTCAACTCTAATACCTTCTTCTTTCTTGTGTGACATTGAACTTCGAAGGTATCCCTTTCTTCTTTAAGTTCAATCCAGGATCTCTTCAACTCTTCGAAATTAGTAGGTATGTTTGGATGGAGAATGGTATAGGGTTCGTCACTTTCAGCAACAGGTTCCATAACCACTGGTAGAAGAGCTGTAAACGGAATCATGAGGTTTTGAGCTCGAGCTCGAACCCATTTGAGTTAAGGTTCCCAATGAATGGAATTTTTATGCCCCAAAGTTCCAAAGTCTTGGTATAAGTCTTCTTTACCATGCCCCAAGCGTGCACAAATCCTCGACAGTAGTTCTGGAGATCGTTGTCGTAGTCAAACACAATGTCTTAGAGAAGCATATCATGAGGACCATCTCTTCGAGCATAACCAAACTGACATAGAGCTAAAGAAGGGTTGTAAGTGATACCTCCCCTTATGCCAAGGAGTGGTACATTAGGGAATTCCCCACAACGCTCAATGAAAGTGAAGTCCTATTGAGAAAAAAGACATCAACGAATACTTGAATGAGACAGTGACATCAGCCTTTGAGACCACTTCAATCTATGCTCGTTCTTCATTACTGATTGAGGAATGTGCGAAATAAACCACCTAGAAAGTAACGGTATGCAACACATGATAGCTCCTTGTCTTTTGGTAGTACGAGTATGGAGAGAATGCATAATGTCTCCAAGTAAGGTAGGCACAGGAATACGAGTGAGGAATATCATGATGGTGTTCACGTCTATGAACTAATATGGATTAGGAAATAGCACCAAGCCATAGATTAGCAAGGCTAAAATATCTTCGAATGCATGGAAACTCATAGCCTTTAGGAATTCTCGAGCTTTCTTTATCAGAAACTTCGCAAGCAAACCCTTAACTCCGCTTCTTGTTTCCCAATTAGCTTCAATGTTTGATCGCTTTAGATGTAACACTGATGCAATGTCTTCGTATTTCGGAGCTTTTTCTGAACCGGTGAATGGTATCTGATCAAGGATAGGTATCCCAAGTAGCTTAGAGAACTCTTCCAATGTAGGCACCAATTGATAATCTGGGAATGTAAAGCAGTGATGTTTCGGATCGAAGAACTGGAATACGACGTGCATCATATCTTCTTCAAAACCAGAGATAACCAAGTCAAGTAGATAACCATGCCTTTTGATAAACTGAGCATGATCGGGAACTTCTAAAACTAATTCTTTGAGTTGAGAAGGTATACCCATTAAGTTGATTCGGATAGTCTTCCTAGAAGCCATAACTCATACAAAACAGAGCAAAGATAAATCCCTAGGTCCTTGAAATAGTTAGAAATGATATGATGTTATGATGTTATGATGTCATGATGTCAAGTTTAAAACAAGTAGCAAGCACAAGAAATTTACACAATAGCCCTAGGTTTAAGGGTTGCATGAGGTATAGGTGTCTACCCTACCAGAGTTTAAGTGGGTTCAACCTGTCTTATAATAGTAACCGGGTTCTAAGAGTCTCATATCATTGATCTATCTCGTAGGCTTTATTTCAATACGACTACCAAGTGGTCGACCGAACCATCCCGAAAGTCGAATGTTAATGAGCGTAGCATCGAGTATCAACCAACCTCAGTCTGCACCGAAGTCGGCCATCTCACTACCTTCTAATGGCCAAGATGGGTCAATTAGGGTTCTAAAAGTTGAGTTAGTGCTTATGAAACCACACAGACACCAAATACTTTCCTCAACTAAACATGAGGAGCATCGGGACATCCAAAGTGTCTCACTAATGTAGCCATCATTTTGACCGTTTTGGTATACACCTAACAGTCGCGATGATTTATTGCTACTTACCTAAGGAAACCTGAATCCGGGTGTAGGATCCCCCACAAGTATAATACCCAAGCAACCCCTAAGATAAAGCATACAAATCAAACAAAAAGCAGTAAAGCGATCAAAAAAACCCTAACGTAGCCTCTCTTTGGGATTTTCCCCAGCGCAGTCGCTAGTTCTTTAATACGGTGAGAGAACTGACTTGTTTGTTTTGCGTTTTATCGCAAATGTTGCGGATAGAAAGATTCGCCACCGACTTTTCTTTTATCCAATTAAGGGAAGGCGAAAAGAACATGAAAAGACCTTCGTTAGATTCTGAGTAAGGGATGCAGTTATGAAAAGGGAAGGTATTAGCACCCTTTCCATCCGTAGTTATCTACGGGCTCTTAATTGCTTAGCTCACTTTATAAATTACTTTTTGTGCGTGTGTGTTTGAAAAGATGTTTTGAAAATGCATTTCTCTTTGACTTCGTAATGATTCTCACTGGAATGTATACGAAGTGTCCGGAAATGTTTTGTTTGGAAAATGTTTAACTTTGTAATGATTCACGTTGGAATGTATACATAGTGTTTGAAAAGATTTTGAAAGTAAGTGTGAGGTGTGAAAAATATTTTTTGATTGATTGGATCAAGCAAAAAGAGTCTTATTACCTACTCAAAATGGCCGTTTCCATGTTATTTTGCTTTCCTTTAGGGTAGCGTTATCCATACCATTAATTGGTAGGTAACTCTATTTGTTGGATGTAAAGGGAAATTCGAAGGGTCATCGTATGATCATATAAGGTAACATGTAGGGATACCTTAGCATATTCGTAGGGACGATCATCACTTTTCGTAGGCAACAACCTAGGGACGAGATCATGTATTCGTTGGCAACAATCGAGGGTAATCGAGGGACTATGATCTTTGATTCGAAGGGACTGTGATGATATTATTCGTGAGCGTCTTAGCTAAGATATCCCCACGTTCGAGGGACATGACCATGTATTCGAAAGACAACAAGAGAGGATACCCTAAGGTGGGTGCATGTGTGAAGAGTGTGTTGTATTGAGATATTTTATCTTGATGTTAGCAGTGATCTATGTTGTTTGATTTAATCTTGTAATACACGCCTAGTTACTAACAGTTAAATACGTACGGAAAATAAGCTGCAGAAATGTAAAGTGCGGAAAGTAAATCCTACGCTATTACATGGCTTTGCGGCAGATACATAATAGAGGTGCAGAAAGTAAAGTGCGAAAATGTAAAGTACGGAAAGTAAATCCTACGCTATTACAAAAATAACCTTGCGACATATACATCGATTTCTAATATTTAAATGCGAAATAAAAGAAATAAATTGCAGAAAAAAAATCTAATAGTAAAAGGATATATCTAAACCCTAATTGCAAAGAAAAAATATTTTTTTGATATTTTTTTGATTGATTTTAATATAGAAAAACCTAATTTTAAGTTAATTATTAATTAATTATGAAATATAATTTAAACTGTGAGAAAAATAAATTATTTTTATGTCAAAAGTAAAAATTAAAAAAGTGAAAGTGAGAAAAAAGAAAGGGGGTCACCAGGGATCGAACCCAGGACCCCCTGGTTATACCCACGCGTGTGTTACCATCTGAGCCAGGCTGCCTTGGTGTTCTAGAATTACAACCATAGGATTATAACTGCTAACGCGTTCTATTTTGAAAATAAAAAACACGTGCGGGTCCCATGTATTATTGAATTAACCAATTACAACACGCATACACGCGACGCCTGCATGCCGAAGTTCAAAGGAAGTCCACAACGCCAGAGTCAAACTCCGGTCGTCTTCTCCGACGAGCCAAACTCCTGAACCTGCGAAATCAAATCAAAACAAAAAGGAAAAGTGCCCAGATTCCCTAAACAGGACCTTGCGTGTCTCGTGGTGAGGTTTTTATGATCTGAAAGTGGCTGGATCGTGGAACATGAAGCTTCATCGTTTTTATGCCCTAATAATGGCAGGTTGTGATTTATGCATCAAAATTCACATGTTATGCATCAAACCTGTTCTAAGGGACACCCTGAGATCATACAAGCAATCAAAACTCATTAGTAATGCATGAATTAGAAAAAACGAATTTAAAAAGTATACCAAATCGGAGAGTCTTGGATGGCACATTTTGGGGTGCTTTGGCTTCGTGTAAGGATTGGGATCGACTCCTGGAATGCTCAGGAGAGTGAATGGATGGCTGTTTTGGTTTGAAACTAGCTGGAAATAGGGTTTCGAATTTTGCAAGTTTCTTCAATTTTGGAGTGATTCAGGGTTGGTTCATGAGGCTAGGGTTTCGTGGTTTGTGCTTTTGATCTTGTCATATATATAGAGAGAGTAAGAGATTTGATCAAGAATAATAAGAAAATATATTGCCTTGAATGCAAAAATATTCTCTTATAAATATTTATTAAATCTTTCCAAAAATGGCTTTTTCTGGCTTTGTAGCTTCTTGCACGAATTTGGCAATCCTCATAGGCTTCCTTGGTCCTCAAGACATGTACAAATCAATTCCAACTCATCTTAACTCTTGCCTTTGTATTTTATTTTATTAAAATTGAATTTAAATCATTAAATTCAAAAATAAATTAAATAAATGAAATATGGGCGTGCATTTGATTTTTCATGCCATGGATATTATCAAGATCAAGTTTGAATCATAAAATCTTAAGCCCATTTGAAAAATATTTGCATTTGCTAAGTATTTCTCTTTATGCACCTCCTCAAAAATGCTCAACTTGTACAATTTGTATCTTACTCAATTTTCCACATTTTTGAGTGTTCTTGGACTTTTTAGAAAGATCAATATGTCCATGAACACTTCTTTGCAAAAAGGTGACTTTTTGTAATGTTTTGATCCATAACTTTCAAATGAAGCATTTTTGGCCAAATCTTGTTAGACATGAAGTTATAGAGAATTGAATACCCTTCAAAATGAGCTTTTGTGGAAAAATTTATGATAAAGTATGTGAAAGTTATGCCTGGTCAAAGTTCTGTTGACTTTTGTCTAAAAAACCCTAGTTTAGAAACTTTGACTTTTGATCAGATCTTGACTTTCCTTGAAGAATCATGGTCAACCCTTGATCCAATGATGAATATTACTTCAAAATATTGATGTTGACCAAAAATTATGAAGTTTGATTGTATGTTGACCACAATTGACTTGTTGTCCTATATAGTTGATTTTCAACCATCTAAGCAATTGGATGAGCAAATTTGACTTGTAAGGCTTGAAACTTGACATGGTGATCCCTTGAAGCATATGATGAGGTATGATGACCACTTGAAGCATTGGAAATCCATTTTTACTTGAGAGTATCAAAACCCTAGTTTGGATTGATTGCTTAGGAGAGGGTTTGTTTGGTCAACCCTTGTGAAATCCTTGAGTATGGAGTTGTGAATTGTCTTGAGAAGTGGGAGGGAAAATTTTGGGGTATGACAGCGCAATGTACCTAATGATCAAGATTCCTTTGAGTCTACATGTCAACACACTTTTGAATGCAAATTATACCTCAAATCATCATGAATCAATGCAATTCCATCAATCTAGATACTCTCTAATGCATGAGCATATGATACATGATGTAAGATGCACAAATATGTGGCCTATATGCAAGGTAAACACAAATGCACAAGTGTAAGTGTGTGGTATCTACAAAAATCCTCACACTGACACAAATATCGTTGCAAAATCCAATTCAAATCAAAGAATTCAAGGATGAAAGTTCAAAAATCAGAATCTACATAGAATTTGCAAGTAATAACATTATTCAATTTCAAGAAAAGCTAAAAGTCAATAATAGCTTAAAATAAGTGCTTAATTGAACTAATTACTTACTTGAACTTGAAGTTTGAGTCAAATTGAAGAGGAATTCTTTGTGCTCTTCAAAGAAAATACCAAATCTACACCGAATTGATGATAATCCTTGAAATCTACCTTGAATTCTTGAAGAAACTTGAAGTCTTCAATGGATAAATGAAGAGGATGAAGTAGAAATGCTTGAATCTTGCAATTGAACAGAAATCCAGAGGAAACAATTCGTTTTATGTCAGATTTAAGTGGAAGAAGGAGAAGAGGAGCAAGATCCTGTGGAGAGAAGGCTGAGATGAGAAGATGAAAAATCGCGAGGCACAGTTAACGCGAGGAGGCGCACTTAGCACGGTCTGCGGTGGACACATTTGTCAGGTAGAGGTTCGATGGCGGCCTGTGGTGGTTGCTTGGAGGGAAAGTTGAAGTTTGAACTTTGTTCTTGAATTTTGCTTTTGATTTGAGAGAGAATTAGAGAGTGATTTGTGGTGAAATTTAAGCAAATGATTTTGTTCCCTTTATTTGTGAAGGCAAAAATCTATTTATAGTTATAAGAGTTGGGCCTAAGAGGGCCTTAGATCCATAATCAAGCCCAAATCATGATTATCCGAGTAATTTTCGTAATTAATCCAAAACAGTCAAATCTGTGCAGAATTTGAAGTCAGAATGTAAACAAAAAATGTCTGGAATGCTATTTTACGTGAGTGAGTCAAAATTTCGACTCTATCGGATGAACGGTCAAGGAGACGTGAATCTTTGAAGTTTTAGCATAATTTTCAGGCTACTGACACATGCAGAATTTTATTGGCGCTCTTTGGAGTAAATGTCTCGAACGAGAATCTTCTGATCAAAATTTGCGAATGAGTATTTCTTAAACAATTGAAGCTAACGAAATTTGTGAACTTTTGGCACTGGTCCCAATTTGTTTCTATGAAAATTGAGCGAGATATGATTTTTCGAAGTTCACGTATCAGATAAAAATTACTCGGTTCAGCTCAAAATCAACTCCAAAGAATAAAATTCTGGTATTGATTGGTGAGGAATCCTCTCTAGCGTTGGAAATTAAAGTTGTAGAGGATTTCGATACGGAATTTTAGAAATCTGTCGCGCTTAATTTCGATTTTCCAGCTAGGAGATATGATCTATTTGGTGGGCAGAACACACGGTTCAGGACTAAAATTAAGTTTAAACCACTGGAGAAATCAATTTCTTTGGGGATCTTCCTCACACAATTCACTGCTGGATTTCAAACGAAAGTTGTAGATAATAGCGAGAGGAACTTGCCAGTCAAAAGTCATCAGAAGATATTTGAAGAGCTGAGATATGCGACTTCTGGAGTGCCTAGAACGCGCCGAAAACTCAAAATTCACTTTATTGAGAAATAAGCGAATAAATTCCTTTTCTTCTTTCACCATTCAGGATACCTCGAACCTGGTAACCTCATGATCAATGTTATGTATGCGACTACATGTATGTTTATGCAATCAAATTATAAGCCTGAAACACAGGAAAGAAGAAGGTAAATTTTGGGGAAAAACAGTTGCCCCTATTCAATCATCCTCAAGCTTAGGAGAAAGGTTGGCGTCTGCTTTTCGAGCGACAAGATCTGTGGTGATTGAATACCAAAATGGACTTGAAAATTTATGCTCTGAATCCCAAAAGTTGTATGACTTTTAAAATTTCCAATGAGCCTCACTGGAGAAATGGATATGTTGCGCTAGGGCTTAGCTGGGTCATAACAAAAGAGAGCATAGAATAAATGTTGAATTCTGCGAAGACAGGTACAGCTGCAATCATGTACCTAAAAAAATAATTGGCCTCTACCCAATTTAATCCACAATGCTAGGGGAGAGATGACATGTGAGCGGAAGCAAAGACTAGATACGCTAACCAGACTAATCACATTACGCTAGAAAATAACTGGACGATCGTGATGCAAAGACCAGGAAATTCCGATTAGGCTTTAAAAAGAAGAGAAACAAGTGTATTCTTGTTCTAAAAAATATGACCCACAATGTCAGAGTATAGTTGACACGCAAGCAGAAGCAAAGACTATATACACTTACTAGACTAACCATATTACGCTAGAAAACAACCAGGCGGGTTTGTGATGTGAAGGCTAGAAAGTGTCAATTAGGCTTTACTGACTCAGAACGATGTACTCTGAGAAGAGAAACAAGTGCATTCTTGTTCCCTAAAAGGTACAGGAGAAGAACTTGTCCTAAGAACGTTGCACCAGGAGATGTATTGGCAGTTTCAACAAAGATGAAGACTGGAAATGTTGACCAGACTCCACACACAATACAGAGTAATTTGTATCATGCGTATAGGAGAGAGCTTAATAATCAGACCTTAACCAAAAATTGGTAGCTGTCATACCCCAATTTTTGACCTAATATACCACCTTACATTTGCATCATTGCACCATTAACAATTCAGAACAGAATTAATCGGGTGTAGCTTCTACAGGTCAAAATTAGGGTTTCATCAATTTTTCACCTGATTCAAGAAACAACCAATTAGGGTTTGAGTTTTATTCACTTCATTTGATCTATCTTGATCAAACCATCAACCTCTGATCTTCAGATATCAAAATTTTCCTCATGATCTATCAAGGATCGACCAATTAGGGTTTTTGTCGAAGATGAGTAATCTCTGATTTTCTGATCAACGAATGACTTTTTTGATTGGAGATTGATCTTCATATCTTAAATACAACATGTTGACCTAATTTATGGATTCAAAACATCACAGAAGTTCACAGAATTCATCAGTCAATTTCTAGATCATCTGATGAAATTTCATCTGCACTGAAAAGTCAAACTTTGACTTTTGGTCAACTTTTTCAAGACAAAACTTTTTCAATCATCAAAATACTTCAAATGATCCATCATGATCATAAAAAATCAAGAAATTTGGAAAAGTCAACAAAAAGTCAAAATTTTCAACACTTAGAAAAATTTTCAAGTGTTAAAATTTCATACTTTTTCCAAACTTCATTGCATTTTTTCACATAGTTCCACTTTGAATTGGAAAAAACTCAAAACATGAAAGTTGTAGCCCTTGAAACATGCTTTCCAAAATGTCCAAGAACTCTCAAATCCATGGAGTCTAGCTATACTTTTGATTTTGAAACATAGAGCTCCAAAATCCTTGATTTTCAAGTACAAACTTTCAAAATTATAGGTCATTTTGAGTTTTTCTTTCTTTCTAGAAGCCTGCCACCTTGCAAAGTGAGATAGGACTGATAAAAATCAGAGGGAGAGTAATTACAATGAGATAGGATCAAGGTAAGAATTAACCATGGTTAAAAGGAAGCTTCCTTTTGCATTTAATGCAAAAATGACTTCCTTGCCCTCTAAGGCAACTTGTAAATACCAAAGCCAAACTTTCTCACTTATCTTTCAGAACTTATGACCTATAAATAGAGGTCTTATTTGCAATTCAAACCACACCAAAGCTATGCAAGAACATGCTTTCTCTCTTCTTTCTTAAAAATCAAGAAACATAGTGTAATTGTAGAAATCTTGCATTTTTGAAAACTTGTGAAGAAATATAAGATGTTTGGTGTCTAACATGTTGTAAATATCATATGTAATTGGTTTGTAACCTAAAAGCAACACAAGAAACACTGAAAATCAGTTTTTTCATTTCATGTTCACAAACTTGCCAAAACTGCCATAGCTATCGAATTTGAACTTTGGCTCGAGCAAATTGTGTTTTGATCATCCAAACATCATCAATATACTTCATATGAATGATCCAAACCATTAACATCAACCTGTAACATATCTAACCACGATTTTAAGTTTCACTTTGATCTAACTGCAGGTCGACTTGGTCAGAGCTATCCAAGCAATTTCAGAGCAAGCAGACCATTCATACATGATCCTTGAAGGCCGTTGGTGCTCTAAGAATCATAAAATCACAACTGGAAACACTCTAAAGCGATTTCGATCTCGGCGAGCAGTAAGAACACGAACTTCAAACTCGTGATTCTTTGATTCCATCAAAAAACTCTTGGCCATTTTTTACGCACCATCAACGATCAATAACCCTCAATCAATTGACAAAATCATTCACCATACACGATTTCAATTAGATTTTTCAGTTTTAGGGTTCTTCGTGTTCTTGAGAAACTTAAACATGTTAGGCTTAAAATAAATGAAATTAAAGGACATCTTCGTGTTCCTGGGCTTGAAACGACCAAGTTTGATGTTTACATCTTTTGATTTCATCAAGAAACGAAGGATTTAGGACTGATTGAAGATTGGAGGAAGAAGATGAGCTTCGCGTTTTTCAAATTCAAAATTCTGTTTTAAAATATATTTAGTTGGTTTAGTTTCAATACACGGATGTATTGCCGCCCCAGCGGTTGCCAGCTCACTCTTAAGACTTTCATGCCATGCCTTGCCTAACAGGTCCTGGGTTCAAGCCCCCTTGGGACCATTTTTACCAAACTTTTGTATTTTTTACAAACTTTGACTTTTCAAACCCAATCAAAACTCCTCATTTTGAGGTGATTTTTGTACACTTGTCAATTAATGTATCTATTTTATGATAGTGCAAAAATTTTCAGAAAAACTTTCATTCGATTATATTTTCATCGAGCAGCAGTACTTTTGAGTACTTTTCAAAACACCTTTAAAGGTGATTTTTCAAACTTTCGAAGCCGATTCTTTTCAAAACTTTTCACAAGTAAATTTCATCTTTCAAAACACTTTCAAAACATTCTTCAAAACTTTTCATCAAAACTTACATCTTTCTCCATGATCGATCGATTAAGCGATAAAACCGAATTCGTTTTCTCTCAAATTTCTTAACCGATCGGGGCCTCCCTCAGTGTAAGTCCCAAAATTCTTTTATGTACATACATATTTCCTTGTACATATCCAATTCTTTCATGTACATACCAATTTTTACCTGTACATAATACAGATGTCTTTTTGTAAATACTCAAGTACAGGCAAACTTTGTCCGTTTGTTTTCATTTCACTTGTATATACAGAATACCATTGGTATTAAAGGAGCATTATTCGGTGAAACGCTTTTAAGCCAATGGGCCTCCCTGTGTAAGTCCCAACCCTCCTATGTACATCCACATCCTCTTGTACATAAATACTTGTTCGTGTACATAATTACTTCCTTGTACACATTCAAACTTGTAAATAATCAAGTTACGCTCGTTTAAACGTTCATTTTACATGCACTTGTTTATATTTCCTTCATAAACTCTTGTAAATAAACATCATGCATCTGTTTATATTTCCTTCGTAAACTCCTGTGAATACATATCACACACACACTTGTTTATACAACTGCTAGTTATAACATAACAACTAGTCTAACCAACGGGTTCCCCAATTAGCCTCCTCTTGGGCTTTGTACAAGGTAACTCATTTCATCGAGTTCAGCCTCCTCTTAGGCTTCATATAAGAAAACTCATTTCAAGCGAGTTTAGCCTCCGCTTAGGCTTCATATAAGACAACACTCCTGTTGAGTCGACTCCTCTTGGGCTTCGTTCAAAAGAACTCCTCATTGAGTTTAGCCTTATCTTGGGCACCATACAAGAAAGAGATCAGTAAATATCTTAACAGCCTCCTATTGGGCTTCCAATACAAAGAATCACCCGCGTTAGGATAGAACCCTGAGAGTATAATTTCCGGTGAAATTGCTCTTAATCCTAAAAGGATGGTTTCCCGGTGAAATCCCTTTTAAAGCCAAAGCCAGCCATACCCTATAGCTTCCTCTTGAGCTTCATACAAGGACCCTCGATGACCCTCAATGACCCTCGGAATGCCTCCTCTTGGGCTTATAATACAAGGACCCATGGGCTTCTTAAAAGCATCCCCTTAATCCAATCAATTTCTCCTCGAGATTTAGACGTCTATCATCTCTATGGAAGAAGTATCTCATCTATCACATCACATACAATCAAAAAACTTTTCAGACTCTTTTCAAACAAAAAACATCTCTTAATCGTAAGTGGTAACGCTTGTACACTCAAGCAAAACACACAATGCTTACAATTAAAAGATTCAATCATCTTGTTCAAAACGTCTTTCTTAAACATGTAAGTGGTAACGCTTGTACACTCAAGCAAAACACCTACAACTTACGACGAAAGATTTCAATCAAACTTTTCAAAATGTATGTGATGAAATAGATTAGATACATTTTTCATTAAGATGCCATTTGTCCGTGTCTCTTACTAACATCCCGTTGCTTTCCACTAGCATAAGTGGGAACTACGATTGCTCTGACTTTCTCAACATCCTTTTGAGAATACGTAGGCACAAGGTCTCATCCTTGCCGAGCAAATTTCTTTCTCCCTCAGACCAAACAAACCATAGATCCCTTTAGATCCGAGCTACAAATGCTCTGATTCCCACTAAGGGATATGTATGCAGAAGATCCAAAGATCTTTGCGAGCACAATAATAACAAACACTAGGATCCCACATAATCTATGTTTCTTAAAATCCAAAGGAGAAACTTTCCCAATCATAGAAATAGCAATTTAAAACACACAAACATATCAAACATATTCATATATAAAGCTATAGATAACTATATATATTTAGGGTGCTCCATCTATTCCCTTTATATAACAAACCCCCTTACCCGGAATCTCCCCAATGCGTTGCGTCTAGTTTGCGCTAGTCGTTACGCATATCATAATCAATTGAGGGTATTAGCAGCTTTCCCCTTTTTCATAATCATAATTTCTTGTGTTGAAAATAATAAAGCTTGATGCTCGCGGCATCTTTATAAACAAATCAAAAGAGTAAATCGTTTCGAGCCAGAGGATCCGAATTTAGATTCGATTCCCTAGCGCGTCACTTTTTAACGTGAACAGGAAAAATGGCGACTCTGCTGGGGAGTACGCTAAAATTTTGATTTTTCAAAAAAAATGTGACTCTGCTCAAGAGCACCAAGCTTTTTTGTTTTCAAAAAGAAAAAAAGGGGTTAAGCTTTCATATGTTCATATGTTTGTTTTTCTTTATTGTGTGTTTTCACGATTTCATCTGATGGAAAGAAATCCTAACCCGGATTTAAGAAACATTTTAAGATCTAGGTGGGGGTATAGTCCTATTAACTTGTGAGAAGTCTCAGTACTTACGGAGTTAATTTGAGATCCCTCTCTCAGTCGAGGTTGTCTTGGGGGTATTTGTGTTTAGCAAGTATTTGCAAAGACATTTTGCTTTCAAGAGAACTTGCGAAGCTGAGTGGCTGTAGAACACATAACCCATCCTGGCCATTTAGGATGTAGTGCATAAATTATTCGGGCGTAAGCCTAGAATAATTGTCATGCGAGACTACGATCAGGCGAGTTTTTCTTGAAAAATATTAGTGGACTTCGAGTATTCAACAAATCTGATAATATTTCAAAGAGAAGCGTTGAGCTTGTATTATCAGTAGAACCCGTTTCACAGATGAATAAGCCCTTAGAACTTACCCACGTTTGATTCTTATCGTTGGCCTCATGCTCGTGACTTCGAACGCTTGACCGTGTGTATAACTACTAACCATGTTTATAGCATTCATGCATTCATTCAAAAACTTCATTTCTCTTCCCATTTCCAAAGAATTTAGAGATTTTTCTTTGTAAATATTTTAGGTTAGAGTGATGGACGTCAGAGGAAGATTCACCAAGAGATACAGTTTTAGGATTCCTGATGTAGAAAAGTTAAAAGAGTTAGCATCCTTGGTAGAAGATCCCTCGGATTTCAGAAGACGCTATGGAACTCTTTTAACTGTCTTGAACACTAACGTTGATGAAGGACTTCTCAAAACTTTCGTTCAGTTTTACGATCCAGTCTATCGCTGTTTCACAAGTCGTGGTTGCGCTTGTATAGGATGTCGTTGCTAAGGAAGAATTTGGAAGCGAATCTTCTCATGAACTTCTTATCATTAACGGATGCCCCTGCGGGATATTCCTGAGTCTCAAGATACCTCTTCACATCGTAGTACCAAGGTTTCTCTTCTGTATCAAGCTCATAACAATATGCTGGTTCGACAAACCTCTCAATGATGATCTGGGGAGCCTCATTGTCCCATCTGACCTTGAACATAGATGACATAGTAGCCAATCGTGCAATGATTCTCTTCTCGTGGAATGTGATCAAAAGTAATCTCTTCGGAGTAGGGGATCAAACTCAGAACATGCTCTCGATACGGAATGAGATTTGGATTCTTCGTATCCCACTCGCCCTTAATCTGACTGATTACTAAAGCTGAGTCTCCATATACTTGCAAGAACTTGATTCTTAAATCAACAGCAGCTTTGATACCCATGATGCACGCTTCATATTCGGCCATGTTGTTCGTGCAACTAAAACATAATCTGGCGGTGAAAGGCGTATGTCCGCCTGTAGGGGATGTAATGATGGCACCAATGCCATTGCCAAGTGCGTTTGAGGCTCCATCAAAAACCATAGTCCATCGGGATCCTTGTTCAGGTCCTTCGTCTGGGCCTGGTTCTTCGTAATCTGTAACTAGTAAAACATCTTCATCTGGAAATTCGAACTGCATAGACTGATAGTCATCTACGGCTTGATGAGCCAAATGATCGGCTACTACACTTCCTTTGATCGCTTCGAGAAGTGTCTTGGATGTCATATTCGGTCAAGATCATTTGCCATCTTGCTATTCTTCGGAGAGAGCTGGTTTCTCAAATATGTATTTTATCGGATCCATCTTGAAATCAACAAGGTAGTGTGAGTCAACATATCTGTCTTAGTCGTGAGAAGCCAAAGCGTTGCAAGTTTTCTCAAGTGTGAGTATCTTGTTTCACGGTCGGTAAACTTTTCCTAAGGTAGTATATTGCATGCTCTTTTCGACTGGACTCGTCATGTTGCCCCAACACACACCCATTGAATTCTCTAATCTTGTCAAGTACATGATAAGAGGTCTTCCTTCGGCGGGCGGCATCAGGATGGGAGGATTTTGTAGGTACTCCTTGATTTTGTCAAAAGCGATCTGGCAATCGTCATTCCATTCTACTACTTGATCTTTCTTCAGTAACTTAAAGATTGGCTCACAAGTAGCAGTTAGGTGTGCAATGAATCTGGCAATGTTGTTCAATCGGCCCAAGAAACCTCGACTTCCTTCTCGGTGCGAGGGGGCATCTCTTGAATAGCTTTAACCTTGGCGGGGTCAACCTCAATACCTTTTCTACTGACAACAAACCCTAGGAGTTTTCCGGATCTGACTCCAAAAGTGCACTTGTTAGGATTAAGTCTCAATCTGTACTTCTTCAATTTGTCAAATATTTTCTGCAAATGATCAAGATGTTCTTCTTCAGTCTGTGATCGAGCTATCATGTCGTCGACGTAGACCTCTATCTCGTGATGAATCATGTCATGGAATAATGTCACCATAGCACGCTGATAAGTAGCACCCGCGTTCTTCAGTCCGAACGGCATAACCTTGTAGCAGAAAGTGCCCCATTGTGTAACGAAAGTAGTCTTCTCCATGTCTTCAGGAGCCATTTTGATCTGATTGTAACCGGAGAAACCATCCATGAAGGAGAAACCTTATCTTGGCGGTGTTGTCAACGGAAAATCAATATGAGGAAGTGGAAATCATCTTTCGGACTTGCTTTGTTCAGATCTCTGTAATCCACACATTCGTACCATGCCATCCTTCTTAGGTACGGGTACCACATTTGCAACCCACTGGGGATAAGAGGTGACAGCTAAGAAACCAGCGTTGAACTGCTTCATGACTTCGGCTTTGATTTTCTCTGACATCTCAGGACGCATGCGACGAACCTTCTGTTTCACCGGGAGAAAACCCTCTTTTGTCGGCAGTCGGTGTACCGCAATATCAATGTCCAACCCTGGCATGTCTTCGTATGACCAAGCAAAAATCTCAATATAGTCTCGTAGCATCTGAACCAATCTTTCCTTGACACTGTTCTCAAGACCCGCTCCTATCTTGATCTCTTTTCTGTCTTCGTTAGTACCCAAATTCACAACCTCAACTTGCTCTTCGTGTGGCTGTATAACTCGCTCTTCTTCTGTAGCGATCGACAAGTTCTCCTGGCACTTCACAATCTTCCTCACTTTCGTCTTTGGCTTGGTAGATCGGATTATCGAAGTCATATTTAGCAATAGCATAGCTGTTATTAACGAGATTCGGAGTGATTCTGCAGTGTATCACGTGGGTGTGTGTAAGAAACACATAGCTTTTTGAAGGGGTGGTAAAGTAAAGCAAGAAAACAAATAATTTTGAATGCAAAAGTCCAACGAATTTATCAAATGAAAACGCGCAAACAACAGATAATAACCCTCGCAAACGAGCCATGATGCCCCGGGCAAGGCACTAGGCTTTCAAAGTTTATTGTTTAAAACATAAATAAATACGAAAAGCAAAACAAAAACAAGAGCAATTACTCCTGACTAAAGGAGATTGGTATGACGTCTTCAGTCTTCCAATTCTTGAGCCCATGATCCGAGGTTGGGAAGATCCACTTGCGATGTCGAAGTCGTTGTCGTCGTCTTCTATAGCATGGATTTCACCGCTAATGCGGAAAGGAAGTTGGCGGCACGCCGCGTATCATCTTCGACCTTTGATGGTGAAGCCTAAACCGTCTTGTCGGTTTGAAAGGAAGATCGAGTGACCCCAAATAGTACTGCCTTCTTCAACTTGAGCATCTTTCACGAGGCCATCCTAGGCGGAGCTTTAGCAACTTCGGGGTGAGGAGAGTCAGAGCATTACTTTGGGTATTGTTTCAAAAGCTTGACAGGAGTCTCGAAGAATTCTCCTTCCATCTCGAGGTATCGGAATGCGTAGATGGTGACCATATACTCTTCTTCACCATATATTGTGACAACCTTCCCTTTCACCGGTATTTGGTTTCGATGCAAGGTAGAGGTGTGGCCTGCCCCATGTATCCAAGGCGTCCGAGTAGGCAAAGTAAGCGGACGGATGTCCATGACAAAGAAAGTAGAGTCAAAAGTCCGGGAACCGACTTTTGATAAGCTCTCCAAGTCTGTTCGCTTAGAACCATCAAAAGCTCTCACAATAATGTCACTGGGTCTCAGAACCAACCCTTCGACATCAAGTCGATCAAAAGCAATCTTCGGTAAGATATTCAGAGCAGAACCGGTATCCACCAAAACATAAGATAGTGTAGTGCCCTTGCATTCAACAGAGATGTGCGAGGCCTTGTTATGTTTCTTTCCGGCAGGAGTCATATCAGCGTCAGAGAAGCCTAGGCCGTTGTTGGCAGCCAGGCTAGCAATACAAACTTCAAACTGGTCAGTGGTAGTGTCTTGCGGTACGTGAGCGTTCTTCAGAAACTTCACCAAGGCATTAGCATGAGCCTCCGAGCACAAGAGCAGAGAAAGCATGGAGATCTTGGACGGAGTCTGTCCCAACTGTTCCACAACATTGTAGTCACTCTTCTTGATAATCTTCAGAATTTCCTCCATTTCTTGTTTGGAGGTATCTTCAGTAACTTCCTTTGGTACTTCTGGTTGAGCAGGATGAGTCCCTGGTTCTTTCCCTCTTGCTTGGGGAATGGGTTGAATAGCTGGAATGCGAGCTGGAGTCGCGGTGTCTTTTGGAGGAGAGATATCTGGAGAGAATACCCTTTCGGTTCTGGTCACCTTACTTGATCCGGTGATGTTGTCAATGTCAAGAATGGTAGCTTCAACTGTAAGATCTTCAATGGTCAGAGGGTCTTGCTTGACGCCATGGTAGTAAACATCAGCTCCATAATTCCAAGGAATAGCTTTGTCGGAGGAATATGGAACTGGTCTTAGAGAAGTGATAATGAGAGGTGCCACTCTAGGCACAGGATCAGCAGAGGAAATCCTTATAGTGTTAACATCAGCATAATCTTCTGGGAAATCGTCACCCCATCCGGTCGCCTTAACATCTTCAATAGGAATCTTGTAGCTCTCAGGAACAGTGTACTTCACCATGTAATCATACTTTCCACTTGGCTGCCCCAAGGTATCCCACAGATGGTGCAGTTGTTCGCATTGTCAATCTTCAACTTAGACATTTCTTCACACGACTTACGCACGGTGGTTTCGATATAGTATCTCACGGTTATCCATCATGCGAACATGTCTTCTCAACCAAGCACAACCATCGTGCGGATGGGCACCACAGTTCTCGGCATCCTGGGTTGACACCTTGCAGCAAATTCTTCTTAATCATCGAGGAATGGTCAAGTCATCTATGTTGAAAACATAAGTATCGTCACCAACAGCATTGGAACTCTTGTCATGGTTAGGCATAGGCGCGTTGATCACATTCGGAGTCTCAACAGGAGGATCAAACTCAATCTGCTTAGATTCAATCATATCTTGAATCTTGTTCTTCAGAGCCCAACAATCATCAGTACTATGTCCGGGGCTATTGGAATGGTAAGCACACTTAGCATTAGGATTGTACTTCGGAGAGGAGGTGTTGACATTCTGAGGAGGATCCCTCAAAGCAATCAGCTCTGCTTTCAACATGTGTTGCAAGGCTTGCGACAAAGGCATGTTGATCTTAAACTTTCGTGGCGCGTTGTTCTGTGCGTTGTCTCGTGAGGTTGTCTTGATGTAGGATTGGAGATCACTGCCCCACAGTTGAGCGGTCGGTCTTGGCTCGGCTTTTCTGACCATACACAGCATTAGCTTCTTTCTTAGCACCAAAAGATCTCTTCGCAGCATTTGAAGATGTCTCTACCTGAATCTTTCCACTCTTGATACCAGCTTCAATACGCTCGCCTGTAAGTATCAGCTCGGTGAATCCGGCTGAAGAGTTTCCAATCAGATGATTGAAGAATGGGCCTGTCAGTGTCCCCATGAACATATCAACCAACTCTCTATTGGACAAGGGTGGCTGAACTCTGCCTGCTAAATCTCTCCACTTCTGAGCATACTCCTTGAACTTCACATCACGACCCATAGACATGCTTTGTAGTTGCATGCGAATGGGTGTCAATTCAGCATTGTACTCATACTATCTGTAGAAAGCATCAGCCAAGTCACTCCAAGTACGGATACGGTCATTCTCTAGCTGATAGTACCATTCCAACTGAGTTCCGGACAAACTCTCTTGAAAATAGTGCATCCACAACTTTCTGTCATCAGTGTGGGGATTGATCTTCTGGACATAGGATTTCAAATGCAGTTTAGGGCAAGACATGCCATCATATTTGGCAAAAGTAGGAACTTTGAACTTGGGAGGAATCACAACACAGGACAAGACTCGGATCATCAAAATTCAGCCGGACATCTTGAGTTTTCCACCATTCGGTCTTCAAGTTGCTTGTACTTGTCATCCTCATCAGTATTGGCCATCATCATAGTTCTTCTCAAGCTCAGTGCCTTCACCATTACCCTTGTTACTTTGTTCGTCTTGACAATTCCTTGAGAGAGCTATCCGTGACCCTCTTAGGACCACTTTGTAGCGTCGCCCATGTTAAGAAGACCAACAACCTTCTTCTTTCGTTGATGAGCTTCTTGGATCTTCTGGCCTTGGACCAAGCTGGTGAACATCTGAGCATTCTGAGCTTGAAGATCTTTGACAGACTGTTCAAGATCCATTTCTGCTAAAATAAATAGCGAGCAAATTAGAAAACCAATCTTCAATGTACCTGTGATGCAATGTTATGCTATGCTATGCGATGTCTATGCGAATGCAATGCAATGTTTTCAAGGACCTTAGAGATTTAAATTTGTTAAACAAGCAATGAGCAAACATTTATTAGTACTCTTCTTATTATTCTTTTTTTTTTTAAGTACAAGAGATAGTTCAAAACAATAAAAGAAAACATAAACACCCTAAAGCTCTAAGTCTCCCATGGGCGCTTCCTCTTGGTGCCGAGGTAGGCGTTGATGCTTCGCTCCTCGTGAAGTAGCTTGGTCAACTCTAGCACTTTCTTCTCACTTGCATAACACTGAGCTTCAAAGGTATCCCTCTCTTCTTTAAGCTGAATCCAGGATCTCTTCAAGTCTTCAAAATCAGTAGGCATGTCGGGATACAGAACGGTATAGGTACGTCACCTATAGCAACAGGTTCCATAATTACTGGTAAAACAGGCGTGAATGGCATCATGAGGTTTTGAGCTCGAGCTCGCACCCATTTGAGGTAAGGTTCCCAAGGAATGGAGTTTTGGTGCCCCAAAGTCTTGGTATCAGTCTTCTTTACCATGCCCCAAGCGTGTATGAACCTTTGTCGGTAATTCTGGAGATCGTGGTTGTAATCGAACACAATATCTTGGAGAAGCATATCATGAGGACCATCTCTTCGAGCAAAACCAAACTGACGTAGAGCTAGAGAAGGGTTGTAAGTAATACCTCCTCTTATACCAAGTAGTGGTACATTAGGGAATTCTCCACAACGCTCAATGAATGTGAAGTCCTTTTGAGAGAAAAGATTCCAACGGATGTCGGAATGAGAGAGTGACATCAACCTTTGAGACCATCTCAACCTTTGTTCATTCTTCAAAACTGATGGAGGAAGGTGCGAAATAAACCACCTGGAAAGCAACGGTATACAACACATGAGAGTTCCTTGTCTTTTAGTAGTACGAGTGTGGAGAGAATGTAGGATATCTCCAAGTAAAGTAGGCACTGGATTGCGGGTAAGAAACAACTTGATGGCGTTGACATCTATGAATTGATCCGAGTTAGGAAATAGAACCAAACCATAGATTAGCAAGGCCACAATGTCTTCAAAGGCATGGAAACTCATAACTTTGAGGAATTCTCGGGCTTTCTTAATTAGGAACTTGGAAAGTAAACCCTTAACTCCACTCCTGGTTTCCCAATTGGCTTCAATGTCTGAGCGCTTAAGGTGCAAAGCGGATGCGATGTCTTCATACTTAGGAACCTTTTCTAGACCGGTGAATGGCATTTGATCAAGAATAGGTATCCCAAGTAGCTTAGAGAACTCTTCAAGGTAGGAACCAACGATAATCGGAATGTAAAGCAATGGTGTTTCGGGTCGAAGAACTGGAATAGGACATGCATCATATCTTCTTCAAAACCGAGATAACCAAATCAAGTAGATAACCGTGTCTTTTGATAAACTGAGCATGGTCGGGAATTTCTGAAACCAATTCTTTGAGCTGAGAAGGTATACCCATGAAGTTGATTCAGATAGTCTTTCTATAAGCCATAATCCCTACAAAACAGAGCAAAGATAAATCCCTAGGTCCTTGAAATAGTTAGAAATGATATGCAATGCGAATGATGTCATGATGTCATGTTTAGCACACACAAACAATTCACACAATGAGCCTAGGGTTAAGGCTTGCATGAGGTATAGGTGATTACCCCACCAAAAATTTGAGTTGGTTCATCCTGTCCTATAATAGTAACCGGGTTCTAGGAATCTCACATCATTGATCTTTCTCGTAGGCACTTATTTCAATACGACTACCAAGTGGTCAACCGAAAATGTCCCAAAAGTCTGATCTCAATGAGCGTAGCATCGAGTATCAACCAACCTCGGTCTACACCAAAGTCGGCCATCTCACTACCTTCTAATGGCCAAGATGGGTCAATTAAGGTTCTAAAAGTTTAGTTAGCGCTTGATGACACCACGCAGAAGCCAAATACTATCCTCAACTTGGGAATGAAGAGTATCGGGACAACCAAAGTGTCACGCTAACGTAGCCATCATGTTGACCATTTTGATATACGTCTAACGGTCGCGATGATTTATTGCTACTTACCTAAAAGGAAACCCGGATCCGGGTGTAGGATCCCCCAACAATATGATACCCAAGCAACCCTTAAAGATAAAGCAAGCAAGTCAAACAAAAAGCAATAAAGGTGATCTAAAAATCCCTAAGGCATTCTCTCTTAGGTGTTTCCCAGAGTCGCCAGAGTAACACGGTGAACTGACTTTTAGTGATTTTTGTATCGCAAATGTGCGGATAGCAAGAGTCGCCACCGACTTTTATTTTTATCCAATTAAGGGAAGGTAAAAGTACGAGAAAAGACCTTCGTTAGATTCGAGTAAGGAGAAGGTTATGAAAAGGAAGGTATTAGCACCCTTTCCATCCGCAGTTTATTCTACGGGCTCTTAGTTGCTCTTAGATCACTTTAAAATTGCTTTCTGTGTGTTTGACAAAAATGTTTTGAAAAAAGGCATTTCGCTTTGACTTTGTAATGACTCATGTAGGAGTGTATACAAAGTGTTCGGAAATGTTCGTTTTGAAAAGAGTTTGAACTTTGGAAAAGAGTGTATGGTGTGAAAAGCATTTGGTTTTTAGAGCAAGCAACTGAAAGACTTATTACCCACTCAGAATTGGTCATTTTCGTACTTCTACGTTCCTTTAGAATAGCGCTAGCCATACCATTAGTTAGTAGGTAACTCCATTCGTTGGATGTAAGCGGGACATTCGAAGGGACGTCGGATGGTCATAGAAGGCAACTTGTAGGAAGTATCCTAGCACATTCGAAGGGTCTATCATCATTTTTCGTAGGCAACAATCGAGGGTCAAGATCATGTATTTGTAGGCGACATCGTGGGTCTATGATCTTTGTATCGAAGGGACTATGATGATTTGTTTTGAAGGCAACGGTGCTAGAATACCTCTACGTTCGAGGTACTTGACCATTTTGAATTCGTAAGGCAATGAGAGAGAATTACCCTAAGGGGTGCATCTGTGAAAGAAGTGTGTTGATTTCAGATATTTTATCTTGCAAATTAGTGGGCTAAGTTCATTATTATCTTGCCATACACGCCTAGTTACTAGCAATTGATAGGGTGCGGAAAGTAAAAGCAGAAATGTAAAGGATGCGGAAAGGTAAATCCTACGCTATTACATGGCTTTGGGGCAGATATATAATTTAAAACTTGCGGAAAATAAAGATCCTAATTTAAACTATTACATCCCATAGACAGTTACATTATTGAAAAAATAAAATGATAAAGAAAGAAACGTCTGAATCGGATCAACCTGTAAAGGAACGAGAAATCGGAAAATGCGAGATGAATTGAATAAGAGAAAAAATGTTAGAAAAATGCAAATTTTATATGAGAAAATTATTACATGCTGGAAATAATATAAATATGCTAAAATAAATTTTTGGGATTTTTTGGATGCCATTTAATAATTTAAAGTGAATTAAAAGTGATTTAAATGCAAAATTATGAATAAAAATAAATATGCATTCAAAATTGTATTTTTAATTTTATAAATTAAATAAAGGTTTTCTGAAAATAAATGCAAAAGGAAAATAATTTTGGTAATTTTTTAATGCAGAAATAAAAATATGAAAAGAAATTAAATAAGATGCAAAATATTGAAAATATGAGAAATATGAAAATAGTTAGAAAATATGAAAGTTTTGGAAAAAAGAATGAAAACCGGTCCTGGCAGGGGTTGAACTCATGACCCTTGAGAGCATCTTCTCAAAACGAAGCCTTAACCACTACGCCACATTGCCTTTTGTGTTTGGAAAGCTGGAATTCAAGGAATATAAGTGTAAACGTGTCACTGATTATATTTCAAACCGAGTCAGCCATGAGTGGACCCCAGGTAGATGGAATGGACGAATCGGAACAAGCCAAACTGCCACGCACGCCGTCAAACTTTCAACGCCGGAGTCCACGCCGGAGCTAGAGCTCCGGTCATCTTCTCCGATTGCCTCTCACCCTAAAAACCTGCAAAACGCATGATTTAAAGCAGGATAAAAGCCCAGATCGACTAATTCGACCCTTGCGAGCACGATGGTGCAATCCTTTCGTCCTGAATCGGCCTGGAACTCGTGTTTCGAAACTCACAGCTCTAAAAACCCTAACAATGGCATGCTTGGATTTCTACGTAGAAACTTACATGTGATGCATCAAACACACTCTAATGAATGTCCTGAACTCAAATAAACACATGAAAACGATTAATAATGCATGAAATATCAAAATCGAAATTGCAAAGAATAGCAAACCGGTGAGAGTTGAATAACGCGTTCTGGGCAGTTCTGGGCACGAGTAAAGGTTGCTTTTGCTTGCTGGGAACCTCCTGAGCAAGAATGGATGGCTAGATCGGGCTGAAACCTGCTGCAATTTGGAATTCGATTTTCTCAAGTTTTGAGAAAAATTTGGCAAAATAAGGACTCTCTCTTGGGCTAGGGTTTCGTCTTTTTGGCTGGCTGCATTGCTTGGTATTTATAGAGAGGATTTGGAGAGAAAAATCAAGCAAAAAAGATTGATCCTTGATTGTGCAATATTTTCCATTTAAAACAAATCAAATTTCCTTAAAAACTAGATTTTTCTTTCCATATGCATGCTATCACGAATTTGGTAAGGATTATGGGCTTTCTTGGACTTCAAGGAAAATATAAATCCAATCCTTTTCAAAAAATATCTTATTTTCATATTTTATATAATTTATTTTTGAATTAAATGTTATAAAATTCAAATATAAATCACAAAAATAGAAAATTACCATGGCCAAGCATTTATGGGTCAAAAATCATGTCATGAACAAGTTTGGATCAAAAGATTTTAGGCCCATTTGGAAAATTTTGCATTTTGACCAAAATGTCCTTTTGTGCAATTGTCCAAAATTGCCCAACTTCTGAATAGTGTATCTTGCTCAAGTTTCCACATTTTTGAGTGTTCTTGGACTTTTTGGAAATCTCTAAGAGTCCTCTAACCAACCTTTTTGGTCTCATCTCAATTGGAGTTTCCATGCTCAATATATCTTCAAAACAAAAAGTTGACTTTTGTTGACTTTGAAAATGACCTGTAATGTTTTGAGCTATACCTCTCAAATGAATCATTTTTTGGACATTCTTGTGAGACATGAAGTTGTAGAGAATTGAATTTCCTTCAAAACAAGAGGTGGTGGAAAAATGTTTGAGAAAGTATGAGAAAGTTATGATCAGTCAAAGTTCAGTTGACTTTTCACCTAAAAACCCTAATTTAGAAAGTTGGACTTTTGAGCAACTCTTGAGTTTTCTTGATGAATCATGATCAACCCTTGATCAAATGATGAATGTAACTTCAAAATGAGGATGTTGACCAAAAATTATGAAGTTTGACTGTATGTTTACCACAGTTGACTTTTTGTCCAATACAACTAATTTTCAACCATCTGAGCAATTATCTGAGGAAACTTGATCTGTGAAGCTTGAAACTTGACATGGAGAATCTTTGAAACATCTGAGGAGGCATGAAGACCATTGAGATATTGGAAGTCCATCTTGACCTGAGATATACCAAACCCTAGTTTGGGTTGATTGTCTAGGAGAGAGTTTGTCTGACCAACTCTTGAGGAATCTTTGAGTATAGATGTATGAAATCTCTTGAGTGGATGGAGGGAAAATTTTGGGGTATGACAATTGCCAAAAAGCGTTTGACAGTATCAAGGAATACCTGTCAGAACCACCAATACTGATTCCTCAAGTCGAAGGAAGACCATTAATCATGTACCTTACCGTGCTAGAAGATTCCATGGGCAGCATGCTTGGACAGCAAGATGAAACTGGTAAGAAGGAGCATGCCATTTACTACTTGAGTAAAAAGTTCACAGACTATGAAACTCGTTACTCCATGCTCGAGAAAACATGTTGTGCTTTGGTATGGGCTTCAAAACGTCTCCGCCAGTACATGATCAATCACACGACTTGGTTAATCTCCAAAATGGATCCAATCAAGTACGTCTTTGAAAAGCCTGCATTAACAGGAAGAATTGCTCGATGGCAGATGCTATTATCCAAATATGATATCCAGTACCGTGCTCAAAAAGCGGTCAAAGGAAGCATTCTCGCCGATCACTTGGCTTATCAGCCGCTCAACGAATACCAATCTCTCAAGTTCGACTTCCCTGACGAAGATTTTATGTACTTGAAGATGAAAGATTGTGAAGAACCGCTGCCCGAAGAAGGTCCTGATCCAGAATCTAGATGGGGCTTAATTTTTGATGGAGCAGTTAACGTTTATGGCAATGGAATTGGGGCAGTCATCATCACTCCCGAGGGTTCTCATATCCCGTTTTCCGCCAAGATTGCTATTTGATTGCACCAACAACATCGCAGAATATGAAGCTTGTATCATGGGTATCGAAGAAGCCATCGACTTAAGGATCAAGATCCTTGACATATATGGAGATTCAGCCCTTGTGATCAACCAAATTAAGGACAAGTATGAAACTCATCATCTTGGTCTGATTCCCTACAGAGATTATGCGAGACGTTTGTTGACTTTCTTCAACAAAGTTGAACTGCATCATATCCCTCGAGATCAGAATCGAATGGCAGACGCCTTGGCTACTCTATCTTCCATGTTCAAAGTCAACGATTGGAATGATATCCCTAAGATCCGTATAAGACGCCTTGAAAGACCTGCATATGTATTTGCAACTGAAGCAGTCTTCGATGATAAACCGTGGTTCTACGACATCAAGCGTTTCCTTCAAACACGAGAGTACCCACTCGGGGCATCGTACAAGGATAAGAAAACTCTAAGGAGGCTTTCTAGAAATTTCTTCCTGAATGAAGATGTTCTATACAAAAGAAACTTCGACATGGTTCTGCTCAGATGCGTCGACAGACAAGAAGCAGACACGATCATCCATGAAGTGCATGAAGGGTCCTTTGGAACCCATTCAAATGGGCATGCAATGTCTTGAAAAATCTTGAGAGCAGGATACTATTGGATAACCATGGAATCCGATTGCTGTAAACACGTCGAGAGATGTCACAAGTGCTAGATCTATGCAGATAAGATCCATGTGCCACCAACTCTACTCAACGTTCTCTCTTCTCCGTGGCCTTTCTCCATGTGGGGCATTGACATGATTGGGAAGATCGAACCAAAAGCGTCCAACGGACATCGCTTCATTCTAGTGGCTATTGAATATTTCACCAAATGGGTCGAAGCAGCATCTTATGCCAACGTTACAAGACAAGTGGTTGTGAGGTTCATCAAGAACAACCTCATTTGTCGATATGGAGTTCCAAGCAAGATCATTACAGACAATGGATCGAACTTGAACAACAAAATGATGAAAGAACTGTGTGAGGAATTCAAAATTGAGCATCATAACTCATCTCCTTACCGGCCAAAGATGAACGGCACCGTTGAAGCTGCCAACAAGAACATCAAAAAGATCATCCAGAAAATGGTCATCACCTACAAAGACTTGCACGAAATGCTGCCATTTGCTCTGCATGGGTATCGTACTTCAGTATGCACTTCAACAGGGGCAACTCCTTTTTCTCTAGTATACGACATGGAAGCAGTGCTCCCCGTAGAAGTTGAGATTCCGTCAATGAGAGTTCTCATGGAAACTAAGTTATCTGAGGCCGAATGGTGTCAAAGCAGATACGACCAGCTGAACTTAATCAAAGAAAAGCGTCTGACCGCTCTGTGTCATGGACAACTATATCAAATAAGGACGAAGAAAGCCTTCGACAAAAAGGTCCGACCTCGTGAATTCCGAGAAGGCGACCTCGTGCTTAAAAAGATTCAGTCTTTCCAACCAGATTCTAGGGGCAAATGGACTCCTAATTACGAAGGCCCAAACATCGTCAAAAGAAGCTTTTCAGGCGGTGCTATGACTCTCATAACCATGGACGGTGATGAACTCCCGCATCCTGTGAATGTTGATGCAGTCAAGAAATACTTTGTCTAAAAGAACAAAAGAACAGCTCGGTAAGTCGAAAACCCGAAAAGGGCGGCTTAGGCAAAAAAGAGCGTCTCGGTGGACTGAAAACCTGAAAAGGCGGTCCAGGCAAAAATTAGAGACAATAAACAGAAATTATCCTGATAGATTGAAAACCTGAAAAGGCAATCTAGGCAAAAATAAGGATACAAAAAAATGACAAAGTAACTGCAATCAGTCCATACTTCGTCAATCTGAAGAATCTTCCATCAACGGATCTTCGATCAAATCTTCTGAAGCAACAAGCACAGTTGGAATTCAAAGTTGTTAGGGATAATAGCGGTTATTTGTTTTCAATGTAGCCTTTTCCCAATAAATTGTGATTTCCAACTTTTGTAAATAGCTCATGGAATCACGCCTTCGGCTGATTACCATCCTATCACTTTTTTTTTTTTTGAAACTAAAAGGTTTTAAATGAATTTTTACTTCAAAATTTTGAAATAAAAGCGGAATGTTCCTTCGAACTGTGAACACAGAAAAGAACTTCAACAGTTCCTCCACGAGTATTTTGATCTCTGAAAGATAGAACAGCTGCTAAAGAAGTCTTCCTTTCCTCAGCAGAGATCATCAACGGACGATATTCTTATCCAAAAAGAATTCCCAACAAAGTTGCCAATGAAATGTCTTTTTCAGAGAGTTTAAAGCATGCAACTCAGATTCTTCATTAGTGAACGTCTACGTCATTGCTGTAGATTTTACTGAGTATTTGTTTGAACTGTGACGTGGTCCTTTTCCCCAAATACCTCTTTATTGTCTTGTCAAGTATTGTCAGCATGCATATGACATTCATCATTCATACATAATAACATCATTAATGCATTCCTGCATTTCTCAATGTTTGTTTCCATATCACTGGTTTAGATTACATTTACTCATGTGGATGTGTCCTCTCTCCAGTAGATCATCCCCAAGCAGGAAAGTTCATATTTTTCCTCCTATTCCCCAGCTGAGATCATTCCTCATTGGGAACAAAATCTTGATTGACCGTTTCTTTCCAGTTCATTCCTGGATAAAACCTTGTCTTTAAACCAACAAAACAATAAGCAATAGCCTCGTTATCCGAGCCGCTTATTTCCTTTTCATCTTAAAACTTGTCATAGAAAGATTGTTTTTCTCAACAAATTCAAATCATGAAAGTTCAAGAAATTTTCGCAGTTGTCTTTCTGTATAAAACAAAACCTCTGTCTTTCAATCAAAATGCCCGCATCTTCTCAAAAGAAAGATCCCCGGCAAAATTGTAGCTGTGAAAATAGAAACTCATTTGAGATCTGTTTCCATCATTTGTCTGTTATTCACAAGGTTGAATACTCAGTAAAAAATTTCAAAGATTTACCTTGTTATAGTTATCACTTCGCTGATAATTGATAATATCTTCGGAACTCGTTTGAGATCTGTTTCCATCATTTGTCTGTTATTCACAAGGCTGAATACTCAGTAAATTTTTTCAAAGATTTACCTTGTTATAGTTATCACTTCGCTGATAATTGGTAATATCTTCAGAATTCATTACCATGAACTATCACAAGGCTGATAATTGGTAATATCATCTTCGCTTACCTTAAACATTGTCACAAGGCTGACATAAGGTAATCTCTTTGTTTCCCAAAGCAAAATAGATATTCACATGTTTTGTGAATCTCTTTTTCCCCAGCGATACATATTGCATGTTTCCCAACAAACAGGATCCTCTTTTCTTAAACAGATCGAGTCATCCTCACAAAATTTTCCCCACCATGTCATTTCTTTGATATCATCTCGGTGAAACTTTTTACAATCATTTTGCATCACTCGCATCTTTTGGTATCTTAGGTCCAAAATTTGCGTATTCTGATATTTAAGTCTCTTTACACCTATCAAAACGAAGATATTCATCTTCATATCTCAGGTTAAAGAAACTTAAATAGGGGCATCTGTCATACCCCAATTTTTGACCTAATATACCACCTTACATTTGCATCATTGCACCATTAACAGTTCAGAACAGAATTAATCGGGTGTAGCTTCTACAGGTCAAAATTAGGGTTTCATCAATTTTTCATCTGATTCAAGAAACAACCAATTAGGGTTTGAGTTTTATTCACTTCATTTGATCTATCTTGATCAAACCATCAACCTCTGATCTTCAGATATCAAAATTTTCCTCATGATCTATCAAGGATCGACCAATTAGGGTTTTTATCGAGGATGAGTAATCTCTGATTTTCTGATCAACGAATGACTTTTTTGATTGGAGATTGATCTTCATATCTTAAATACAACATGTTGACCTAATTTCTGGATTCAAAACATCACAGAAGTTCACAGAATTCATCAGTCAATTTCTAGATCATCTGATGAAATTTCATCTGCACTGAAAAGTCAAACTTTGACTTTTGGTCAACTTTTTCAAGACAAAACTTTTTCAATCATCAAAATACTTCAAATGATCCATCATGATCATAAAAAATCAAGAAATTTGGAAAAGTCAACAAAAAGTCAAAATTTTCAACACTTAGAAAAATTTTCAAGTGTTAAAATTTCATACTTTTTCCAAACTTCATTGCATTTTTTCACATAGTTCCACTTTGAATTGGAAAAAACTCAAAACATGAAAGTTGTAGCCCTTGAAACATGCTTTCCAAAATGTCCAAGAACTCTCAAATCCATGGAGTCTAGCTATACTTTTGATTTTGAAACATAGAGCTCCAAAATCCTTGATTTTCAAGTACAAACTTTCAAAATTATAGGTCATTTTGAGTTTTTCTTTCTTTCTAGAAGCATGCCACCTTGCAAAGTGAGATAGGACTGATAAAAATCAGAGGGAGAGTAATTACAATGAGATAGGATCAAGGTAAGAATTAACCATGGTTAAAAGGAAGCTTCCTTTTGCATTTAATGCAAAAATGACTTCCTTGCCCTCTAAGGCAACTTGTAAATACCAAAGCCAAACTTTCTCACTTATCTTTCAGAACTTGTGACCTATAAATAGAGGTCTTGTTTTCAATTCAAACCACACCAAAGCTATGCAAGAACATGCTTTCTCTCTTCTTTCTTAAAAATCAAGAAACATAGTGTAATTGTAGAAATCTTGCATTTTTGAAAACTTGTGAAGAAACATAAGATGTTTGGTGTCTAACATGTTGTAAATATCATATGTAATTGGTTTGTAACCTAAAAGCAACACAAGAAACACTGAAAATCAGTTTTTGAATTTCATGTTCACAAACTTGCCAAAACTGCCATAGCTATCGAATTTGAACATTGGCTCGAGCAAATTGTGTTTTGATCATCCAAACATCATCAATATACTTCATATGAATGATCCAAACCATTAACATCAACCTGTAACATCTCTAACCACGATTTCAAGTTTCACTTTGAGCTAACTGCAGGTCGACTTGGTCAGAGCTATCCAAGCAATTTCAGAGCAAGCAGACCATTCATACATGATCCTTAAAGGCCGTTGGTGCTCTAAGAATCATAAAATCACAACTGGAAACACTCTAAATCAGATTTCGATCTCAGCTTGAACAGGTAAGAACACGAACTTCAAACTCTGTGATTATTTGATTCCAGTCAAAAAAACTCTTGGCCATTTTGTTTCTGCACCATCAACGATCAATAACCCTTAATCAATTGACAAAATCATTCACCATACACGATTTCAATTAGATTTTTCAGTTTTAGGGTTCTTCGTGTTCTTGAGAAACTTAAACATGTTAGGCTTAAAATAAATGAAATTAAAGGACATCTTCGTGTTCCGGCTTGAAACGACCAAGTTTGATGTTTACATCTTTTGATTTCATCAAGAAACGAAGGATTTAGGACTGATTGAAGATTGGAGGAAGAAGATGAGCTTGCGCGCGTTTTTTCAAATTCAAAATTCTGTTTTAAAATATATTTAGTTGGTTTAGTTTCAATACACGGATGTATTGCCGCCCCAGCGGTTGCCAGCTCACTCTTAAGACTTCCATGCCATGCCTTTCCTAACAAGTCCCGGGTTCAAGCAGCCTTGGGACCATTTTTTACCAAACTTTTGTATTTTTTTTACAAACTTTGACTTTTTCAAAACCCAATCAAAACTCCTCATTTTGAGGTGATTTTTTGTACACTTGTCAATTAATGTATCTATTTTATGATAGTGCAAAAAAATTTCAGAAAAACTTTCATTCGATTATATTTTCATCGAGCCGAAAACGGTACTTTTGAGTACTTTTCAAAACACCTTTAAAGGTGATTTTTTCAAACTTTCGAAGCCCGATTCTTTTCAAAACTTTTCACAAGTAAATTTCATCTTTCAAAAACACTTTCAAAAACATTCTTCAAAACTTTTTCATCAAAACTTACATCTTTCTCCATGATCGATCTGATTAAACGATAAAACCGAATTCGTTTTCTCTCAAATTTCTTAACCGATCAGGGGCCTCCCTCACGGTGTAAGTCCCAAAATTCTTTTTATGTACATACATATTTCCTTGTACATATCCAATTCTTTCATGTACATACCAATTTTTACCTGTACATAATACAGATGTCTTTTTGTAAATACTCAAGTACAGGCAAACTTTGTCTGTTTGTTTTCATTTCACTTGTATATACACTGAATACCATTGGTATTAAAAGGAGCATTATTCCCGGTGAAACTGCTTTTAAGCCAATGGGCCTCCCTTACGGTGTAAGTCCCAACCCTCCTATGTACATCCACATCCTCTTGTACATAAATACTTGTTCGTGTACATAATTACTTCCTTGTACACATTCAAACTTGTAAATAATCAAGTTACGCTCGTTTAAACGTTCATTTTACATGCACTTGTTTATATTTCCTTCATAAACTCTTGTAAATAAACATCATGCATCTGTTTATATTTCCTTCGTAAACTCCTGTGAATACATATCACACACACACTTGTTTATACAACTGTCTAGTTATAACATAACAACTAGTCTAACCAACAGGTTCCCCACAATTAGCCTCCTCTTGGGCTTTGTACAAGGTAACTCATTTCATCTGAGTTCAGCCTCCTCTTAGGCTTCATATAAGAAAACTCATTTCAACTGAGTTTAGCCTCCGCTTAGGCTTCATATAAGACAACACTCCCCTGTTGAGTCAGCCTCCTCTTGGGCTTCGTTCAAAAGAACTCCTCATTGAGTTTAGCCTTATCTTGGGCACCATACAAGAAAGAGATCAGTAAATATCTTAACAGCCTCCTATTGGGCTTCCAATACAAAGAATCACCCGCGTTAGGATAGAACCCTGAGAGTATAATTTCCCGGTGAAATTGCTCTTAATCCTAAAAGGATGGTTTCCCGGTGAAATCCCTTTTAAAGCCAAAGCCAGCCATACCCTATAGCTTCCTCTTGAGCTTCATACAAGGACCCTCGATGACCCTCAATGACCCTCGGAATGCCTCCTCTTGGGCTTATAATACAAGGACCCATGGGCTTCTTAAAAGCATCCCCTTAATCCAATCAATTTCTCCTCAAGATTTAGACGTCTATCATCTCTATGGAAGAAGTATCTCATCTATCACATCACATACAATCAAAAAACTTTTCAGACTCTTTTCAAACAAAAAACATCTCTTAATCGTAAGTGGTAACGCTTGTACACTCAAGCAAAACACACAATGCTTACAATTAAAAGATTCAATCATCTTGTTCAAAACGTCTTTCTTAAACATGTAAGTGGTAACGCTTGTACACTCAAGCAAAACACCTACAACTTACGACGAAAGATTTCAATCAAACTTTTCAAAATGTATGTGATGAAATAGATTAGATACATTTTTCATTAAGATGCCATTTGTCCGTGTCTCTTACTAACATCCCGTTGCTTTCCACTAGCATAAGTGGGAACTACGATTGCTCTGACTTTCTCAACATCCTTTTGAGAATACGTAGGCACAAGGTCTCATCCTTGCCGAGCAAATTTCTTTCTCCCTCAGACCAAACAAACCATAGATCCCTTTAGATCCGAGCTACAAATGCTCTGATTCCCACTAAGGGATATGTATGCAGAAGATCCAAAGATCTTTGCGAGCACAATAATAACAAACACTAGGATCCCACATAATCTATGTTTCTTAAAATCCAAAGGAGAAACTTTCCCAATCATAGAAATAGCAATTTAAAACACACAAACATATCAAACATATTCATATATAAAGCTATAGATAACTATATATATTTAGGGTGCTCCATCTATTCCCTTTATATAACAAACCCCCTTACCCGGAATCTCCCCAATGCGTTGCGTCTAGTTTGCGCTAGTCGTTACGCATATCATAATCAATTGAGGGTATTAGCAGCTTTCCCCTTTTTCATAATCATAATTTCTTGTGTTGAAAATAATAAAGCTTGATGCTCGCGGCATCTTTATAAACAAATCAAAAGAGTAAATCGTTTCGAGACAGAGGATCCGAATTTAGATTCGATTCCCTAGCGCGTCACTTTTTAACGCAAACAGTAGCGAATCAACTCTTGTGCGAAAAGGAGAAAACAAGTGTAGGGCTTGCTTTCAACGCTGAAGACATGTTGCACCAGGGTAAGAGCTGGCAGTTTTAAAACCAAAAGAGATAATGGACATATTGCGCCAGGAAAAGATGAGATATAACGGATTCCAAAGGGATGCCGCACACCAAAGAAATTATCCTTGCTGGGATTTTAGAGATAGGTAGGAACACCACTAGAGACAAGAATTAATATTCATGGCTTATAATTCAGTGTGATACATGAATTTCCTAAGAAGTAATGCAAATGCGATGATGCATGTTTGCAAAAATATAAAAAGCAATCAACCGGTAACTGCAGGTCACCAAACCATCAGGTCCAAATCGGGAAGCTCCATTGAGAAAATAGCATTTGCATGCCATTAGAGATACAGCCAACTGCTGAATCAATAACCACTTGGGGAGATCAAATACCGTCAGCTGAACATACAGAGGAATTGATATCATGGGAAACTGCCTGTTGGACAATGATCCTCTAGGGAATAAAAGGGAATACTTACAGAAGAGCTTCCACCGTTACACATCATGACTCCTACTGGGGATGAAAACGATGTGCCGACTCACTGGGAATATTAGAAGAGATGTGCTTCAACTCTTACTGGGGAAGAACCAGAGTAAACTGGCACTCACAAACTGGGGACATTAGGAAATGCGAACCCATTGGGGATGACCATCTCCACAGGGGATAAGGGTTGATACCTTCTATCAAAGTATTTTTGAGATCCCAATGAACATCCATTCGGGAATTCCAACTGAAATGGACACCGACGACTCGCACTGGGGCTCTGTGCAATGCACTGTAATAGTAATCTCCGTCAAAAATAGCACTGGGGAAGAAAATATGAACTCCATTGGGGAGGATAAGAAGAAACCCATCAATGATCCTTGGCACAAAGTGTTGGCTGACTTTACCGATCCAATGGAGAGTACCTGCCAAACTTTTGGAGACCAATTCTGTCTAGGAACAGACTCACTGGGGAAAGCTTCATTTGATCTCCATCTTAGTGCATCCAGACGCTTGAAAACATAGAAGAATTCCTGCAACACAATGTTAGTGGAGGGCCCCTGGCATGATGCGGCAATTCTACCTGCCTACAAGGTCACTCAAGTTTCGAAATAATATTCAAAAATTTCTGATCATGGTAAAACCAACAATGTTTATATATGCAACATTTTACCAAAAAACTTTGAGCGTCTTTCACAAACAAATCATCAAACGCAAGAAATTAATTGACAAGCAAAAACTCATTTTATTAATTGGAAGTAGGCATGTAAATAGGCAAGAACAAAAGGAGGCAATTCCTGAAATGAGGCAATTGCAAAAGCAAAATAAGAGGAAAACTAAAATGCATGGCAATGCGACAATGAATCCTCATCGGGTTTAAACCTTGCTATCACTTTTATAACTCCAGCTATCTCATCACTTCGCTTTTACCGAAAAAACGTGATTGGATTGATCACTGCCCTTCAGAGTAGTTTGAGATGTTGCCACAAGGTGCAACCGTTGATTCGATGCGGGGCGTAGTCGCTGGCCCATATGCTCTTTCTCAACTAAGCAAGTCTATGCATAGTATTTCTTGACTAAGTCCGCGTTCACGGGTAGTGGAAAATCTTCTCCGTCCATTGTTGCGAAAATCATGGCACCACCTGAGAAAACTTTCTTTACAACAAATGGCCCTTCGTAATTCGGTGTCCACTTACCCCGAGGATCACCCTGAGGGAGAATTATCCTCTTTAGCATCAGATCACCAGGCTTGTAATTCTGAGGTCGCACCCTCTTGTCATATGCTTTCTTCATCCTCTACTAATAAACTTGTCCATGACCGACAGCTGCCAGTCATTTCTCATCAATGAGGTACAATTGATCTAGGCGGTTCTGCACCCACTCATCTTCATCAACCTCTACGTCTTTCATGATTCTCAATATAGAGATCAGAAATTCGATTGGAAGCACTGCTTCCATGCCATAAACGAGAGAAAATGGGTTTGCCTCTGTTAAAGTGCGAGTGGTAGTCTTGTAACCATGCAAAGCAAAAGGAAATTTTTCATGCCAATCTCGATAGGTTACTACCATCTTCTGTACAATCTTCTTGATGTTCTTATTCGCCGCTTCAATAGCACCATTCATCTTCGGGTGATACGGGGACGAATTGTGATGCTTAATTTTGAAGGACTCACAAAGCTCCTCTATCATCTTGTTGTTAATATTCGACCCATTATCTGTGATAATCTTGTCAGGAATCCCGTAACGGCAGATGCTGTTATGCTTGATAAACTGGGTAACCACCTGTTTGGTGATGCTTGCAAAGGATGTTGCTTCAACCCACTTGGTGAAATAATCTATTGCAACCAGAATGATGTGATGCCTGTTGGACATTGTCGGCTCATTCTTTCCGATCATATCAATGCCCCATATAGAAAATGGCCAAGGAGAGGTTAAAACATTCAAAGGTGATGGTGGCACATGCACCATGTCGGCATATACTTGGCATATGTAACAAGCCTGAGCAGGATTTAAAAAATCGACATCTATGGTAGACCAGTAATACCCATCTCGTAAGATCTTTTTAGCCATAATGTACCCACTAGAATGAGTTCTAAATGAGCCCTCATGCATCACTTCAATGATCTTTGCAGCTTTATCTTTACCTACACACCTTAGCAATAGCCCGTCATGATGTCACGGTATAGCACACCGTTATTGAGGAAGAACTTCACTGAGAATCTTCTCAAGAACTTCTTATCCGTCACGGAAGCTTCCTCTGGATACTCTTGAGTTTCAAGATATCGTTTGACGTCATAAAACCAAGGATTGCCATCTTTCTCTGCTTCAATCTCAAAAAAAAAGTTGGCTCATCCAATCTCTGAATGGTTATCGAAGGTGCTTCATTAGCCCATTTGACTGTAAACATGGATGCTAGGGTGACCAAAGCATCATCCAAGTTGTTCTCTTCTCGTGAGATATGCTCGAAAGTGATCTCCTTGAAGTAAGGAATCAATTTCATCACGTGTTAATGGTAAGGAATCAGATTTGGATGACGAGTCTCCCAATCGCCGTTAATCTAGAAAATCACAAGTGCAGAGTCTCCATACACTTTCAGATGCTTAATTCTCAAGTCAATCGCCGCCTCGATACCAAAGATGCAAGCCTCATATTCAGCCATGTTATTAGTGCAATCAAAGCAGATTCGAGCTGGGAATGAGATGTGATGACCGTCAGGAGTGGTAATTATCGCACCAACACCATTGCCCAACGCATTGGAGGCTCTGTCGAAAACTAAAGACCACTTGGATCTTGGTCCGGGTCCTTCGTCTAGACCAGGGACGTTACAATCCGAAATATACATGATATCCTCATCTGGAAATTCGAACCTCGTTGGCTGATAATCATCTACAGGATGATGAGCAACGTAATCCGCCAACATACTACTCTTGATAGCCTTTTGAGTAGTATATTGGATGTCATACTCTGTCAAAATCGTTTTTCATCTAACGATCTGTCCTGTCAAAGTTGGCTTCTCAAATATGTACTTGATCAGATCCATCTTGGATATCAACAAGGTTGTGTGACTCAACATATACTATCTTAGTTGGCGAGCAGCCCACGCTAAAGCACATCAAGTTTTCTCGAGTAGTGAGTATTTTGTTTCACCGTCGGTAAACTTTTTTCTTAGATAGTATATTGCATGCTCTTTTCGACTAGACTCGTCATGTTGCCCCAACACACACCCCATTGAGCCTTCGAGCACTTTCAAATACATGACCAACGGCCTACCCTCAACAAGAGGCATGAGAATTGGAGGTTCCTGCAGATACTCTTTTATCTTATCGAACGGGACTTCACAATCGTCATTCCACCTGACCATTTGATCCTTTCTCAATAACTTGAAAATAAGTTCGCATGTGGCAGTCTGTGAGAGATGAATCTAGAGATGTAGTTAACCTCCCTAGAAAGCCACAAACCTCTTTCTCAGTTCTTGGTTCAGGCATTTCTTGAATTGCTTTTACTTTAGTAGGATCAACCTCGATGCCTCTTTCACTTACAACGAAGCCTAACAACTTACCAGATCGTACGCCAAACGTACACTTGTTCGGGTTCAGCCTCAACCTGAATTTCCTTAGCCTGTCAAACAACTTTTGTAGGTGTACTAGATGCTCTTCTTCATCTTGAGATTTAGCAATCATATCATCGACATATACTTCAATCTCTTTGTGAATCATATCGTGAAAAAGAGTTATCATTGCATGCTGGTATGTTGCCCCGACATTTCTCAATCCGAAAGGCATCACATTGTAACAGAAAGTCCCCTAGGGGGTGATAAAAGTTGTTTTAGCCATGTCTTTTGGTGCCATCTTGATCTGATTGTACCCGGAAAATCCATCCATGAATGCAAAAACCTTTGCGCGAGTTGTATTATCCACCAATATGTCAATATAGGGAAGTGGAAAGTCGTCTTTCAGACTGGATCTGTTCAGATCCCTATAATCCATACACATTCGCACCTTGCCATCCTTCTTGGGCACAAGAACAATGTTGGAAAACCCATGGAGGATAAGAAATGACTTTCAAAAAGCCTGCATCAAGCTGTTTTTGGACTTCCTCTTTGATCTTCTTAGACATCTCAGGATGAGTTCTTTGAAGCTTTTGCTTAACAGGAGGACAGTGTTCTTTCAAAGGTAGCTTGTGCACAACGATATCGGTATCCAACCCAGACATATATTCATAAGACCAGGCGAAGATATCTGACTACTCTCGGAGTAATTTAATTAGTCTTTGCTTCACGGTGTCTTTTAAAGCAGCCCCAACTTTAACCTCTCTAACCACATCAGAGTTGCCTAGATTCACCTTCTCAATCTCTTCCTGATGCGGTTGGATAACCTTTTCCTCTTGCTTTAACATTCTTTCTAGCTCTTCAGGGAGTTCACAATCTTCCTCACCTTCTTCTTCGGCTTGGTTGATCGGATTATCAAAGTCATAAAGAGTGATAGCAGAGTCTTTGTCGAAGGGATCCATTAAGAGTGTGGGATTATATCTGCAAGATTGATTTTAATGCTTATTTTAGTTTTTAGATGATAAAAAAAAAATAAAGCATTGTCATTTTGTGTTTTAAAATTGTGATGTAAAATATAAGGAAAGGGAACAAAATATTTGAATGAAAAGACTTTCTTTTATTTCATGGTAAAAAATTTGCACATGTAAACATGGTGGCCCTACATATGGTTCACCGTGCCTTGGGCAGAGCACATGAATTATTTTCATGATAACAGAAACAAAAGAAAATTACTCTTTGACCATCATGACCGGGACGCAGTCTTCTGAGGTCAAGTTATTCAGCTCCACGCCAGGAACACTAGGGCGGATCCACTTATCAATATCAAATTCGTTGTCTGAATCATCAACAACATTTGCTTGTCCAGAATTGATGTCGGCGCTTGAGAACCTCACTGGAGCAGCCAAGTTGGGTGCTTTTAGAATCTGACGGTGCAGAACGGGGTCAAACCCCCAAACTTGTTAAACTTGGGTGCTACCTCCACCACACTGCCCCAACCTTCAGGGCGTCCAACTTCAACCACAGATTTTGCATCTCTCAGGGATGCCATGGAAGATTATGGCTTGTCTTTCTTATCCTCTTTCTGTTGGGGAGTCTTCAACATATGAACTGTTTCAAAGCCTTGAAACGGAGTTTCATGAATCTCACCATCAACCTCAACATATCGGAAGGAAGCAAGATGGCTCACAATGTATTCTTCTTCAGAGCAGACTGTGATAGTTTTCCCTTCATCAGGGTATTTCAGCTTCTGGTGAAGAGTGGATGTGACCACTCCAGCTTTGTGAATCCATGGACGGCCCAGGAGACAACAGTAGGCAGGCTGGATGTCCATGACAAAAAACATTGTAACGAATAATTGAGGGCCAATTTTGATGGGGAGGTCTAATTCTCCAAAGACAGATTGCCTGGAACCATCAAATGCTTTAACAATCAGATCACTAGGCCGGAGTTCAAGACCACCATAGTCAATCTTCATTAATGTTGACTTGGGAATTACATTCAAAGAGGAACCAGTGTCCATCAACACATGGGACAAAGTAGTGCCCCGACACTCAATGGAAATATGCAGCGCTCTATTATGGTTTTGACCCTCTGCCGGAAGATCGCAATCAGTAAAACCCAATCGTTGTTAGTCGATATACTTGCACACACATTCTCAAAATATCCCACGGATATCTCTTGTGGCACGAAAGCTGTGCTCAATAGCTTCATTAAAGCATTCTTATGTGCTTCTGAGTCTCGCAACAAAGAGAGGATAGAAATTTTAGCGGGCGTCTGGGCAAGCTGATTAATCACCCGATAGTCACTTTTACGAATGAACATCATAATCTCCTCAAAATCCTTCTCCAATTCAGGATTGGCGCTTTGTAAATCAGGTTGTTTCACGGGCTGCTTCCCCTTAGGTTTAGCGAAAGCGTCTGCATTGGATTACATTACAAGATTAAAGAATATTCGTCCACTTCTTGTCAAACCACCACTTCCAGCAAAGTTATCGGCATTAGCAATATATGACACGTCATCCTTCTTAGCAGAGGAGGAGACATCTTCCTGTTTCACACCATGATAATAAACTTCCGACCCATAATGCCATGGCACAGCTTTGTCACTTTTATATGGCAAGGGACCGGGTTTAGTAATTACCAACGGAATAGGTTTTGTTGGTGCAGATATAACAATCGGAGAATAAGGGATAGTAATCACAGATACATCATGTATTCCAACCTTCTTATCCTTCTTAAACTGATCAAATTGCAATTGGCCACTAGTAATCAAATACTGAATTTCATCCTTCAAATTTACACAATCGTTTAAACAATGTTCACATCTTTCACAACCCGCTTTGCAACCAGCGAAAACACCTCTCTTGATCAAGTATTATTTGACGAAAGGTAGAGGTGTCTTTACTAGGTCAACATCCATTATTAGATTTAGGACCTCCCCATCTTCCATTACGCCTTGAACAACCCCACCGGCATGATGCGGCATCGGGTTCTGGGTGACATTAGGTCCAACATTCTGCGGTCGAGCTTCCAATTCAATAGTTTTTGAATCACTTAGGTCTTTCACTTTGCACTTGAATGCGTAAAAGTTCTCAATGATATGCCCCAACGTTCTAGAATGGAACTCACAAGTGGCATTGGCATTGGCATTGTAGTTCCTGGGACGCTTGTCCGGAGGAGGAGGCCCAAATGCAGGTTTCGGCACTACCAACTTGAGATCATTCAAACGAGAAAACAAATCAGCATAACTCATCGGAACAGCATCAAAACTCCTAGGAGTGCGATTCTCTTGTTGCCTCTGATTCTGTTGACGAGGGGTTTGTTGATCTTGTGATTGAGAAGCAGATATAGTCACTGCATTGACTTATGCTTTACTTCATCCACCATATACAACACTGGCTTCTCCCTTTTCTTTCTTATGATGGCCACTGTAAGCTTTCTTTACGCCAGAGGAACTTTCTCCCTCAGAATATTGGATTTTACCAGATTTCAACCCACTTTTGACCCGTTCACCATGACGAACCATCTCAGCAAAGCTTGCAGAAGTGCTACATGCAACATAATAATGTTCAGACAAAGTACTAGTAAACATATCAATCATCTCTCGCTTGACCATGCAATCATCTCTCGCTTGACCATGGGTGGTTGAAATCTAGCAGCAAGTTCTCTCTATTTCTTAGCATATTCTTTGAATGTCTGACCTGATTTCTAAGGCAAACTCAACAACTGCGTATAGTTCGGCGCCATACCAATGTTGAACAGGTATTGTTGGATAAAAGTATTCACCATATCACGCCATGTCCTGATGTTACTTTTCTCAAGATGCCTATTGTCATATCCCAAAATTTGCCCTACCCCAAAATTTGCCCTCCTACTTCTCAAGACATTTCATACATCCATGCTCAAGGACTTCACAAAGGTTGGTCAGACAAACCCTCTCCTAGACAATCAACCCAAACTAGGGTTTGGCAATTCCCAGATCAAAATGGATTTCCAACATCTCCAATGGTCATCATGCCTCATCATATGCTTCAAAGAATCTCCATGTCAAGTTTTAAGCCTTACAAGTCAAGTTTCCTCAGACAATTGCTCAGATGGTTGAAAATCAGTTGTATTGGACAAAAAGTCAACTGTGGTCAACATACAGTCAAACTTCATGATTTTTGGTCAACATCCATATTTTGAAGTGACATTCATCATTTGATCAATGGTTGATCATGATTCATCAAGAAAACTCAAGATTTGATCAAAAGTCAAACTTTCTAAATTAGGGTTTTCTAGAGAAAAGTCAACTGAACTTTGACTGAGCATAACTTTCTCATAATTTATCAGAAATTTTTCCACCACCTCTCATATTGAAGGGAATTCAATTCTATACAACTTCATATCTCACAAGCATGGTCAAAAAATGCTTCATTTTGAAGATATGGATCAAAACATTACAGGTCCTTTTCAAAGTCAACAAAAAGTCAACTTTTTGTAAAGAAGTGTTATTAAGCATGGAAACTCCAATTGAGATGAAACAAAAGAGGTTTTTTAGAGGACATCTAGAGATTTCTTAAAAGTCCAAGAACACTCAAAAATGTTAAAAATTAAGCAAAATACACCTTGCACAAGTTGGGCATTTTTGAAGAATTGCACAAAGAAAAACATTTGACAAAATCCAATTTTTTCCAAATGGGCCCATAATTTTGTGATCCAAACTTGATCATAATATTATTTGTGACCCCTTGATGCCTTGCCACGACCTCTTTCTATTTTTTTGCTTTATTTTTGAATTTAAAAGCATTTAATTCAAATTTAAATTAAATAAAATATGAAAACAAGGTATAATTTAAGTTGGGTTGGATTTTTATCAAGCCTGAGGACAAAGGAAGCCTATACAACTTGCCAAATTCGTGCTAGCTCATGCAAGGAAGGAAAAATCAAATTTTGAAAAGATTTGATTTGAAAGAGAAATTATTTTGCATTCAAGAGCATATTTTTTCTCTTTCTTTTTGCTTCAATCTTTCACTCTATAAATACACAACACATTCACAAAGACCAAGGACGAAACCCTAGCCTCTTGAAGCAACCCTAAAATTCCAAATTTTGTCACAAAGTTGGCAATTTCGATTTTGGATTTTCAGCAAATTTCAAGTTGTTTCAAGCACTCATTCGTGTTCCTGGACATCCCAGCAATCATTCCCAACCCTTACACGAAGCAAAATCATCCCAGATCGTGCTCCCTAGCTCTCACCGGTTTGGTAAAATTTTTGAATTCGATTTTCATGTTTCGTGCATTATTAATCGTTTTTGTTTGTTTGTATGAACTCAGGATATTCATTAGATCATAAATGATGCATCTCATGCAAGCTTGCACGTAGAAAACACCAAATGCCATTGTTAGGGTTTATCGAACTGTTTGATTCGAAACTTAGAATCCAGGACGTTTCAGGGCAAAAGAACCTCACCATCGTGTTCGCAGCCCTCGATTTAGGGGGGTAGGGTATCCTTTGCGTTTTATTTTGCGTATTTTTGCAGGTTGGAATTTTGAGTCGTCGGAGAAGACGAACGGAGCTAGGGCTCCGGCGTCGTTGACTCATCTGAGACCCGCAAAGGCTGGCGTGGCGTCATGGCTTGTTCTGATTCGTTCATCTGTTCCAACTAGGGTCCATGCATGTTGATTGTGTTTGAATTATAATTCATGACACATTTTCCCTTTTAAAGCACTGTTTGCAGATTCAAAACACCAAGGCAGCCTAGCTCAGTTGGCAACGTGTTGATGGATTTCTTCAAAGGGCGTGAGTTCGATCACTGCCTGTGACACTTTCTTTTACAAGCTTTGAAAACTAATTTTTTTCTATTTCTTATTTTTCTTAATATTTTCATCTTAATTTAATTAATCTTCAAACATTTTTTTCATGCATTTAAAAATCACCAAAAATATTTTCCCTTTGCATTATAATCAGAAAAATGTTTATTTAATGTTTTACATTAAAATTAATATTTTTGCATGCATATTTTAATTAATTGCTAATTAACTATTATATTGACTTTTAATTGTTTTTAATTATCAAAATCGATTCAAAAAATTACTAAAAAATTATCTTATCATCTAATTGTCATTACTAACTTAAAATATTTTTCCTCATTCAAAAATCATATTTTTACTAACATTTTTTCTCTTATGCAATTTTCTCGTATTTTCCGATTATGTATCTGTTTACAGGTTGTAACGTTTTGGACGATTTTTCTCGCTTTTTTTTCAATATTATGTAACTGCCTATGGGATGTAATAGTTTAATTAGGACTTTTACTTTCCGCACTCCTATTATGTAACTTCCCCAAAGCCATGAAATAGCGTAGGACTTTACTTTCCGCACCCTATAAACTGCTAGTAACTAGGCGTGTATGGCAAGATAAAAACGGACATAGATGACATCTAAATGTAAGATAACATTATTTGAATTCAACACACTCTTTTCACACATGCACCCCCTAGAGTATTCTCTCTCATTGCCTTTCGAATAAATGGTCAAGTCCCTCGAACGTAGAGGTATCCTAGCACCGTTGCCTACGAAATATATAATCATAGTCCCTTTGATACAAAGATCATAGACCCACGATGTCGCCTACGAAAACATGATCTCGTCCCTCGATTGTTGCCTACGAAAAGTGATGATCGTCCCTTCGAATGTGCTAGGATACTTCCTACAAGTTGCCTTCTATGACCGTCCGATGTCCCTTCGAATGTCCCTTCTACATCCAACGAATAGGGTTACCTACCAACTAATGGTATGGATAGCACTATTCTAAAGGAACGTAAAACAACACGAGAACGACCAATTCTGAGTAGGTAATAAGACTTTTAGTTGCTTGCTCAAACAAAATACTTTTCACACCACACACATTTGTCAAAATTCAAACTCTTTTCAAAAAATGAAACATTTTCCGAACACTTTGTATACATTCCTACATGAATCATTACAAAGTCAAAGTGAAATGCCTTTTTCAAAACATTTTTGTCAAACACACAGAAAACACTTTTTGAAAATGGTCTAAGAGCAACTAAGACCCCGTAGATAACTACGGATGGAAAGGGGTGCTAATACCTTCCCTTTTCATAACCTTCTCCCTTACTCAGAATCTAACGAAGGTCTTTTCCTGTTCTTTTCACCTTCCCTTAATTGGATAAAAGAAAAGTCGATGGAGACTCTTGCTATCCGCAACATTTTGTGATAAAAAGCAAAACAAATCTCAAAGTCAGTTCACCGTATTACACATATACCATTCTAGAGATGCTCCAGTCAAACTCTCTTGAAAAAGTGCACGAGAAGCCTTTCATCTTCGGTATACACCGCCATCTTGTGGAAATAGGTAGTGATATGAGTTTTTGGATAAGTCGCCCCATTATACTTGTCGAACATAGAGACCTTAAACTTTGAAGGAAGTCTCACTCTGGGTGCCAACCCCAAATCAGATAAGTCCAAACCTGACATTTTCTGTCCCTCAACAGCTTTCAACCTTTCTTCTAGCAAACGGTACCTTTGATCATCAGCTGGAAAATCAAGCTCACTGCCATTCATATAATAACCTTCATCATTCTGATCAATATCCGGACCTTAGGAACGAGGACGACCCCCTAGTACGATGCCCTTGCATCCCATCATCAAAGAAATAAGGCCCGTGTAGTGGAGTAGATGGCAAAGGCGGAAATTGACCATTAAGATGTAGACCCTGACCACGAAGGTGGTCGTTAGCACCCAAATTAGCATTATGCGTCTCATGTTCAACACGTGGCTGTCCCACAGATGCATCATCAAACAGATTGTGACGGTCATCCTCTAGACGAGATCTTTCGACCAAAGACCTCAACTCTTGTTGTCCTCGGTTCATATTAGTGATAACCTCCATGAACTGAGTCATTTGCGCCTCCATCTGCGCTTTCATCGTTGCTACTTCTGCTTGAAGTTGTTCCATCTGTCTTTGTTTGTTGCTCCGAGTCAGGTAACGGTGGAAGTTTGAAATTTTCTACTAAATAAAAAGCAGAAGCCTAGGATGAGAATTCCGCTCCAAACCTATTATGCATGGCATGTACATATATGAATTCTATGCATGTAATGTTATTCATGTAATGACATATTTGAACATTTCCAGGATTCTAACACTTTGATTCAAGTTTTAGGATTAACAAGATAATGGATACTGAAAAGTCGAATCATCATTAAATCAAATCAAAGGAGTCTACAAACATCTGAGCATCTGTTTGGCAATTCATACAATAAAAAGAGGAATCCCATCAACAAGCCTGATGGTGATTTACCGCAAAAGAAAAATAAAGCATAAATCTAAAAATTGGACATAGGGAATCCTTCAGCATCTTGCGTTCCCAATTGGATCTTGAGGCGCTCCAACTCTTCAATGGTAAAAGACAAATGAGCCTCTTTCTCCTTGAGTTGATTTTCGTGCACCAGCTTCTGATTGGGCATTTTCCTTTTTAACTCTTCCATCTGAGCTTTGTACTTCTTTTCCATTTCTTCTTTGGAAACTTTAAGAGCTTCGAAGTCTCGGATTTTCTGCTTATACCTCTCTTTGACTTCGATGATGGTCTTCATGAGATCTGTGGCAGGAGTAGAATGATCTTCAACTCTTGATCTCTTTCTTGCAGCATCGGAGGCTTCTCCTTTGAAGTATTTAAGCTCATGCGTTAGTTGATTCTTCTCTTGAGTAATCATGTGATGTTTGACTTTCAGAGTTTCATTTTCTTCAAGCAAATGTTGATTCTGAACGTAGCAACTCATAGTCCCCTTTTGATACGACTTCAGGCACTTCAAACTCTTGAGGATACAAAGGAGCTTGTATGGCAAAAGGCCAACAACGGTCTTCCTTTTTCTTTAGAATCCATTGGGTGTAAGGTACATACGCAGTAGGATCCTTCTTGCCAAAGTATGGCACCCCTTCAGTATGGATACTTCCCGAAGCTTCGATAGCTTTAAGCATTGCCCCTGTGTCATCGGGCGCATCATAGTACAAAGTCTCTTTCATATGTCTTTCTTCAGGTGGATCCGTCAAGGCATACCCCAATGTCTTCTGGAAAGAGTAGGATTATAGTTAATACCTCCCCTTACGCCAAGGAGAGGCATATTAGGGAAATCTGTAACACCTCTTCTAATAAACCCCGAATTAACGATATAAATAAAATCAGAGAAAATAAAATTTTGCACGGAAGGAGTGTCACAACATCAATTCACATATTCAAGAAAAACGGACATGACATATTCGTCACTTTAATCATTTAATGACATAATACATTCATGACATATACTTTTTTTTCGTGCAAGCGCAACGGAATCATAATATCTTCATCTCCAAAGGAGGAATCAAAATATAAAATTCAAGGCATTAAGCCATATGGTTCATACACCAAACATGTTATCCATTCATAATATACATACATAGACATATAATCAAAACAATGGATTATATACAAGTATAATCCATATACAAAAAATATGAGTTCGAATTCAGACACTAAACCCCCAGTGTTACAATCAGAGCATCGGCTCAAAATCAAAAAATTAACGGACTACAAGCCTAAGTCGTCCGCTAACCCGTGCGCCTCGCACTACCGTCCTTGGTACCTGAACAATGCCGAAGCAAGCATTTTCCAACAGAAGGGTAAGAATTCCAATAAATATAAAGTATGTGATAAAAGCAATTGAAATCATTAAATAAATAGAAATCTTACACTTTTCCGGATTCACGAGTAAACTACAAAAATATAGTCATTTAATCTATTTCACATAATCATCAAATCAAAGGAATCGAACACAATTAATTCCAATTATCAAATAGCGCACAAAGCATATTATTCAACAAAACATCAACTCAACAAAGTGTGTATGTGCAACCCGACACAACGACACGACTTATGCATGTGGTACCAATCATCTATTATCCTTCGGATTTACCGATTGTCTATCCCTCAGACGGATAATCACAAAGCCCATTCCCTAAGCTTTCAAACCCCCACTCGGAGTTTGGGACGAGCCACTAGCCTCCACGAGACTAACAAACACCGCCTCATGACACGACGTATGATGTGGTGTGCAATTCAACAACAACAATTATGCAAATCAAGACTAACCCAATCTCAATTACAAGCATACATCACCATAATTCAACCCTATGAATTAATCCCACAATATTGCACAACAAGCATCAATTATTTCATTTCAATAATTATCACACAACACCAAAATATTTATAAACCAAACACATTATTTCCGGAATCGGCATTTCACAAAATATTTTGAATATTCAACACATCTACAATTTAATTCGTCTCCGGTCGTATCCAAAATATCGAGTTTTATCGGTAAACTGTAACCGGTTATATTATTCACCACTATATTAATTAATATCTATATTAATATATTAATAATAATTATATTATTATGTTGGAATTCTACTTCCCTGTAACATAGCAGCAGAAAATGAAGAAGAAAACAAATAACAGAAGCCCCCCACATTCTTCATTATTTATTATTTGTTAAGTGGCACTTGATGTTTTTGTTTCAGTATACACTTTCCATAACAGTTTCACAACACAATAGCATATTTCCAGAAACCTCATAACAGACATTTTCTATCACTCTATCAACCTAATCCCAAATTTATGTTTTCTACCAAATGCTATAAATAAGATACAAGATATTTAGAGGAAGTCTAACCCTTACCGATTATCCTCCGGAATAAGCTTTTCGGTTCGATTTCGGAAATTTCTTCCTCTCCTCTTCAACCCTAGTTTTCCTCTTTTTCTTCGCTTCTTCTTCTCTACTTCTCTCTTTCTCACTTTTCTGGTTTTTCTTATATCTCTCTCTTCCATCTACTACTACTACTTATATAATATAAAACTAATTCCTACTACATATACTACTTACTTATTTTATTTTGTAAAAACTAACTCATTTTATAAACTTACAGTATTATTTATATTACTAAACTAAGTTATATTATATAACATTAACTTATATATATATATTATGAAACTAACATACTGATAAGTTATAAACTTATATACATACGGTTATGTTAATGTAACATATATAATAAAAACTAATATTTTATTAAACTAATTTAATATAATTAAATAAATACTATAATAATTAAATTATCACAAATTAATCAATTAACACACACAAAATATATATACGCACCAAAATACAATATTATCATATAAAAATAATTATTTTCCGATAAATCGAATAAACTAAATTAATCAACTATCGGACCGAATAACCGACTAAATAATTAATAATTTACCGAAATAAATATCAACCGGTAATTTTTAGAAAATAATAATTTAAATAATATTAATTAAAACAAGGTGTTACAAAACCTATGCATCGGGTAATCACTTCTTTATACTCAGGACTGGATAGAGCATCCTTTTACCAATCAAGATCTCTAGCAGAAAGTCCCATCAATCTTGGTAACCACCTTGAAGTATTTTGAGTGTCAACAAATACACTAGTTTGAGGAAGAAGACCTTGAAACCAACGGTACATTAATGGTGCACAAAGATGAACAACCCCTCCTTTGCCCTTATATCTTCTCGAGTGGATGGAATGGTAAATATCCCCCAAGAGTTTTGATACAGGGTTTCTTTGAATGAACAGGGAAATAACATTTTTGTCAATGAAATCGATATCATTTGGAAACAAGACCAAACCGTAGATACAACAAGCCAAGATAGCGTTGAACGCCTTCCATTCTTTCTTATCAGCTTTAGTATGAGCTTTTTTCAGCAGGAAACTCAAATGGAAACCATCTACCTTCACTTTACTTGAAACATGAGCTTTCACAACAGATTCTCCCAAATAAAGGGAAGCAGATATCTGACAATTATCAGGTTTTTTCATAGCAGGATGAAAAGGGACCTGATGTAGTATTGGAATATTCAGAATGGCGGAATACTCTTCCAAGGTTGGTGCTATGAGATATAATCCGGTAACATGAAACACCTCAACTCGCGGTCATTAAACTGAAGCAATGCTAACAATCCATCTTTCTGATGCTCAGTGAGAGGAAACTTCAAACAAGATAGAATTCTGTCATAGTCTTTTGTGAACATATCAAGGCTCTCTGAAGTATATCTCTTACCTAACATGAAAACACCATCAAGATTCAGCATGTGGAATTTGTAAACCAGGTTGTGACGATGATTAGCTTTCCTCTCAGTATCCATCTTCCAAGAAACGACCCACAACTTGACTCAAGAGTTTAGACAATCTTGTAAATGAAACAAATATGCATGTTAAGAAAATGAAATAAGAAAAAGAAAACATGAATGCAATGCACATAGGTCATCATGTATCCTGTATATTGAACCACTACTATGAGGATAACAGAACCAAACCATATGTAACACAGTCAAAGTTTTGGCCCGAATCTAAACACCATGGGTAACATCTGAAAATACCGCATATCTAGAAAATACCGAAGGTCGGGCTAAATACGGATAACATAGGTAGCATCAGAAAATACCATATCTCCAAAAAATACCAGAGGTCATGGAACACAGAACCAAGTAACACGAAACCAACATCGGAACAATGTACCTGTGGTAATGATTTTCCCATCCCCACCTCACGGGTAATTCCAAATAGAACAGGTGGTCCCTAAGTGGCACCCAGAGTTGACAATCCTCCGTTTAATACTGTGTCCATGCATATGGGATGCAGAACAGTGGCAGTATCGGGAGAATCTCGGCTAAATGTGGTACTTCATATGTCCTCACACGCGTCAAAGGAACGTGGGATTTCACATGAACATACATTTATCCTATATGTCTCTGGCCTAGGTAATGGGCCTTTTACCTCTTATAACACCCGCCCTAAAATATCACAGCACAGTAGCAGACAATGCAAATGATATATGGAAGCGATAAAATTCCACATAGAATGCAATGCAAAGCATACAAAGTATGATGTGATAAAGCAAGTAAATAGATAAACACCCAATAGACATGAAAATAAAAGTTAGGATCAACTCCTGGATGGACCAGCAATAGGTCAACTGCCCCTAGTTGAGTCGCCAGCTGAAACCACCCGGCTGAACTTCCGATCAATAGGGGTGTATCAATGGAGTCGCCATCGAACGTCTTCTATCTCACAACGGAGAAAGGAAAACATCGATTAAACTTAAAGGGGAGAAATTGAGGTCCTACGAACGAGAGATCGAGAGAATCTAGTTAAGGGAGTTAGTTACGCGAGGTACTCTACGGTATCCACTTATATTTGCTAGCTAAAAGGTGTGTTATATCTATCTATGCTTAAATGCTACAATGCATGCAAAAGAAAAAGGAAAATAAAGAAACCACGGGGAAAAGAAGGAATTTTTTACAAGTAATGCTCGGTCGAGCCCCGTGACAAGATGCCTACGTATTCCCGCCTGCAATGGGAAAGTTAGAGGGTCGTAGTTCGGCTCACTTGTTTTGGTGGGTTTTGTGTTTTTTTACTTGTGAAAAAGGTTTTAAACACAAAAAGAAAATGCGCCCGTAGGCGAAAAGAGTTTGTCTTGGTTGGTTGATTTTACCTTGAGAAAGGAGTTCAAACCATTATTAAGTGTTTTATTTTCAAAAGGAAAAAAAGAAAGCAAGTTTTAGTTTTAATTAAATACAAGGATGCAAAAAGAACTAGTAAAACAAAAGGGAGACTGACTAGTACTAGCCCTATTGTTGTCATGCAAAGATTGGACCTATGGTTGAGGATGTAAGGGAATCTCTACCTATGTCAACATGTAAAGGATGTAAACCCTAATGTCTAGGCTCGAGAATATATCCTAACTGAGCAGCCCTAGGGGAAAGCTATCCTATATCCGTCTTGGTTGTAGAACCAATGGATGCAATGGGATGAAGCAATCAAGTTCTTTGGCAGAAGCACACAAGCAATGCAATGCGCAAACAAATGTCAAACAATTGCAGGCATAGCCCACAGAGCAAATGATGCGAGTTCTGCAGTAAATGCGAACCCCAGGAATGAGTGGAGTGTCAGAATAGGGAACGCTGGCCACTTTTGTTATTGACTCGATAGGAATAGTAACACGATTTGCATGCACCATAATGACACGGACTATAACTGCGGGGGACGACTTTTGATCCTTTCTTCTTGCCCATATATCAATGACTCGATAGAAGGAAATATAAAAAGCGGTACTTTGCTTGGTGGTTCCACATCGGGTGTCCTAACCACTTCTGACCTATGCAAGCACAATTATAAACACAACGAAAAACGCCTCCCTATGCACGGATGAGGACTTTAAACAAACCAAACACAATTAGCAAACAGAAGTTCCCTAAACGGTTATTTAAATAAACCACAGGGGTTTGTTGCACCCCAAATTTTACCCCGCCATTTTTCTACTTACATTGTATTTATGTTAAATAAAAAAAGTCATTCACTCATTGTATACGCATCATGCGTAGAGCATTTCGTTTCCAGGTTAGTTGTTTGATATCATGCATACCTCATTTTAATCTTTAATAAAATTTTCAATCATTTGTATTTTTGGCATATTTTGATATTTACATTGTCACATTTTTTTCAGTCAATGACAAGTTAATTCACATTTTTTTTATATATATTTATATTTAATTGCATTTTATTTTGTTATTGTGGATAATTATACATTTCTTTTTAAAAAATGATGATTAAGTGTGACTAAGAATTAAAATTGTATTAACATGATTTAGTTGTTATTTATTTATTTTATTTTCTCTCAATCAATTTATATTAATCTTCTAGAATAATTATTAGAGTAATATGTGGTAGTTAATTCAATTTTTGCATATGTGTAGCTATTCCACAAGTAGTTTTTATTATTTGATTGATTAAGTGTGTCACACCCTAAATTTCGACCGTAAAATTTTGCAACGACTAATTTCGTTGGCATTAGCATATCATAGTTATTGCATCACCATATTACATTTTTAAAAATTAAATCTTACATTCTATATTTTTTTGCATTGTTATAACATTTTTGCATATTTAAATTTATATTTTTTTTAAAAAAAAAAATTGTGTAAGTACATATTTCATTAAAAGTTAGTTTCCAATTTAATTTAAAGTAATTCACTTTGCTTTTAGATTTTTGATAGAAACAAATTGTTTTTGTTTTTTACCATCACATATAGATTTATTTTTTTTAGAATTTATTCAAATAATAATAATAACAAGTTTTGGTGGTAATAGATTTATTAATATTTCAAATGGTACACATGTATTTTTTTTACAGTTACTGCATCAATTAATAAATAATTTTGGTCTTGTTGTCCTCTTTGCTCTTTCCATCATAATTTTCACCCCACCACCTCTTGTACAACTTGTGTACCACAACCTGCAAAATTTCACAGCTAAAAAATTAGTACAACTCCTCAATTCCAGAATTTCTCCTCCCACTACCCTTGTATCCTCCACCTGCGAGACAAAACAACAAAACCATAACAAATTGTACAATTTTCACAACAACAATTCCACCACTCCACTACCTTCAATAATAGTTCACAAATTGTCCTTGATCTTATCTTCAATCCGTCCACAAATTCTCTCATTGGCCCTCACTTTTTTTTTTATTGATATAAAACTGACCAACAATTTCTAAGGGAAGGGAGCCTCCACTGTAACCAAACCTCAAACAATGCTCCCTTAAACCTCTTCCAACCTCCCCGTCGTCAACCTCACCCTCACCATTCCTTTCTCCATTTCAGCTTCGTCGTAGCTTTCCCTTCACTTCCATTCACTGCTTCCACCCTCTGTCTCCAGCAACACCACCCTCAAACCTCTCAACATCAACACCCAACAACTCAAAATCCAAATACCAATAACCTTTACCCACCTGCTCGACTACAAACTATAACCCAAACTTCATACTCCAAATCGTACAAGCCACAAAGGTCACAATCGCATCGGATCTAGAACAAACTTCACGTTTCAAACCCAGCCCATCCACCATGCGTATTGAAATTCCGAGTAGAAGGAAGCAAAACATACCGAGATCTTTCATCGTTCGTTTTTTTTCGCATCGATTTTGTTTTCTAATATTACCTTGTAATCTTGTGAATCGACAAAGATTGGGTTTAGCTTTTCATGATTCTTTGATTGATTTTGGTAGAGAGAATTGTTGGAGATAATAGCGAGAGAGATGAAGAATAATGGGTTAGGAAAAGACAAACGGTGAGGTAATGAGAGTGAAAGTGTGTATTTAATTTTTTTTTCAATTTTAATTTTGTTTTACTTAATTAAATAAGTTTATTTTGAGTAATGTAACGTAGCTTTAAGAGAGAGACCTTTTTTGTTTGCATTAATTGAGTTTTTTAAAAAAAAAATAAGCAAGAGATTAATAGGAAATTGAATAGGTTTAATGGAGATAATATCTTCATTTTCTTTTCCTTTTTTCAATTAAATTTCGTTTTTTATATAACAAAAAATAAGGTTTCCTTTGTTACATGGTAAATCCAAGTGGCCTTGCATTGGGTCGATCTGTTCCTTCCTTTGTTTGATTCAGAAGTCCAACCCCTAACTTACTTTTAACACCCCTCTTGGCGAATTTCTTTTATTATTTCTATTTGTTTTTAACTAATATTTTTTTATGAAAATAATACATAGTAATTTGTTTAAATTTAATTTCTATTTTTATGTTTATTCTTTTCTCAAACATTTCAGAAGACACAAAAAAATATACATAAATTTAGTTTTACTTTATTTACTCAAAACTTTATTTTTAAAAAAAGAACAAAAAATTTATTTTTATTTTAGTTGTTAAGTTTTTTTAGAAATAGTATTGCTTTTGTTGATTTGTACAAGTAATATATTTTAGATCTTCCAAATAATTTTCAAAGATACAAAAATAAATATATAGTTTAGAACTAATTTTCTTTAAAATGTCAAAAATATTTTCTATTTCTAGGTATTTTAGCATTCTTTATTTTTGATTTAGATTTAGTTTAGTAAATTTTAGGATTTTATTTAATTTAGATTTAATTTAGTAACTTTAAAGTTTTATTTAATTTAGATTCAATTAAGGAAATTTAGGATTTTATTTAGTTTATATTTAATTTAGTAAACTTTTGAATATTTATTTGATTTAGATTTAATTTACTAACTTTAGAATCTTTATATATTTTATATTTAATTATTTAATAATTTTTATTTGATTTAGCTTTAGTTTTAGCCACTTTAGAATTTTTATTTATTTTAGATTTAATTTTGTAGGTTTAGAATTTTAATCTAGTTTAGATTTTGTTTAATAATTTTAAAATTATTTTTATAACCTTAGACTTTGTAGATGGTTTACAATTACTTTAATATCTTTAGATTTTTTTTATTAGGATTAATTTAGTGATCTTAAATTTTAATAATTATTATTTTCCTATGAATTTAATTCATTTTTCTTTTACATTTATTTGAATTTGTAATTTATTTCCGTCATCCCCATTTGTAAATTTGTACCCCCATTCCCCACATGATGTAATAATTCTAGTAAATATTTTATTGTTTTATTATTTAATTATTTGTCACTTACACAAAAACCAAAAAAATATCATTTTTAAACTAATAATTGCAATTCATCTTAAACCCGTAAGTCGACAAAGCTTAGAAGCGTCGCGATGACCACACATGCACACATGTACGCTTGATCCTGGGCCTTCTTACAATGAGCCTATTTCGATCAATTGTTCCAATTGGTCGTTATAGTAGACTAGCCCACTTTGCTAGTACACATGTAATTTAATTATTTTATACTTAGGTTGGCCACCTTGTATGGGCCTTGTCGATTTTATTTGTTATTTACAATTATTCGTTCTCCTCCATCTCCCGCACATTGATCATAACCTATTCTTTCTCCATTCACCAAATAAGTTAAAACACTTTCAATAAAATTCGACCCAACGTCGAGTCTTCTTCTCAAACCTCGATCCAACGTCGAGTTATTTTCAAAATGAATTTCTACAAAAACATAGTGCTATGGTATTTAATTGAACCGTTAGAGGATAGCCCGATTTAATTAAAATGTAAAGTATTTGGGCCATTAGAGGGTAACCCAATGACTTAAATACTTTATTCCATACACTTAATAAAAGTGAACTTTGTTTCACCTCACTCTTTTCATAATAAAGATTTTGGATGAGAGATGATCGGTTGACCTCAATCACCAATCTCGAGTATTGAATCGTTAGAGGATAGCCCAACGCTTTGGTACTTGTCATCCACAATTTAAAATCAATTCCAACACATTCAATATCTTTTGCGCTCAAGCACCATTTACCTTTAAAACCTTTTCAAGATTAGACATGATTCATTTATAAATGAGATGTTTCTTCCTCTATTCCCAAGGTTTTCGACTTCTCCACTTGAGTACTAGAGGTGTTCTCAAACCCTCCCTCATGTTGGTGCGTAGTCCTTTATTCTTTATCACACCTTGTGGACGTTAGACGAGTCTTCTCCTTTAAAAATGACGACTTGTCTTTTCATTTAAAATCAATCAACAAACAATTATTTTCTAGAGGAACTACGGAGTTTTGACTTTCCCATTGCACGAGGGAATACGTAGGCACACGGTTCTGAAACCGTGTCAAACTCAAAAATAATAAAAACATTTCTTCTCTCTTTCTTTCTCTTTTCAAAAACTTAGAAGATCGTAAAAAAAAAATTTCACACTAACACACAACCACACAACCACACTTTGAACTAAATGGGTACCATCGAGTACGATGGATGTAAGGGGTGCTAATACCTTCCCCTTGCATAACCAACTCCCGAACCTATATCTCTTAATTTCGAAGACCGTCTTATCCTTTCTTTCGTGGGTTTTATCTATATTTTCCCGTTCTTTTTTAGAACAAATAAAATTAGGTGGCGATTTCACTGTTGTTTTTGAAAATTCTTTTTTAATTGATTTTTGAAAATCGAGTTGCTTCAGTTGGCGACTTCACTGGGGAGATTTTTCTCAAGCGAGTTAACCCTAGTTTAGTTCTTTGTGTGGTTGTGTGTTTATCGTTTTATTTTACTTTCTTCTTTGTACTTTATCTTATGTTTATGTTTCGGTTATTTATTTTTCTATGCTTCATTTATCATCTTGTTTATATATCCATTGTGTGGGAATTCTTGATGGGATCATTGATACATAGATAAGCCCACTACCCAGGCTTCTAGGTCACCTTTTTAGGAATAGAGGGGTTGCGTAGCCTAGGTCCACCTGACTCCATTGTCTTGTTGGCCCGAAGCGAAGACTCCGGCTTAGAGTTGGTCGTTTTAAGGAGGTTGTTGGCCCGCGATAGCGCAGGACATCAATCTTTGGACAAATGACCTATAACTCTAAGTTTGTTTATGATGTCCTAACCGAGACCAAACGCTCAAATTTCGGATTTTGAGTATCCCGTTAAGAGCCGTTTCTTGGGGTATACTTTTCCAAGTACTATTACCACGTAGGCCTCTCGCGTGATGATAGTGTTTGTTAAAAGGGGATCTGAGACTCCGAGAAACACTTAGCAGAGAACTTTAAAACCATCCCATGGGGAATTTGGGTAGAAAACTTAAAGCCATCCTATCATAGGATCCCACCTGAATAAGTTGTTTTGATTACTTGTATCATCCCTGTTTCACATCCCTGTGAACCTGTTACTGTTATTATGTTGCATTCCGTTTATATATGTGACATTGCATTTCATCACATCTTTTGCATTAATAACATTACATTGCATAATCTGCATGTTCCAAACATTCAAGTTGTCGAAAGACTCATTTTGTTTGTCTCCGTCTTCAGTTGTTGATTTACTGTCAAGCTGATTCCTCTGCACAAGCACGGAACTAGAGCCAACGTCAAGAGAAGAATGGAATACCAAAAACAACACAATGCAGAAGTCCAAATGGAAATCGGTGAGTTGAAGTCAGGCATGACTAAACTTACTGAAATGATGCAAGTTCTGATCGCCAGAGGTGAGCAACCTCAAAGGACTATAATTTCAAGTCTCACCGTTGTTGATCCTCAATCTTCTCGGATGCGATTACTACTTGGCGAATTTGTTACCCAAATTACGTCCCACCCACTGCAACTACTCCAATGGTTGGCGAGTCTTCCGGCCAGTTTTCCGGCTCCAGCCACCGAGCCTCAACCGATCATGCATCGCTCCTCATCGACCTTTTGTGCATCAACCTCCGCACAAGTTGCTTATGAGAATCCTCTCTTTGATTACCGTCGACACTCCACGAAGTGTGAGCCGAGAAGATTTTGATGAACTTGAAGAAGTCCGCGAGCAATATCGGACTGGAAAGAAGGATGAGAGCTATGGAAGGCAACGATGTCTTTGGTATTGCAGAGAACATGTGTTTGGTTTCGATCCGGTTATGCCTCATAAGTTCAAAACTCCGATTTCGAGAAATATAAGGGCACACTTGTCCAAAAGTCATTTCTTGATGTACTTGTGAAAATGTCTGCTATACGAGGAATGACAAGCTTTATCCACTGTTTCCAAGACACGAGTGGAGCTTCTTTGAAATGGTATATGGGACTTGGGAAAGACCATATTCAATGCTTCGAGATCGATTAATGCTTTCATGAAACAATACCACTACAATCTTGACATGGCTCCGATCGCCAATTGCAAAATATGTCTCAGAGTGATAAGGAATCTTTTAAGGAATACGCTCAACGGTGGAGAGAGCTAGCTTCACAAGTTGAACCACCTTTATCTGAGAAGGAGCTCACTGGTTTGTTTATGGATACCTTATCTCCTTTCTATTGGGAAAAGATGATTGGTAGCGTTTCCTCTCGCTTCACAGATTTGGTGACTATTGGCCAAAGGCTAGAAGAGGGAATCAAGAGAGGAAAGGCGTCTGTTGCTGGTGAACCCTCTGGTGGTGCCAAGAAATCTTTTGGAAACTTCCATAAGAAGAAAGAAGGTGAAACTAATGCTGTCAGAATTGAAAGAGGAGGACCTCGCCGTAGGCCCCAACACTATGACCAACCACAAGTAGATGCTGTCACTCCTGCAGTCAAGGTTCAACCAATCCAGATTCCTCAACGCCAAGCTGTTGGACAAAATCAGAACCGTAATGCAAGAAGTAGGGGTCAATTTGACCCTATTCCAATGACTTACACCGCATTGTATCCTCACTTGGTTGAACTAGGTCTAATTACAACTAGGCCTCTGACTCCTCCAAATCCTCTCCCAGCCGGATTCAGGTCTGATCTTCATTGTGAGTTCCACCAGGGAGCTTCTGGTCACGATTTGGAACGTTGTTACCCATTGAAGGCTAGAGTTCAAGAGCTAATCGAAGCAAGGAGATAAATTTGGAGATCCTCCGCCAAATGTTATCAACAATCCATTGCCGTGAAAAAGTGGTCAAGAATGGGTCGAATATCCCATGTCACCTCCTAAAGCCGTGTTTGACAGATGACTCATCCTTGTAATCGATTAGTCACTAGGCCATGTTTCTTTCTTTGCATTTTCCTTTGTTTATGTTAAACTGCTTTCAAATCTTTGTTTGTAATTCCATGTTAATTTTAATGAAATGAGCATTGCCTCGCTTTGATTCAAATAATTTTTATTTATCGCTTTCCAAATATATATTTTCCCTATTTTATTTTCTTTACCAAACTCTTGTTTTTGCAAAGATTGGAGGGAGGATGATAAAAACAAGATACCCATAATTGATGTTGGTATGCTTTCGAATAAAACTTTGCTGATGATATACAGGCATTGTTCCAATTCCCAAACACCGGAGAAATAAGGAAGTTAAACCTTTGTCAACCCCTTCGAGCCCAGAAGTAGGAGTTTCTTTCTATACAAAAAAAACCCGCAATTTTTAACTTGGGGCAGGGTAGTTCTCAGTTAATTCGGATGTGCATTCATTCAAGACGCCTTTCAATAAAGGTCGCAATCAAGTTTCCTTCGCACACATCAAGAAGTGTCGAAGATGTCATCCAAGTCAAAAAGTGATGATGATGGTTCTCCGTAATCGTAAAAGTCAAGCAGTCACTGTCTTTCCAAAAAATATATATAAAAAAATTAGGGCATCCCGCTGACCGTAATCTAAAACGGAACGGTTCAGGCAAAAGTTAGGGATGACAAATTCAAAAAAGAGTTGACAAAAGTCCTCAAACAGCAAATTGTTGCAAAAAGAAGTGACTGTTATCTCAAGAATATATTTGTTTCTGAGCCATCATCACTATCAGTGTACAATCCAAAATCTCTTGGAAACTGAATGCACAATCTGATTTAACTGAGTGTAGGACTGAAGAACATCACGAAGATTGGGTTGGGTACAAATAAATTTTGAGCCTTTATCCTTTATTTCTTAAACCGTGAACCAGACCACGTTACAACCCTCAAAAGACCTAATTGAAGCCAGGTTTCTTTTAAAATTATACTACAACAAGGTTGCGTAATATGACTCCTAAGACTTTTTGCAAATCAATTGTCTTGGTATATCCATACCGTTGTTTTCTTTCACTTTCAAATTTTTAAACTGCGTGTTTTAACCAGATCCATTTTCTATACAACAATTACATCATTTCAAAAAATAATTTTTATTTCAAAACTTTTGCATGAACTTTGCATTAAATTTGCCATGTTTGAATAAACAATTTTTGCTTGTAAACAAGTTTTCCTTATCATCTAGGAAGTCCAAACTGTTAGGAAACTTGGTTAGTGATCCTAATTAGGGGCAAGTATCTTTCAGATCCTGCTGTGAATTAGTTTAAGATTTGTTGCTCAACGCAAGTCATTATCGAATTGTTTTAATCAAGATCACTTTCAAGACTTATACCGGGCACTTTTCCTCGGTCATTTCAAGAATTGAATCCATGATCGATTTATCCTCAACAATCACTAATCCGGGTAATCCGAAACGCTCGTTCTTCCTCCAAGGATCATCAGTTCAATGAAATTCACAAGTGTGTTTGTGTGTTCCTCAAGACATTTTTCTCCAAGCGAGTTGGCGGTGTTCTCCGTGTTGAGGAATCGAGTTCCCATCATACCTCCATAAAAGAGTCAATCTTCGTCATAAACGTCTGCATTACATACTACATGCATAGATAATTCATATATCATGCATCACAAAATTCATATATCATGCATAGCAAGAGTGTTTTATCCTCATTTGCATTTCCCGAGGTCTTGTTGCAGTCAATGTCTTACCTTGCAGTCAAAATCCAACTTACTTGGTACCTACCAAAACAGATGTCTGTCAGTCTGTATCTCTTTTTGTCCAATACTATTACTTCGTTATTTTAAACCTCAATTTTATTCAATACCATTGGATGTCACATTCTCCAGTGCCATTCCTGGATGCCTTGTTTCACCCTTCATCTAAAGCCATTATTAGATGTCGAGTCTTTTATTTCATCCAAAGCCATTATTGGGTGTTATGCATTTCTCACTTTATTCAAAGCCATTATTGAATATTGTGATCTTTCTCCATCTAAAGCCATTATTAGATGTCGAATTCCTCCATCTAAAGCCATTATTGGATGTCGAGTCTTTTTTCATCCAAAGCCATTATTGGATGTTATGCCTTTCTCACTTTATTCAAAGCCATTATTGAATATTGTGATCTTTCTCCATTTAAAGCTATTATTAGATGTTGAGTCTTTTCATCTAAAGCCATTATTAGATGTCGGTCTTTTTTTCATCCAAAGCTATTATTGGGTGTTATGCCTTTATCACCGTATTTAAAGCCATTATTAGATGTTGAATCCCTCCATCTAAAGCCATTATTAGATGTCGAGTCTTTTATTTCATCCAAAGCCATTATTGGGTGTCATGCCTTTCTCACTTTATTCAAAGCCATTATTGGATATTGTGATCTTTCTTCATCTAAAGCCATTATTAGATGTTGAATCCCTCCATCTAAAGCCATTATTAGATGTCGAGTCTTTTATTTCATCCAAAGCCATTATTGGGTGTTATGCATTTCTCACTTTATTCAAAGCCATTATTGAATATTGTGATCTTTCTCCATCTAAAGCCATTATTAGATGTCGAATTCCTCCATCTAAAGCCATTATTGGATGTCGAGTCTTTTTTCATCCAAAGCCATTATTGGATGTTATGCCTTTCTCACTTTATTCAAAGCCATTATTGAATATTGTGATCTTTCTCCATCTAAAGCTATTATTAGATGTTGAGTCTTTTCATCTAAAGCCATTATTAGATGTCGGTCTTTTTTTCATCCAAAGCCATTATTGGGTGTTATGCCTTTATCACCTTATTCAAAGCCATTATTGGATATTGTGATCTTTCTCCATCTAAAGCCATTATTAGATGTCGAGTCCCTCCATCTAAAGCCATTATTAGATGTCGAGTCTTTTTTCATCCAAAGCCATTATTGGATGTTTTGTCTTCCGTGTTGTATCTGTCAATATACCACAAATTTCTAATTTCCAGTTTCTTTCCAACAATTTTCACAGTGTCTGTCTCGTATCATACATCATTCAAAAAATATATCAAAAATATTGCATTCATCGCATTTTCTTCATATGTCATTCATCATGCCCATTGCATCTCAGGGCAAAATTTTGGGTTTTTGATATTTAACTATCTCCCACTGCGATAATATGAAGCTTGATCATCTTCATATCATCTGGTTGAAGATATTTAAATAGGGGCAACTGTTGCACCCCAAATTTTACCCCGCCATTTTTCTACTTACATTGTATTTATGTTAAATAAAAAAAGTCATTCACTCATTGTATACGCATCATGCGTAGAGCATTTCGTTTCCAGGTTAGTTGTTTGATATCATGCATACCTCATTTTAATCTTTAATAAAATTTTCAATCATTTGTATTTTTGGCATATTTTGATATTTACATTGTCACATTTTTTTCAGTCAATGACAAGTTAATTCACATTTTTTTTATATATATTTATATTTAATTGCATTTTATTTTGTTATTGTGGATAATTATACATTTCTTTTTAAAAAATGATGATTAAGTGTGACTAAGAATTAAAATTGTATTAACATGATTTAGTTGTTATTTATTTATTTTATTTTCTCTCAATCAATTTATATTAATCTTCTAGAATAATTATTAGAGTAATATGTGGTAGTTAATTCAATTTTTGCATATGTGTAGCTATTCCACAAGTAGTTTTTATTATTTGATTGATTAAGTGTGTCACACCTAAATTTCGACCGTAAAATTTTGCAACGACTAATTTCGTTGGCATTAGCATATCATAGTTATTGCATCACCATATTACATTTTTAAAAATTAAATCTTACATTCTATATTTTTTTGCATTGTTATAACATTTTTGCATATTTAAATTTATATTTTTTTTAAAAAAAAAAATTGTGTAAGTACATATTTCATTAAAAGTTAGTTTCCAATTTAATTTAAAGTAATTCACTTTGCTTTTAGATTTTTGATAGAAACAAATTGTTTTTGTTTTTTACCATCACATATAGATTTATTTTTTTTAGAATTTATTCAAATAATAATAATAACAAGTTTTGGTGGTAATAGATTTATTAATATTTCAAATGGTACACATGTATTTTTTTTACAGTTACTGCATCAATTAATAAATAATTTTGGTCTTGTTGTCCTCTTTGCTCTTTCCATCATAATTTTCACCCCACCACCTCTTGTACAACTTGTGTACCACAACCTGCAAAATTTCACCTAAAAATTAGTACAACTCCTCAATTCGAATTTCTCCTCCCACTACCCTTGTATCCTCCACCCTGTGCGACAAAACAACAAAACCATAACAAATTGTACAATTTTCACAACAACAATTCCACCACTCCACTACCTTCAATAATAGTTCACAAATTGTCCTTGATCTTATCTTCAATCCGTCCACAAATTCTCTCATTGGCCCTCACTTTTTTTTTTATTGATATAAAAGACCAACAATTTCTAAGGAAGGGCCTCCGTAACCAAACCTCAAACAATGCTCCTTAAACCTCTTCCAACCTCCCGTCGTCAACCTCACCTCACCATTCCTTTCTCCATTTCACCGTAGCTTTCCTTCACTTCCATTCACTGCTTCCACCCTCTGTCTCCAGCAACACCACCCTCAAACCTCTCAACATCAACACCCAACAACTCAAAATCCAAATACCAATAACCTTTTACCCACCTCTGTTCGACTACAAACTATAACCCAAACTTCATACTCCAAATCGTACAAGCCACAAACAGCAGGTCACAATCGCATCAGATCTAGAACAAACTTCACGTTTCAAACCCAGTTTTCCATCCACCATGCGTACAAGCTGAAATTCCAGACGGAAGTAGAAGGAAGCAAAACATACCGAGATCTTTCATCGTTCGTATTTTTTTTCGCATCTGATTTTGTTTTTCTAATATTACCTTGTAATCTTGTGAATCTGACAAAGATTGGGTTTAGCTTTTCATGATTCTTTGATTGATTTTGGTAGAGAGAAATTGTTGGAGATAATAGCGAGAGAGATGAAGAATAATGGGTTAGGAAAAGACAAACGGTGAGGTAATGAGAGTGAAAGTGTGTATTTAATTTTTTTTTTTCAATTTTAATTTTGTTTTACTTAATTAAATAAGTTTATTTTGAGTAATGTAACGTAGCTTTAAGAGAGAGACCTTTCTGTTTGTTTGCATTAATTGAGTTTTTTTAAAAAAAATAAGCAAGAGATTAATAGGAAATTGAATAGGTTTAATGGAGATAATATCTGTTCATTTTCTTTTTCCTTTTTTTCAATTAAATTTCATTTTTTTTATATAACAAAAAAATAAGGTTTCCTTTGTTACATGGTAAATCCAAGTGGCCTTGCATTGGGTCTGATCTGTTCCCTTCCTTTGTTTGATTCAGCAAGTCCAACCCCTAACTTACTTTTTAACACCCCCTCTTGGCAGAATTTCTTTTTATTATTTCTATTTGTTTTTAACTAATTTTTTTTTTTATGAAAATAATACATAGTAATTCTGTTTAAATTTAATTTCTATTTTTATGTTTATTCTTTTCTCAAACATTTCAGAAGACACAAAAAAATATACATAAATTTAGTTTTACTTTATTTACTCAAAACTTTATTTTTAAAAAAAGAACAAAAAATTTATTTTTATTTTAGTTGTTAAGTTTTTTTAGAAATAGTATTGCTTTTGTTGATTTGTACAAGTAATATATTTTAGATCTTCCAAATAATTTTCAAAGATACAAAAATAAATATATAGTTTAGAACTAATTTTCTTTAAAATGTCAAAAATATTTTCTATTTCTAGGTATTTTAGCATTCTTTATTTTTGATTTAGATTTAGTTTAGTAAATTTTAGGATTTTATTTAATTTAGATTTAATTTAGTAACTTTAAAGTTTTATTTAATTTAGATTCAATTAAGGAAATTTAGGATTTTATTTAGTTTATATTTAATTTAGTAAACTTTTGAATATTTATTTGATTTAGATTTAATTTACTAACTTTAGAATCTTTATATATTTTATATTTAATTATTTAATAATTTTTATTTGATTTAGCTTTAGTTTTAGCCACTTTAGAATTTTTATTTATTTTAGATTTAATTTTGTAGGTTTAGAATTTTAATCTAGTTTAGATTTTGTTTAATAATTTTAAAATTATTTTTATAACCTTAGACTTTGTAGATGGTTTACAATTACTTTAATATCTTTAGATTTTTTTTATTAGGATTAATTTAGTGATCTTAAATTTTTAATAATTATTATTTTCCTATGAATTTAATTCATTTTTCTTTTACATTTATTTGAATTTGTAATTTATTTCCGTCATCCCCATTTGTAAATTTGTACCCCCATTCCCCACATGATGTAATAATTCTAGTAAATATTTTATTGTTTTATTATTTAATTATTTGTCACTTACACAAAACCAAAAATATCATTTTTAAACTAATAATTGCAATTCATCTTAAACCCGTAAGTCGACAAAGCTTAGAAGCGTCGCGATGACCACACATGCACACATGTACGCTTGATCCTGGGCCTTCTTACAGTGAGCCTATTTCGATCAATTGTTCCAATTGGTCGTTATAGTAGACTAGCCCACTTTGCTAGTACACATGTAATTTAATTATTTTATACTTAGGTTGGCCACCTTGTATGGGCCTTGTCGATTTTATTTGTTATTTACAATTATTCGTTCTCCTCCATCTCCCGCACATTGATCATAACCTATTCTTTCTCCATTCACCAAATAAGTTAAAACACTTTCAATAAAATTCGACCCAACGTCGAGTCTTCTTCTCAAACCTCGATCCAACGTCGAGTTATTTTCAAAAATGAATTTCTACAAAAAAACATAGTGCTATGGTATTTAATTGAACCGTTAGAGGATAGCCCGACGATTTAATTAAAATGTAAAGTATTTGGGCCATTAGAGGGTAACCCAATGACTTAAATACTTTATTCCATACACTTAATAAAAGTGAACTTTGTTTCACCTCACTCTTTTCATAATAAAGATTTTGATGAGAGATGATCGGTTGACCTCAATCACCAATCTCGAGTATTGAATCGTTAGAGGATAGCCCAACGTTTTGGTACTTGTCATCCACAATTTAAAATCAATTCCAACACATTCAATATCTTTTGTGCGCTCCAAGCACCATTTACCTTTAAAACCTTTTCAAGATTAGACATGATTCATTTATAAATGAGATGTTTCTTCCTCTATTCCCAAGGTTTTCGACTTCTCCACTTGAGTACTAGAGGTGTTCTCAAACCCTCCCTCATGTTGGTGCGTAGTCCTTTATTCTTTATCACACCTTGTGGACGTTAGACGAGTCTTCTCCTTTAAAAATGACGACTTGTCTTTTCATTTAAAATCAATCAACAAACAATTATTTTCTAGAGGAACTACGGAGTTTTGACTTTCCCATTGCACGAGGGAATACGTAGGCACACGGTTCTGAAACAGTGTCAAACTCAAAAATAATAAAAACATTTCTTCTCTCTTTCTTTCTCTTTTCAAAAACTTAGAAGATCGTAAAAAAAAAATTTCACACTAACACACAACCACACAACCACACTTTGAACTAAATGGGTACCATCGAGTACGATGGATGTAAGGGGTGCTAATACCTTCCCCTTGCATAACCAACTCCCGAACCTATATCTCTTAATTTCGAAGACCGTCTTATCCTTTCTTTCGTGGGTTTTATCTATATTTTCCCGTTCTTTTTTAGAACAAATAAAATTAGGTGGCGATTTCACTGTTGTTTTTGAAAATTCTTTTTTAATTGATTTTTGAAAATCGAGTTGCTTCAGGGTTCCTGAACATGTTCCAGCTACGGAAGCCCCATCGTGCATCTCAATTCCTACTTCTCATGGAAAAAGAAAGATGTAAAGCCCTACTTCTCATGATATCTGGGAAAGCTGTAAGAGATTGAGATAAATGGTGTAGAAACTACCAAACGAATATATATTTCAAAGTGCACTGCAAGCTAATGAAATACTCCGGAAAACTTCAAGTACTGCCAGCCACGCAATAAGAGTAAACCGGTGAGAAGAACTCAAGGTATCAAAAACAAGCGAAATATGCATTCGTGCGCATCCGAAGAAATAACACATGCAAGATAATCATGCATACAAACAAAAGAATGTACGCGTATGCGTACAAGCAAAGGAACATGTGTATACACGTTCCACTCAAGAAACACCTGCAAGAAGGGAGTTAGACCCAAAAAGCCAACGAAAGACTATATACGTGGGTATACAAAATTGAAACCTCGAAGAATTGTGTCATATGTATCTACAACACAAGCTCCTGCATCAAATACATCTCAAACAATGTCTAAGAATGTTAGAACACATGTTGTTTACACTTGGAATTAAGAAAGAAAAGAAAACTCAGTTCTAAGTCGCGCTAAGCTTGGTATTTAGCACTAAGCGTGACCCAAACAAAACGTTTGGCGCTAAGCCTGCTCCTGGTGGCGCTAAGCACGACCTGCAACACAAAAGTCAGAGAGTTTGGCGCTTAGCGCGCTTCTGGTGGCGCTAAGCGCGGTCTGTAACCTGTAGAATTTCCTTGTTTCGGTCTTAATCACCTATTCATGACGTTCTCAATTCCAAAAGTCAATCCATGCAGTCAAACAACAATTCCAATGTTCATAGATGAGGATCAAATGCATGAACTTGTGAGGAATGCAAGTTAAAGTAACCATTCCAATGTTCTTAGATGAAAATCAAATGCATGAACATGTGGGGAATGCAAGTTAAAGCAACAATTTCAATGTTCTTAGATGAAAATCAAATGCATGAACATGTGAGGAATGCAAGTTAAAGTAACAGTTCCAATGTTCTTAGAGGAAAATCAAATACATGAACATGTGAGGAATGAAAGTTAAAGCAAAAATTCCAATGTTCTTAGATGAAAATCAAATGCATGAACATGTAAGAAATGTAAGTTAAAGTGACAAATCCAATTCACATATATTAAGAATCAATGTATGGACATGTTAAGAATGCAAGTTGAATCAACAATTCTAATGCTCATGCTAAGGGCCAATGTATGAACATGTTAAGAATGTAAGTTGAATCAACAATTCTAATGTTCATATGATGAGATCGATGCATAAACATGATAAGAATTCGAGTTGAATCAACAATTCTAATGTTCATATGATGAGATCAATGCATGAACATGCTAAGAATGCTAGTTGAATCAACAATCCTAATGCTCATGTGCCAAGTAACAATGTATAAACATGTCAAGAATGCAAGTTGAGTCAACAATTCTAACGTTCATATGATGATATCAATGCATAAACATGCTAAGAATGCAAGTTGAATCAACAATTCTAATGTTCATATGATGAGATCAATGCATGAATATGCTAAGAATGCAAGTTGTATCAACAATTATAATGTTCATATGATGAGATTAATGCATAAACTGCTAAGAATGCGAGTTGAATCAACAATTCTAATGTTCATATGATGAGATCAATGTATAAACATGCTAAGAATGCAAGTCGTATCAACAATTATAATGTTCATGTGCAAGAATTATGTATCCAAATCATACTACAAAGAAGTATCGAAAGCTCATGTCAAGTCTAGGTTGTACATTAACACAAACACTTGGAATGCATACACGTGGATTATATACAATGCACAATGTACCTAATTATCAAGATGCCTTTGAATCTACATGTCAAAACACTTTCAAATACAAATTATACCTCAAATCATCATATATTAATGCAATTCCATCAATCTAGATACTCTCTAATGCATGAGCATATGAATGATGACGTAAGATTGCCAAATTTGTGGCCTATATGCAAGGTAAACACAAATGCACAAGTGTAAGTGTGTGCTATGCACAAAAATCCTCACACTGGCACAAATAACATTGCAAAATCCAATTCAAATCAAAGAATTCCACGATGAAAGTTCAAAAATCAGAATCTACATGGAATTTGCAAGCAATGACAGTATTCAATTTCAAGAAAAGCTAAAACTCAATAATAGCTTAAAATAAGTGCTTAATTGAACTAAATACTTACTTGAACTTGAAGTTTGAGTCAAATTGAGGAGGAATCCATTGTGCTCTTCAAAGAAAATACCAAATCAGCACCAAATTGATGATAATCCTTGAAATCAACCTTGAATTCTTGAAGAAACTTGAAGTCTTCAATGGAGAATTGAAGAGGATGAAGTAGAAATGCTTGAATCTTGCAATTAAAGAGAAATCTAGAGGAAACAATTCCTTCTATGTCAGATTCGAGCAGAAGAAGGAGAAGAGGGGCAACGTCCTGTGGAGAGAAGGCTGAGATGAGAAGATGAAAAATCGCGAGGCACGCTTACCGCGGTCTGCGGTGGTGAAAGTTTTTAGGAAGAGGTCCGGTGGCAGCCTATGGTGGTTGCTTGGAGGGAAAGTTGAAGTTTGAACTTTGTTCATGAATTTTGCTTTTGATTTGAGAGAGAATTAGAGAGTGGTTAGTGGTGAAATTCAAGCAAATTATTGTGTTCCATTTATTTGTGAAGGCAAAAATCTATTTATAGTTTTAAGAGTTGGGTCTAAGAGTACCTTAGATCCATAATCAAGCCCAAATCATGATTATCCGAATAATTTTCGTAATTAATCCAAAACAGTCAAATTCATGGAGAATTTGAAGTCGGAATGTAGACAAAAAATGTCCGCAATGCGATTTTGTTTGAGAAAATCAAAATTTCGACTCGATCGGATGAACGGTCAAGGCGATGTGAATCTTTGAAGTTTCAGCATAGTTTTCAGGCTACTGGCACATGTAGAATTTTATTGGCTCTCTTTGGAGAAAATGCCTCGAACGAGGATCTTCTGATCAAAATCTGCAAATTAGTATTTTTAAGACAATCAAAGCTAATGAAACTTGTGAACTTTTGGCACTGGTCCCACTTTGTTTCGATGAAAATCGAGCGAGATATGATTTTTCGAAGTTCACGTATCAGATGAAAATCGCTCGGTTCAGCTCAAAATCAACTCCAAAGAATAAAATTCTGGTATTGATTGATGATGAATCCGCTCTTACGTTGCAAAAGAAAGTTGTAGAGGATTTCGATACTGAATTTTAGAAATCAGTCCCACTCAATTTCGATTTTCCAGCTAGGAGATATGAACTATTTGGTAGGCATAACACACGGTTTAGCACTAAAATTTAGTTTAAACCATTGGAGAAATCAATTTCTTTGGGGATCTTTCTCACACAATTCGCTTCTGGCTTTCAAACAAAAGTTGTAGATAGTATCGAGAGGAACTTGCCGGTTAAAAGTCATCAGAATATACCTGACGAGCTAAGAGATACGACTTCTGGAGTGCCCAAAACACGCCGAAAACTCAAAATTCACTTTATTGAGAAATAAGCGAATAAATTCCTTTTCTAGTTTCACCATTCGAGATACCTTGAACCTGGTAACCTCGTGATCAATGCTATGTATGAGACTACATGTATGTTTATGCAATCGAATTATAAGCCAGAAACACAGGAAAGAAGAGGATAAATTTTGGGGTACAACAACCGTACATTAAAAGATTTTCTAAATGTTTTGGATGTGCCTTCGGGATCTTTGCTTCCATCCAATGCTTTTCTGGATGTCTCTGTCGTATTTCCCGGTTGTAGGTTCCTTTTGCATTCAATGCTTTTCTGGATGTGTCTGGTCTCCTTCCATCTAATGCTTTTCTAGATGTCTCCAATGTTCCCAGAGTTTTGATCCGTTTCCATCCAATGCTTTTCTGGATGAGATTTCCAAAGTTCATTCAATGCTTTTCTGAATGTCTTTGTGTAACACGGTGAACTGACTTTTAGTGATTTTTGTATCGCAAATGTGCGGATAGCAAGAGTCGCCACCGAATTTTATTTTTATCCAATTAAGGGAAGGTAAAAAGTACAGAAAAAGACCTTCGTTAGATTCTGAGTAAGGGAGAAGGTTATGAAAAGGGAAGGTATTAGCACCCCTTTTCATCCGCAGTTTATTCTACGGGCTCTTAGTTGCTCTTAGATCACTTTAAAATTGCTTTCTGTGTGTTTGACAAAAATGTTTTGAAAAAAGGCATTTCGCTTTGACTTTGTAATGACTCATGTAGGAGTGTATACAAAGTGTTCGGAAATGTTCGTTTTGAAAAGAGTTTGAACTTTGGAAAAGAGTGTATGGTGTGAAAAGCATTTGGTTTTAGAGCAAGCAACGAAAGACTTATTACCCACTCGAATTGGTCGTTTTATTCTACGCCTTTAGAATAGCGCTAGCCATACCATTAGTTAGTAGGTAGCTCCATTCGTTGGATGTAAGCGGGACATTGGGACGGATGGTCATAGAAGGCAACTTGTAGGAAGTATCCTAGCACATTCAAGGACTATCATCATTTTCGTAGGCAACAATCGAGGGTCAAGATCATGTATTTGTAGGCGACATCGTGGGTCTATGATCTTTGTATCGAAGGGACTATGATGATTTCTTTTGAAGGCAACGGTGCTAGAATACCTCACGCTCGAGGACTTGACCATTTTGAATTCGTAAGGCAATGAGAGAGAATTACCCTAAGGGGTGCATGTGTGAAAGAAGTGTGTTGATTTCAGATATTTTATCTTGCAAATTAGTGGGCTAAGTTCATTATTATCTTGCCATACACGCCTAGTTACTAGCAATTGATAGGGTGCGGAAAGTAAAAGCAGAAATGTAAAGGATGCGGAAAGGTAAATCCTACGCTATTACATGGCTTTGGGGCAGATACATAATTTAAAACTTGCGGAAAATAAAGATCCTAATTTAAACTATTACATCCCATAGACAGTTACATTATTGAAAAAATAAAATGATAAAGAAAGAAACGTCTGAATCGGATCAACCTGTAAAGGAACGAGAAATCGGAAAATGCGAGATGAATTGAATAAGAGAAAAAATGTTAGAAAAATGCAAATTTTTATATGAGAAAATTATTACATGCTGGAAATAATATAAATATGCTAAAATAAATTTTTGGGATTTTTTGGATGCAATTTAATAATTTAAAGTGAATTAAAAGTGATTTAAATGCAAAATTATGAATAAAAATAAATATGCATGCAAAATTGTATTTTTTAATTTTATAAATTAAATAAAGGTTTTCTGAAAATAAATGCAAAAAGAAAATAATTTTTGGTAATTTTTTAATGCAGAAATAAAAATATGAAAAGAAATTAAATAAGATGCAAAATATTGAAAATATGAGAAACATGAAAATAGTTAGAAAATATGAAAGTTTTGGAAAAAAGAATGAAAACCGGTCCTAGCAGGGGTTGAACTCATGACCCTTGAGAGCATCTTCTCAAAACGAAGCCTTAACCACTGCGCCACATTGCCTTTTGTGTTTGGAAAGCTGGAATTCAAGGAATATAAGTGTAAACGTGTCACTGATTATATTTCAAACCGAGTCAGCCATGAGTGGACCCCAGGTAGATGGAATGGACGAATCGGAACAAGCCAAACTGCCACGCACGCTGTCAAACTTTCAACGCCGGAGCTAGGGCTCCGGTCATCTTCTCCGATTGCCTCTCACCCTAAAAACCTGCAAAACGCATCATTTAAAGCAGGATAAAAGCCCAGATCGACTAATTCGACCCTTGCGAGCACGATGGTGCAATCCTTTCGTCCTGAATCGGCCTGGAACTCGTGTTTCGAAACTCACAGCTATAAAAACCCTAACAATGGCATGCTTGGATTTCTACGTAGAAACTTACATGTGATGCATCAAACACACTCTAATGAATGTCCTGAACTCAAATAAACACATGAAAACGATTAATAATGCATGAAATATCAAAATCGAAATTGCAAAGAATAGCAAACCGGTGAGAGTTGAATAACGCGTCCTGGGCAGTTCTGGGCACGAGTAAAGGTTGCTTTTGCTTGCTGGGAACCTCCTGAGCAAGAATGGATGGCTAGATCGGGCTGAAACCTGCTGCAATTTGGAATTCGATTTTCTCAAGTTTTGAGAAAAATTTGGCAAAATAAAGACTCTCTCTTGGGCTAGGGTTTCGTCCTTGTGGCTGGCTGCATTGCTTGGTATTTATAGAGAGGATTTGGAGAATCTTTGAAACATATGAGGAGGCATGAAGACCATTGGAGATATTGGAAGTCCATCTTGACCTGAGATATACCAAACCCTAGTTTGGGTTGATTGTCTAGGAGAGAGTTTGTCTGAACAACTCTTGAGGAATCTTTGAGTATAGATGTATGAAATCTCTTGAGTGGATGGAGGGCAAATTTTGGGGTATGACAGCTGCCCCTGTTCAATCTTCTTGTACTGGAGGGTTAGATTGACACGCTTGTCTTTCGTGACCTGGAGGTAGAGGATGATTGAACACTCGAGTACACCTGAAAATTTGCACTCGCGGTTGGCTGACGATGCGGGAATGGGCTTACAGATGCCATTTGGAGAAGCTGGGGCGTGAGTCGACGACTCAGATTATTGATAGGAGGATTGGGAAAGTGAGCCGCGCGCTAGGCTCAGACGCTTCGAAAGGAGAGGAGATGGGCTTAAGATGCCATCCGAAGAGTCGACGTTAGACTTCGTGTTCATTTTTGAATGAAGTTATTGGTTTGCATTGATTTTAACCATATATGCAGATTCGAAAGTGAAGCATCATGACAAATAGTCGGAGATGGGCTTAAGATGCCATCCAAGGCAACCGAGTCGTACGCTAGACCGTGTAGTTCTGACAATCGGGAATTAGAATAAATCTTTGCCGATTACTCGAGGGAGGTTGTAGTTGGCAAAATGTGGATAGCTTCTGTTGCATCGGTGTTGATCCATTGCTCATTATCGGAGGATAACCAGAGGCGGTCTCTGATAGTTTTCCGTCGATTCGGGTTTAATCTCGACTAGTCGTCGGAGGACAACCAAGGCGGTCTTTCGATAGTTTTCTCCGATTCGGGCTTAATCTCGACGCGCGTCGATTACTTTTGGAGAAAACAAGAGAAACTTTAATAGAATATTTGTTAGTTTTATGCAAAGTATGATGCATGACAGTGTATATGAAGGACGTATGCATGAATTATGACTTTATGAGGAATGTATGAATGATAGCTGTTGTGGTATTTCAAAACATATCCATCTTGAAGAAGATGCGGATGTTCTGTTTGAGGATTTCTGACTCCTATTTGGGGAATTGAGTAGGTGAGATCCCTGCTTTTGAAGGAGAAGAAAGATACCTTGGATTCCTCCGATGCACTATCTGACCAAGTCTTGGGCCTAGATATTGTTGAGGAAGGTAGAGATTTGAGAGGCTCGTTGTTGGAGATCTCGATATAGACCTCCGAGGAGAATGGGAGGCGATCCGTTGGGGACCTTGTATGTAGATCCCGAGGAAATTTAGGAGGCGCCCATGGGATTCGAGTCTGATCTCACTGGAGAGCAATTGGTAGTTCCGGAGACCGGAAGAGTCGGAACCCGTTGTAATCTTTGGGGGGGATGGAGATGTAGTTTCCTCCGCACTATCGACCAAGTTTCGGTCCGATACCGCCGGGGAAAAGGGAAAGGATCGAGATATCCTGGGGATAAATACCTTGATTGGGGTGAGGTGTTACCGCTGGAGACCGATGTAACATTGCTTAGTTGAGTGGAACCGTTGCTCGTGGATTCCCTTTTGCTCTGCTGGGGAAGTTGTGTTGTGAGTGACACCTTTGTGGGGGATCATGCTCTGTGGGGGAATGTTTTGGTGACTTTCATCGTCATCTCAATTCCTGGAGCCTGCAGCAGTTACTTTTGTATGTTCACTTTTCGTATGTTTGCCAAGAGATTTTTATTGTCAAATGCGTGTAATCATTCAAAGCAAACGTTGGACTTTATGCAAACCACAAAAATGAAAATTTGTAAAGAGAAAGAACTTGTATTTATTTGAAATGTGGCATATGGACAAGTAGTTTGTACACAAGAAAGGTAAAAAAGCTATGCGGAAACAATCTCGTTAAGTTCCAACTATGCTAGTGCTCATATATTTCAACTATCTCATCTCCTTGCTGTCAGTAGAAAGTGAGTGAATTGATCTCTGCCATTTGAATCTTGAAGGCTGATAGTAGTCTGGAAGTAGGTGACCTGAAAGAGACATAGTTGTACGCTTGAATCCCTAACTTTTGCCTAGACCGCCCTTTCGGGTTTTCAGTCTTCCGGGATACCCTTTTTTGCCCAATCCGCATTTTCAGGTTTTCGACTTGCCGGGTGTACATGTTTTGTATATATCCTTAACTTTTTCCCGAACCCTTTTTGGTTCGCCAGGATGCCCTTATTTTTGCCTAGGCCAGTCGACCTAGCGGGTCTCTTTTATGCGTAGTATTTTTTGACTATGTCTCGTTCACGGGTGTGGAAGTCTTCACCATCCATGGTGCTAAGTATCATAGCTCCGCCGGAAAATACTGTCTTGACTACAAATGGTCCCTCATAGGTGGGAGTCCATTTGCCCCTGGGATCACCTTGTGGAAGAATGATGCGCTTGACTACTAGATCACCAACTTGGTAGACTCGGTGCTTGACCTTCTTATTGAATGCTCTGATCATTCGCTTCTGATAGATTTGTCCATGGCAGATGGACGCGAGTCGTTTCTCATCAATCAAATTAATCTGGTCAAGGCGAGTCAGGACCCAATCGTCTTCGCTTAACTCTGCGTCCTGGAGGACTCGTTGAGGGCATCTGAACCTCGATTGGTAGGACTGCTTCCATACCGTACACAAGAGAGAAGGGGGTTGCCCCTGTCGACGTTCGCGCTATAGTGCGATAGCCATGAAGAGCGAATGGTAACATCTCATGCCAATCTTTGTAAGTCACTGTCATTTTCTGTATAACCTTCTTAATGTTCTTGTTGGCGGCTTCCACTACGCCATTCATCTTAGGCCGATAAGGAGAAGAGTTGTGATGCTTGATCTTGAACTGCGCGCAGAGTTCAGTGATCATTTTGTTGTTGAGATTGGAACCATTATCTGTGATAATCCTTTCGGGAGTGCCATACCGACAGATAAGGTTATGTTTGATGAATCGAGCCACAACATTCTTAGTAACAGATGCGAACGAGGCTGCTTCTACCCACTTGGTGAAATAGTCAACTGCCACAAGGATGAAACGATGTCCATTGGAAGCGGTGGGCTTGATTTCTCCGATCATGTCAATGCCCCACATTGCAAAAGGCCAAGGAGTGTTAGAACATTCGGAGATACCGAGGCACGTGCACTTTGTCCGCATAACCGCATTTGTGACAAGATCGAGCGTAACGGTGGCAATCAGCTTCCATGGTGGACCAATAGTAACCTGTTCTCAAAATCTTCTTAGCCATGGCGTGTCCACTGGAGTGGGTACCAAATGCGCCTTCGTGTAACTCTTCCATGATACGTATTGCGTCGATCTACATGGAGTAAGCACAAGTCGTGGTTGCGCTTGTATAGGATGTCGTTGCTAAGGAAGAATTTGGAAGCGAATCTTCTCATGAACTTCTTATCATTAACAGATGCCCCTGCGGGATATTCCTGAGTCTCAAGATACCTCTTCACATCGTAGTACCAAGGTTTCTCTTCTGTATCAAGCTCATAACAATATGTTGGTTCGTCAAACCTCTCAATGATGATCTGGGGAGCCTCGTTGTCCCATCTGACCTTGAACATAGATGACATAGTAGCTAACGCGTCAGCCAACTGATTCTCTTCTCGTGGAATATGATCAAAGTAATCTCTTCAAGTAGATCAAACTCGTAACATGCTCGATACGGAATGAGATTTGGATGCTTCGTATCCCACTCGCCTTAATGTGATCACTAAAGCGAGTCTCCATATACTTGCAAGAACTTGATTCTTAAATCAATGCAGCTTTGATACCCATGATGCACGCTCATATTCGCCATGTTGTTCGTGCAACTAAAACATAATCTGGCGGTGAAAGGCGATGTCCTGTAGGGATGTAATGATGGCGCCAATGCCATTGCCAAGTGCGTTTGAGGCTCCATCAAAACCATAGTCCATCGGGATCCTTGTTCAGTCCTTCGTCCGGGCACGGTTCTTCGTAATCAGAACTAGTAAAACATCTTCATCTCGAAATTAACCGCATAGATCGATAGTCATCTACGGCTTGATGAGCCAAATGATCGGCTACTACACTTCCTTTGATTGCTTTCGAGAAGTGTCTTGGATGTCGATTCGGTCAAGATCATTTGCCATCTTGCTATTCTTCCGAGAGAGTGGTTTCTCAAAGATGTATTTGATCGGATCCATCTTGAAATCAACAAGGTAGTATGAGTCAACATATCTGCCTTAGTCGGCGAGCACAAGCCAAAGCGTTGCAAGTTTTCTCATTGATTATCTTGTTTCACGATAAACTTTTGCTAAGGTAGTATATTGCATGCTCTTTTCGACCAGACTCGTCATGTTGCCCCAACACACACCCCATTGAATTCTCTAATACTGTCAAGTACATGATAAGAGGTCTTCCTTCGGCGGGCGGCATCAGGATGGGAGGATTTTGTAGGTACTCCTTGATTTTGTCAAAAGCGATCTGGCAATCGTCATTCCATTCTACTACTTGATCTTTCTTCAAAAACTTAAAGATTGGCTCACAAGTAGCAGTTAGGTGTGCAATGAATCTGACAATGTAATTCAATCGGCCCAAGAAACCTCTGACTTCCTTCTCAGTACGGGGAGCCGACATCTCTTGAATAGCTTTAACCTTGGCGGGATCAACTTCAATACCTTTTCCACTGGCAACAAATCCTAGGAGTTTTCCGGATCTGACTCCAAAAGTGCACTTGTTAGGATTGAGTCTCAACCTGTACTTCTTCAATCTGTCAAACAGTTTCTGCAAATGATCAAGATGTTCTTCTTTAGTCTGTGATCGAGCTATCTTGTCGTCGACGTAGACCTCTATCTCGTGATGAATCATGTCATGAAATAATGTCACCATAGCACGCTGATAAGTGGCACCTGCGTTCTTCAGTCCGAACGGCATAACCTTGTAGCAGAAAGTGCCCCACTGTGTAACGAAAGTAGTCTTCTCCATGTCTTCAGGAGCCATTTTGATCTGATTGTAACCGGAGAAACCATCCATGAAGGAGAAAACCTTAGGTGAGCGTGTTGTCAACGAACATCAATATGAGGAAGTGGAAATCATCTTTCGGACTTGCTTTGTTCGGATCTCGTAATCCACACACATTCGTACCTTGCCATCCTTCTTAGGTACGGGTACCACATTTGCAACCCATGGGATAAGAGGTGACTAAGAAACCAGAACGCTTCATGACTTCGGCTTTGATTTTCTCGACATCTCGGGACGCATTTAACCTTCCGCTTCGAGAAAACCTTCTTTTGTAATCGTGCACCACAATATCAATGTCTAAACCCGCATGTCTTCGTATGACCAAGCAAAAACCTCAATGTAGTCTCGTAGCATCTGAACCAATCTTTCTTTAAGACTGTGCTCAAGACCCGCTCCTATCTTGATCACTTTTCTATCTTCGTCAGAACCCAGATTCACAACCTCAACTTGCTCTTCGTGTGGATGTATAACTCGTTCTTCTTGTCAGTAGTCGACAAGTTCTCCGGCACTTCACAATCTTCCTCACTTTCTTCGGCTTGGTAGATCGGATTATCAAGTCATATTTAGCAATAGCATAGTTGTTATTAACTAGATTCGGAGTGATTCTGTGTATCACGTGGTGTGTGTAAGAAACACATAGCTTTTGAAGGGTGGTAAAGTAAAGCAAGAAAACAAATAATTTTGAATGCAAAAGTCCAACGAATTTATCAAATGAAAACGCGCAAACAACGAGATAATAACCTCGAACGAGCCATGATGCCCGGCAAGGCACTAGGCTTTCAAAGTTTATTGTTCAAAACATAAAGAAATACGAAAAGCAAAACAAAACAAGAGCAATTACTCGACTAAAGGAGATTGGTATACGTCTTGATCTTCCAATTCCGAGCCCTTGATCCGAGTTGGGAAGATCCACTTGCGATGTCGAAGTCGTTGTTGTCGCTTCTATAGCATGGACTCTTGGCGATGCGGAAAGGAAGTTGGGCACGCCGCGTATCATCTTCCGACCTTTGATGGTGAAGCCTAAACCGGTCTTGTCGGATTTGAAAGGAAGATCGGGGCGACCCCAAATAGGCCTTCTTCAACAGCAGCTTGAGCATCTTTCGTGAGGCCATCCTAGGCGGAGCTTTAGCAACTTCAGAGTGACAGGAGAGTCAGGCATTACTCGGGTATTGTTTCAAAAGCTTGACGGAGTCTCAAGAATTCTCCTTCCATCTCGAGGTATCGGAATGATGTAGATGATGACCATATACTCTTCTTCACCACATCTGTAACAACCTTCCCTTTCAACGGTACTTGACTTTTGATGTAGGGTAATACGCGCCATGTATCCAAGGGCGTCCAAGTAGGCAATAAGTCGGACGATGTCCATGACAAAGAAAGTGGAATCTAAAGTCTAGGAACCGACTTTAACAGCAGAGTGAGCTCTCCAAGTACTCGCTTAGAACCATCAAAAGCTCTCACAATAACCGGTCTCGAACCAACCCTTCGACATCAAGTCGATCAAAAGCGATCTTCGAAGGATATTCGAGCGAACCGGTATCCACTAAAACATGAGACAATGTAGTGCCCTTGCATTCAATAGAGATGTGCAAGGCTTTGTTGTGTTTCTTTCCGGCATGTGTTAAATCAGCATCAGAGAAGCCTAGGCCGTTGTTGGCAGCCAGGCTAGCAATACAAACTTCAAACCGGTCGGTGGTAGTGTCTTGCGGTATGTGAGCATTCTTGAAACTTCACCAAGGCGTTAGCATGAGCCTCGAGCACAAGAGCAGAAGCATGGAGATCTTGGACGGAGTCTGTCCCAACTGCTCCACAACATTGTAGTCACTCTTCTTGATAATCTTAATTTCCTCCATTTCTTGTTTGGAGGTGTCTTGAACTTCCTTTGGTACTTCCGAAAGGATGAGTCACCGGTTCTTTCCTCTAGCTTGGGAATGGATTGAATAGGGAATGCGAGCTGGAGTCGCAGTGTCTTTGGAGGAGAGATTTGGAGAGAACACTCTTCCGCTCGTCACCTTCTCGGATCCGTGATGTTGTCGATGTCAGGAATGGTAGTTTCAACTGTAAGATCTTCAATGGTCAGAGGGTCTTGCTTGACACCATGATAGTAAACCTCAGCTCCATAATTCCAAGGGATAGCTTTGTCAGAGGAATAGGGAACTGGTCTCGGGGAAGTGATAATGAGAGGTACCACTTTAGGCACAGGGTCAGCAGAGGAAATCCTTATTGTGTTAATATCAGCATAATCTTCTGGGAAATCGTCACCCCATCCGGTCGCCTTAACATCTTCAATAGGAATCTTGTAACTATCAGGGACAGTGTATTTCACCATGTAATCATACTTTCCACTTGGCTGCCCCAAGGTATCCCATACAGATGGTACAGTTTCGTTCGCATTGTCAATCTTCAACTTAGACATTTCTTCACACAGTTTCTGCACAGGTGGTTTCAGAAATAGTATCTCACGGTTATCCATCATGCACTGAACACGTTCTCAACCAAGCACAACCATCGCGCGGATGGGCACCAACGATTCTCGGGCATCTGGATTGACACCGACTTGTAGAAAATTCTTCTTAATCCATCGAGGAATGGTCAAGTCATCTATGTTGAAAACATAAGTATCGCCACCAACAAAGATTGGAACTCTTGTCATGGTTAGGCATAGGCGTTGATCACATTCGAGTCTCAACAGGAGGATCAAACTCAATGCTTAGATTCAATCATATCTTGAATCTTGTTCTTGAGCCCAACAATCATCAAGACTATGTCGGGGCTATTGGAATGGTAAGCACACTTAGCATTAGGATTGTACTATGGAGAGGAGGTGTTGACATTCTGAGGAGGATCCCTCAAGGTAATCAGCTCTGCTTTCAACATGTGTTGCAAGGCTTGCGACAAAGGCATGTTGATCTTCAGAAACTATCTTCGTGGCGCTGCGCTACGCGTGTCTCACCGAGGTTGTCCGATGTAGGATGGGAGATCACAACCCCCACGATTGAGCGGTCGGTCTTGGCTCGCTTTCGACCATACACAAGATTAACTTCTTTCTTACCACCAAAAGATCTTTTCGCAGATTTGAAGATGTCTCTACTTGAATCTTCCCACTCTTGATACCGACTTCAATACGCGAATCAACTCGGTGAATCCGGTGAAGAGTTTCCAATCGATGATTAAAGAATGGGCCCGCGGTGTTCCCATAAACATATCAACCAACTCCCTATTGGACAAGGGTGGTGAACTCACCGCTAGATCTCTCCACTTCGAGCATACTCTTTGAACTTCTCGTCACGACCCATAGACATGCTTTGTAGTTGCATGCGAGTGGGTGTCAATTCAACATTGTACTCATCGTAGAAAGCATCACCAAGTCACCCAAGTACGGATACGGTCATTCTCTAGTCGATAGTACCACTCTAACCGAGTTCGGACAAACTCTCTTGAAAATAGTGCATCCACAACTTCTCATCAGGGATTGATCTTGGACATAGGACTTCAAATGCGCTTTAGGGCAAGACATGCCATCATATTTGGCAAAAGTAGGAACTTTGAACTTGGGAGGAATCACAACACCGTGAGAAGACTCAGATCATCAAAATTCAGCCCGACATCTTGTGTTTTCCACAAGATTCAGCGGTCTTCAAGTTGCTTGTACTTGTCATCCTCATCGAGTATTGGCCATCATCATAGTTCTTCTCAAGCTCAGCCGACCGCCTTCACCATTACCCTTGTTACTTTGTTCGGTCTTGACACTTCCTTCGAGAGCTCTATCCGATCGACCTCTTAGGACCACTTTTGTAGCGTCCCCCATGTTGAGGAGACCAACAACCTTCTTCTTCTGTTGATGAGCTTCTTCGATCTTCCGCCTTGGACCAAGCTGGTGAACATCAAACCGAGCATTCGAGCTTGAAGATCTTTGACAGATGTCAAGAGCCATTTCGCTAAAATAAATAGCGAGCAAATGAGAAAACCAATCTTCAATGTACCTGATGCAATGTTATGCTATGCTATGTGTCTATAATGCAATGCAATGTTTTCAAGGACCTTAGAGATTTAAATTTGTTAAACAAGCAATGAGCAAACATTTATTAGTACTCTTCTTATTATTCTTTTTCTTTTAAGTACAAGAGATAGTTCAAAACAATAAAAGAAAACATATAAATCCTAAAGCTCTAAGTCTCCCATGGGCGCTTCCTCTTGGTGCCGAGGTAGGCGTTGATGCTTCGCCTCGTGAAGTAGCTTGGTCAACTCTAGCACTTTCTTCTCACTTGCATAGCATCGAGCTTCAAAGGCATCCTCTCTTCTTTAAGTCGAATCCGTGATCTCTTCAAGTCTTCAAAATCGTAGGCATGTCGGGATAGAGAACGGTATAGGTACGTCACCTATAGCAACAGTTCCATAATTACTTGGTAGAACAGCGTGAATGGCATCATGAGGTTTTGAGCTCGAGCTCGCACCCATTTGAGGTAAGGTTCCCAAGGAATGGAGTTCGGTGCCCCAAAGTCTTGGTATCGCTTCTTTACCATGCCCCAAGCATGTATGAACCTTCGCTCGTAATTCGAGATCGTGGTTGTAGTCGAACACAATATCTTGGAGAAGCATATCATGTGGACCATCTCTTCGGGCAAAACCAAACTGACGTAAAGCTAAGGAAGGGTTGTAAGTAATACCTCCCCTTATACCAAGGAGTGGTACATTAGGGAATTCTCCACAACGCTCAATGAATGTGAAGTCCTTTTGAGAGAAAAGACTCCAACAGATATCTGAATGAGAGAGTGACATTAGTCTTTGAGACCATTTCAACCTTTGCTCGTTCTTCAAAACTGATGGAGGAAGGTGCGAAATAAACCACCTAGAAAGTAAAGGTATGCAACACATGAGAGTTCCTTGTCTCTTAGTAGTACGAGTGTGGAGAGAATGTAGAATATCTCCAAGTAAAGTAGGCACAGGATTGCGGGTGAGAAACAACTTGATGGCATTGACATCTATGAATTGATCCGAGTTAGGGAATAGAACCAAACCATAGATTAGCAAGGCCACAATGTCTTCGAATGCATGGAAACTCATAACTTTGAGGAATTCTCGGGCTTTCTTAATTAGGAACTTGGAAAGTAAACCCTTAACTCCACTTCTTGTTTCCCAATTGGCTTCAATGTCTGAGCACTTAAGATGTAAGGCGGATGCGATGTCTTCATACTTAGGAACCTTTTCTAGACCGGTGAATGGCATTTGATCAAGAATAGGTATCCCAAGTAGCTTAGAGAACTCTTCTAAGGTAGGAACCAACTGATAATCTGGGAATGTAAAGCAATGGTGTTTCGGGTCGAAGAACTGGAATAGGACATGCATCATATCTTCTTCAAAACCGGAGATAACCAAATCAAGTAGATAACCATGTCTTTTGATGAACTGAGCATGGTCGGGAATTTCTGAAACCAAATCTTTGAGCTGAGAAGGTATACCCATGAAGTTGATTCGGATAGTCTTTCTAGAAGCCATAATTCCCTACAAAACAGAGCAAAGATAAATCCCTAGGTCCTTGAAATAGTTAGAAATGATATGCAATGCAAATGATTTCATGATGTCATGTTTAGCACACACAAACAATTCACACAATGAGCCTAGGGTTAAGGCTTGCATGAGGTATAGGTGATTACCCCACCAAAAGTTTGACTTGGTTCATCCTGTCCTATAATAGTAACCGGGTTCTAGGAATCTCACATAATTGATCTTTCTCGTAGGCGCTTATTTCAATACGACTACCAAGTGGTTGACCGAAAATGTCCCAAAAGTCTGATCTCAATGAGCGTAGCATCGAGTATCAACCAACCTCGGTCTACACCAAAGTCGGCCATCTCACTACCTTCTAATGGCCAAGATGGGTCAATTAAGGTTCTAAAAGTTTAGTTAGCGCTTGATGACACCACACAGAAGCCAAATACTATCCTCAACTTGGGAATGAAGAGTATCGGGACAACCAAAGTGTCACGCTTAATCGTAGTGCGACGAAAACTTACCTAAAAGGAAACCCGGATCCGGGTGTAGGATCCCCCAACAATATGATACCCAAGCAACCCTTAAAGATAAAGCAAGCAAGTCAAACAAAAAGCAATAAAGGTGATCTAAAAATCCCTAAGGCATTCTCTCTTTAGGGTGTTTCCCCAGCAGAGTCGCCAGTTCTGTAACACGGTGAATTGACTTTTAGTGATTTTTGTATCGCAAATGTGCGGATAGCAAGAGTCGCCACCGACTTTTATTTTTATCCAATTAAGGGAAGGTAAAAAGTACAGAAAAAGACCTTCGTTAGATTCTGAGTAAGGGAGAAGGTTATGAAAAGGGAAGGTATTAGCACCCTTTTCCCTCCGCAGTTTATTCTACGGGCTCTTAGTTACTCTTAGATCATTTTAAAATTGCTTTCTGTGTGTTTGACAAAAATGTTTTGAAAAAAGGCATTTCGCTTTGACTTTGTAATGACTCATGTAGGAGTGTATACAAAGTGTTCGGAAATGTTCGTTTTGAAAAGAGTTTGAACTTTGGAAAAGAGTGTATGGTGTGAAAAACATTTGGTTTTTAGAGCAAGCAACTGAAAGACTTATTACCCACTCAGAATTGGTCGTTTCATTTCTCGTTCCTTTAGAATAGCGCTAGCCATACCATTAGTTAGTAGGTAGCTCCATTCGTTGGATGTAAGCGGACATTCGAAGGACGCCGATGGTCATAGAAGGCAACTTGTAGGAAGTATCCTAGCACATTCAAGGACTATCATCATTTTCGTAGGCAACAATCGAGGGTCAAGATCATGTATTTGTAGGCGACATCGTGGGTCTATGATCTTTGTATCGAAGGGACTATGATGATTTGTTTTGAAGGCAACGGTGCTAGAATACCTCTACGTTCGAGGGACTTGACCATTTTGAATTCGTAAGGCAATGAGAGAGAATTACCCTAAGGGGTGCATGTGTGAAAGAAGTGTGTTGATTTCGATATTTTATCTTGCAAATTAGTGGGCTAAGTTCATTATTATCTTGCCATACACGCCTAGTTACTAGCAATTGATAGGGTGCGGAAAGTAAAAGCAGAAATGTAAAGGATGCGGAAAGGTAAATCCTACGCTATTACATGGCTTTGGGGCAGATACATAATTTAAAACTTGCGGAAAATAAAAATCCTAATTTAAACTATTACATCCCATAGACAGTTACATTATTGAAAAAATAAAATGATAAAGAAAGAAACGTCTGAATCAGATCAACCTGTAAAGGAACGAGAAATCGGAAAATGCGAGATGAATTGAATAAGAGAAAAAATGTTAGAAAAATGCAAATTTTTATATGAGAAAATTATTACATGCTGGAAATAATATAAATATGCTAAAATAAATTTTTGGGATTTTTTGGATTCAATTTAATAATTTAAAGTGAATTAAAAGTGATTTAAATGCAAAATTATGAATAAAAATAAATATGCATGCAAAATTGTATTTTTTAATTTTATAAATTAAATAAAGGTTTTCTGAAAATAAATGCAAAAAGAAAATAATTTTTGGTAATTTTTTAATGTAGAAATAAAAATATGAAAAGAAATTAAAGATGCAAAATATTGAAAATATGAGAAATATGAAAATAGTTAGAAAATATGAAAGTTTTGGAAAAAAGAATGAAAACCGGTCCTGGCAGGGGTTGAACTCATGACCCTTGAGAGCATCTTCTCAAAACGAAGCCTTAACCACTGCGCCACATTGCCTTTTGTGTTTGGAAAGCTGGAATTCAAGGAATATAAGTGTAAACGTGTCACTGATTATATTTCAAACCGAGTCAGCCATGAGTGGACCCCAGGTAGATGGAATGGACGAATCGGAACAAGCCAAACTGCCACGCACGCTGTCATACTTTCAACGCTGGAGTCCACGCCGGAGCTAGGGCTCCGGTCATCTTCTCTGATTGCCTCTCACCCTAAAAACCTGCAAAACGCATCATTTAAAGCAGGATAAAAGCCCAGATCGACTAATTCGACCCTTGTGAGCACGATGGTGCAATCCTTTCGTCCTGAATCGGCCTGGAACTCGTGTTTCGAAACTCACAGCTCTAAAAACCCTAACAATGGCATGCTTGGATTTCTACGTAGAAACTTACATGTGATGCATCAAACACACTCTAATGAATGTCCTGAACTCAAATAAACACATGAAAACGATTAATAATGCATGAAATATCAAAATCGAAATTGCAAAGAATAGCAAACCGAGAGTTGAATAACTGCTCGGGCCGAGCACGAGGTTGCTTTTGCTTGGGAACCTCCGAGCAAGAATGGATGGCTAGATCGGGAAACTGCAATTTGAATTCGATTTTCTCAAGTTTTGAGAAAAATTTGGCAAAATAAGGACTCTCTCTTGGGCTAGGGTTTCCTTGTGGTGGTCGCATTGCTTGGTATTTATAGAGAGGATTTGGAGAATCTTTGAAACATATGAGGAGGCATGAAGACCATTGGAGATATTGAAGTCCATCTTGACTGAGATATACCAAACCCTAGTTTGGGTTGATTGTCTAGGAGAGAGTTTGTCGACCAACTCTTGAGGAATCTTTGAGTATAGATGTATGAAATCTCTTGAGTGGATGGAGGGCAAATTTTGGGGTATGATGACCCCTGCTCAATCTTCTTGTCTTGGAGGGTTAGATTGACACGCTTGTCTTCGTGACCGGAGGTAGAAGATGATTGAACACTCGAGTACACAAAATTTGCACTCGCGGTTGGTGACGATGCGGGAATGGGCTTACGATGCCATTTGGAGAAGTCGTGAGTCGACGTCGACTCGAGATTATTGATAGGAGGATCTTGGAAAGTGAGTCGTGCGCTAGGCTCAGACGCTTCGAAAGGAGAGGAGATGGGCTTAAGATGCCATCCGCGAGTCGACGTTAGACTTCGTGTTCATTTTTGAATGAAGTTATTGGTTTGCATTGATTTTTAACCATATATGCAGATTCGAAAGTGAAGCAATGTTGACAAATAGTCGGAGATGAGCTTAAGATGTCATCCAAGGCAACCGAGTCGACGCTAGACCGTAGTTCTTTGTTGACAATTGGGAATCGAATAAATCTTTGTCTTGATTACTCGAGGGAGGTTGTAGTTGGCAAAATGTGGATAGCTTCCGTGTGCATCGGTGTTGATCCATTGCTGTTATCGGAGGATAACCGAGGCGGTCTCTGATAGTTTTCCGTCGATCCGGGTTTAATCTGGACTAGTCGTCGGAGGACAACCAAGGCGGTCTTTCGATAGTTTTCCGTCGATTCGGGCTTAATCTCGACCCGCTTTGCTTGGAGAAAACAAGAGAAACTTTGATAGAATATTTGTTAGTTTTATGCAAAGTATGATGCATGACAGTGTATATGAATGACGTATGCATGAATTATGACTTTATGAGGAATGTATGAATGATAGCTGTTGTGGTATTTCAAAACATATCCATCTTGAAGAAGATGCGGATGTTCTGTTTGAGGATTTCTGACTCCTGCTTGGGGAATTGAGTAGGTGAGATCCTTGGTTTTGAAGGAGAAGAAAGATACCCTGGATTCCTCCGATGCACTATCTGACCAAGTCTTGGGCCTAGATATTATTGAGGAAGGTAGAGATTTGAGAGGCTCGTTGTTGGAGATCTCAGATATAGACCCTGCTGAGGAGAATCTGGGAGGCGATCCGTTGGGGACCTTGTATGTAGATCCTGCTGAGGAAATTTAGGAGGCGCTCTACTGGGGATTCTGAGTGCTGATCTCGCTGGAGAGCAATTGGTAGTTGCCGGGAGACCAGGTTGGAAGAGTCAGGAACCCGTTGTAATCTTTGGGCTGGGGGATGGAGATGTAGTTTCCTCCGGTGCACTATCTGACCAAGTTTCGGGTCTGGATACTGCCGCTGGGGAAAAAGGGAAAGGACTGAGAGATATCCGCTGGGGATAAATACCTTGATTGGGGTGAGGTGTTACTGCTTGGAGACCGATGTAACATTGCTTAGTTGAGTGGAATTGCTGCTCGTGGATTCCCTTTGCTCTGAAGTTGTGTTGTGAGTGACACCTTTGTGGGGGATCATGCTCTGTGGGGGAATGTTCTGGTGACTTTCATCGTCATCTCAATTCCTGGAGCCTGCAACAGTTACTTTTGTATGTTCACTTTTCGTATGTTTGCCAAGAGATTTTTATTGTCAAATGCGTGTAATCATTCAAAGCAAACGTTGGACTTTATGCAAACCACAAAAGTGAAAATTTGTAAAGAGAAAGAACTTGTATTTATTTGAAATGTGGCGTATGGCCAAGTAGTTTGTACACAAGAAAGGTAAAAAGCTATGGAAACAATCTCGTTAAGTTCCAACTATGCTAGTGCTCATATATTTCAACTATCTCATCTCCTTCCGAGAAAGTGAGTGAATTGATCTCGCCATTTGAATCTTGAAGGCGATAGTAGTGCGGAAGTAGGTGACTGAAGAGACATAGTCGTGCGCTTGAATCCCTAACTTTTGCCTAGACCGCCTTTTCGGTTTTCACCGATACCCTTTTTGCCCAATCCGCCTTTTCAGGTTTTCGACTTGCCGGGTGTACATGTTTTGTATATATCCTTAACTTTTGCCCGAACCCTTTTTGGTTCGCTAGGATGCCCTTATTTTTGCCTAGGCCAGTCGACCTTGCGGGTCTCTTTTATGCGTAGTATTTTTTGACTATGTCTGCGTTCACAGGGTGTGGGAAGTCTTCACCATCCATGGTGCTAAGTATCATAGCTCACGGAAAATCATCTTGACTACAAATGGTTCCTCATAGGTGGGAGTCCATTTGCCCCTGGGATCACCTTGTGGAAGAATGATGCGCTTGACTACTAGATCACCGACTTGGTAGACTCGGTGCTTGACCTTCTTATTGAATGCTCTGATCATTCGCTTCTGATAGATTTGTCCATGGCAGATGGACGCGAGTCGTTTCTCATCAATCAAATTAATCTCAAGGCGAGTCGGGACCCAATCGTCTCGCAACTCTGCGTCTGGAGGACTCGGTTGTGATATCCGAACCTCGATTGGTAGGGCCCATACCGTACAAGAGAGAAGGGGTTGCCCGCCGATGTTCGCTAGTGCGATAGCCATGAAGAGCGAATGGTAACATCTCATGCCCATCTTTGTAAGTCATTTTCAGTATAATCTTCTTAATGTTCTTGTTGGCGGCTTCCATCGCGCCATTCATCTTAGGCCGATAAGGAGAAGAGTTGTGATGCTTGATCTTGAATGAGTTCGGTGATCATTTTATTGTTGAGATTGGAACCATTATCTGTGATAATCCTTTCGGGAGTGCCATATCGACAGATAAGGTTATGTTTGATGAATCGAGCGACAACATTCTTAGTAACAGATGCGAACGAGGATGCTTCTACCCACTTGGTGAAATAGTCAACTGCCACAAGGATGAAACGATGTCCATTGGAAGCGGTGGGCTTGATTTCTCCGATCATGTCAATGCCCCACATTGCAAAAGGCCAAGGAGCTGTTAGAACATTCAGAGATACTGTTGCATTCATTCATATCATGAATAAAAAATGTGTGTAAAAAAAGAGTCTGTTGCATTCATTCATAGCATCACATAAAGGGACAAAAATTGGCTACTTTGGTATTTAACTATCTCCCTCCATGATTGTATGAAGATTTATCATCTTCATACCATCTGGTTGAAGATATTTAAATAGGGGCAGCTGTTGTACCCCAATTTTTGCCCTATGGCTTTCCATCATTTCATTATCACAATATATCAATATCATAGAAAAGGGTTGGTTCTCCCGTTTCTCGTATTCTTAAGTTTGCTCTCAATGCATTTCCAAGAACCTTAACTATGTATTTTGTATATTTGTGGTTTACATTTTTCTAACCTTTGAGTTTAAATACCAAAAATATTTATTTTTGTCTTTGTGTATTTGTACTTTGTAGGTATTAAGCTAAAGGATCTAACAAGTGTAAGTTTTCTGGTGTTTTGCCCCCACACTTGTTTTAGACCAAATTTTTGAATTTTTTTTGCAGTGCAATAGATTTTCACTGAGGAGAAATCGATTGCTCACTGTTATTTTCAGCAAAATTTCAAAAAAAAAACTCAGTGCGATCGATTGCACTGTGTAGAATGCTGAAAAATTGGGCAATTTTCAAGTTTGTGGGCTTGGGCTCCAATTTCATTTTTTAATTTCGTTTAATTTCAAAATTAGCCACCAATTATTTCAAATTTGGCTCCAAATTCATTTTCCAAGCCTAATTCCACACCCAAACTAAATTCCAAACCACCACTCATTCCTAAACCAAAACTTTATAAAAGAGGTCTTCTCTCATTCAAATTTCAAGCTTTTGATAGCCAAACTCACCTTATCAAAATATTTCTCTACTCTGTTCATTCTCTCATTTTCCCCAATTCACTCAAAGCTCTTTCTTCTTCATAAATATTAGTGAATTCTTCATTGTAATTCTTTAATTCTTTTAGCTAAACCTCCACTCACTCTCTTTTTCTTCATCAATTCTTTAGATCTAGGATTGTGATTCTGATTTTTGAAGTTGAATTGAAGCAATTTGAAGTGTTACTCTTGCAATAAAATTTCAATATCTACAAGTGGTGAGTGTTGATCTTCATCTTTTACAATGTGATCTCTTGATAATTTTTGTGGTTTGATTCATTGAGCAAACTTTTTTTAATTCCGTTGATGTTAATTTCTCAAAACATTGGTGGAATTTTCGTGCTCAATTGAATCAAGACACACAAAGTGTTTGTGGAAAAGTTTTGAACAAGAATTTGGCCTTTAGAAATGAGATTTTCTGGTTTTTACAGTAAGCAATCGATTTGCACGGGCACTGTTTTGAAATATTTTTCAAAACTTGTGTTGATGCAATCGATTTGCATCCTGATGCAATCGATTGCATAAAATGTAAAATGTCATTTTCACTTGTTTTTTTGACTTGTTTTGAATGATTACTCTTCTTCTACTCTATTCTTTTGATGATTGCCTTGGATTTTAGTCTTGAATACCTAATTCCTCTTTAATCTTAATGGACTTTGGGTGTTTATGAGGTTGGAGAAATGTATTGTTGATTCAAATCTATCAAAGGATGAATTATTCAATTCATTCTTGGTGCTTTGAGTTAAAAATATATTGTGTGCCTTAAACCACCAAGATGAGTGGTTGAACTTAAAGATGAATGAAATTTGAGAAGATAATCCAATTTGATCTATCATTTCCCATCCCTTTTTCATCTTATCCCTTTCTTTATTTTCTTTATTTTTACATATGTTGACAAACATTAGAAGATGATCTACATATCATTCTTCTCGTTTTCTTTTTCAACACACATATCCCCATTAACCGACCTCGTTGTAGGGTGGCTTCTACATAAGTCACTTGGCGATTTCTTAACATAGCGCTACATTGCTTCTTCTTCATCTTATTTTTCTTTTGTCCCGACTCGAAAAATGTGATCAATTGGTGGCATGAATTTCAATGTTCTAACATAAGCCCCAAAAGATGACTTGAGCTTTAATTTTGGTTCAACACTTGTGGCATTGTCGTGTGGTCGCGTTGATTTCTAATCAGGCTTCTAGCAAGTTTCCACTAACCTTGTCCATTTGAAATTCTCAATCATCTTTGATCAAGTGATGTGATAATTCCAAAACCGGTGATATACTTGACAAAAAACAATTGAAACTTGTCAAGTGGTATTGTTGATTCTATCAAGCTTCTGGTAAGTCTTCATGCGTAAGTTTCAAGATACCTTGCAGACGACTAACAATTAACAATTTGATGATATACTTGACAAGTTTCAAGATGGTCATCTTGCTAACCTTTATTAATTGCTTTTATTTTCCGTTCTTTACTTTCCGCTTTTATTTTTATGCTCTTTACTTTTATGCATTTTATTTTTAGCATTTTACATTTCATGTCAATTTTCTTTGCTCACTTGAGCATTTATTTTTATGCCATTTTTTCTTTTGCTCACTTGATAATTTTATTTTCTATGTCATTTTTCCTTTGCTCATTTGAGCATTTTATTTTCTTGTTATTTTGAATTTGCTCACTTGAGCTTTATTTTTCTTTTCCAAAACACTTAATAATTCAACCTAAACATAAAAAACTTGTTATTAGACTTGGTTAATATCCCTATGCTTGGAGCTTGATCTTTGGACTTAGGATTAGGACCTCTACCTCATCTTGGAGAATTTTGTGCCCTTGGTGTTATTATGACTTGTCTGGTTATTATCTTTGTATGCAGGTTATTCCGTTATACTCGATTAAGAGTGGATTTCCTCAAAATAAAGTCGTTACTCTGCCCGTTTTTCTTAAGACAAGAGAGTTCATCTGAGGCATTGACTTATCTGAAGCTTGGTATTTTTGTCTGATTATTTATTGTTTATGTGGTAATCCAAGGGATGGGATGTGGTATTGACTCTTGATGTCAAGTACTAGTCTTCTCACCCGGTTAGATCTTTCTTTACCCTTAACTTTTAATTTATGTATATAGGTTAGCCTCTTCATCTCATCGTATGGTTATTGAAGGCAACACGTAAGGATACCTTAGCAAATTCGAAGGGACGATCATCACTTATTCGTAGGCAACAATCGAGGGACGAGATCATATATTCGTAGGCAACATTGAGGGTCATCGAGGGACTATGATTTTTGTGATGATTTTGAATCGAGGGACTTTACTAATGGTACCCCTACGTTCGAGGGACATGACCATTGTATTCGTAAGGCAACAAGAGAGGATACCCTAGGGGGTGCAAGTTTGAAAAGCGTGTTCAATTCAGATATTTTATCTTGATTGTTAGGGTGATCTAAGATTGATTGATTACTCTTGCCATGCAATCCTATTAGCCATACATCTAAGCAGTGTATATATAATTTATAACAGAGCGGAAAGTGAAAGCATAAAGTAAAGTCCTACGCTATTACACGGATTTGGGGAAGATACATAGTAAGAGGTGCAGAAAAGTAAATGTGCAAGAAAAGTAAAGCTACACTATTACAAAAATATCCTTGCGACTTATACATCGATTTCTAGAATTTAAAATGCGAAATAAATAAAATAGATAATGAAAAAAATATTCTAAGTGTTAGGAAAATGTTAGTAACCTAATTACTATACGAAAAATATTTGTGTTTCTAATGAAGAAAAACCCTAATTCTAGTTAATTAGTGTTTAATTAAGAAAAAATATTTTAAATGTGAAGAAAAATCAAATGTTTTTGTGTCAAAAATTAAATAAAGGTTTTTAAAACCTAAATCTAAAATTAAAACATTTTTAGAGTTTTTTAAGTATTAAAAACAATTTTTGAAAAGAAATTAAAATAAGAAAAAGAAATTGAAAAATGTTAGAAAAACAAATTGAAGGAAAAAAGTGATAAAAAAAAATAGGATTTGGTCCCTGGAGGAGTTGAACTCGTGACCTGAAGGTCACAGGTTCAAAATTTATGTTGATAGTAACTCGCCTCCAATTGTATAAGTGTGCTATGCTGCAAAAATCTGAAAATTTATGAAAAATTGCAAAAGCCATGGATCGAACCCACGCCTTGAGAGAGTATGAGACTTAGCGTGCGCATGGATTGCCACTGAGGTGGCTATATATTATACCCCAAAATTTTCCCTCATATTTTTCAAGTTAATACACATCTCCATACTCAAGAGTTCCTCAATGGTTGACCATATGAACCCTCTCCTAAGCAATCAACCCACAACTAGGGTCTTGATTCTCTTAAGTCAAAAATGGTTTCTATTGTCTCAAGTGAGCATCATGCCTCCTCATATGTCTCAAAGCATCACCATGTCAAGTTTCAAGCCTCATAGCTCAAGTTTGCTCAGTCAATTGCTCAGAGGGCTGAAAATCATTTGTCTTGGACAAAAAGTCAATTATGGTCAACATACAGTCTTTCAAGAAATGCACAAAAAGCAAAGTGATGAATGCTGAGTTTTTGGATAATGTGACCTATCTTTTAGGGTTTAAACATGTTCGTGACCTTAAAAAAAGACCTCTAAAACCATTGATATATTTTCATAATTTTTATTTATATTTATTTGAATTTTTTCATTCAAATACTAAATAAATCAAATAAAATATAAGTTAAACATCAAGAGGTGCATGATTCATGATTCGCAATCAGAAATCAATCAAATATTGGATCTTACACATCAAGCAAGTGATTGGAAGTGATTGAAACATAATTGAAACAAAAATAGAAAGATTTGATCAAATTTTCAATCAAATTTCAATCATCACAATTAGCATATATTTGATTGCAATCACTTGACCTAATTCTTCTTCTATATAAACCTAAACCATTTAGATTACAAGGGGACGAATTTGCAGCCTCAAGAACCCTAACGAAGCCTTAAAAACTTGTGACTTCCAAGTTACTTGCAAACCAATAATTCCATCGATTGAGCCATACAAAGGTGTCCATTAGATTCATCGGTGCTCTCTGAGTAGTTTCAACCATTCATAAGCAATCGAGGCATCCAGAATTCAAAAACAACTATTTCGGTTGAACACATGCTTTTCAAATTTGATTACATATTTTCATTCATATTTAACATGTTTTGATTATATATTCATGCTCATAATATTGTTTCGTAGCTATTGGGATAGTTTGATTCAAGTTTGAGTGCAGGGATCGTATTCCACCATGGTTAGGGTTTGAAGCTATGATTTACAAATATACAGGTGCTATAGTGACGGACGCGACCGTAGGTAAAAGGTTTTACCCATGAATTAGCCGTTAGTACAAGTTCCAAAAATTTGAATCGGGCACAAAGCCCCTTTCCGCGCGCGTTTTTCGTTTTAATATATTTTAAATTTAATTTTATTATATATATATATATATATATATATATATATATATATATATATATCAATGATATTGTTGTTGGTGAAAATCCATTTTCACCGGCATGAATACTATATTTGAAAGATAGGTTAAGTTAATGACAACGACATATATTACTTGTTGCAATATACATATTAAAAATTTATATTATTTATGGCGACAATAATTATTGTTATGATAAGTCACTTTTCCCAACGATAATGAGGTTGTTGAAAAAAAAGAACTTATTAAAATGACTTAAATCATTCCTTGCTATATGCACGTTATTGGCAACAAATTGAGAGTCTTTGAGAAAAAGTCGCAGTCAAATATCTTATTTCTTGTAGCGTGAGAGGAAGAATCGCTTTATCATGAACCTTGTAAAGGGTATGTTAAAGGGAAAGAACTTGCCAAAATAATTTTTGGGAGAAGTCGTCTTCATAGAAACTTATTTGCTGAATAGATGCCCCACAAAGAAGTTGGAAAATATCACACCGATGGAATTATGGTCCGGATTCAAACCAAACATGAGTCACTTGAGAGTGTGGTTCGATGGCATATCGACATATGTCAAATAAACTTAGAAAGAAGCTTGATGACAAGGGAGAGCGGATGATACTTGTACAATACCACTCTACAAGTGGTTACAAGTTTTATGATGTAGTAAACAGAAAGATTTTGATTAGCAGACATGTCATTTTCGACAAAATAAAGGAGCTACAACAACTTGTAAGAAATTGTCAAAAGGTTATAAGTTGTTACAACTGTGAAAATGGTTCTTATATGTTTGAAATACAGAAACAACCTCGATTAAAGCCCAAACTAAAGAAAATGTGATAAGGTCAACAAGGAGAAGAGGTTTTCCTGCAAGACTCAAGATTGTGATCTATTCCAAGACAACAAAGTTAATGATGATAGTGACTTCGTCCATTTTTCCTTCATGGATGAACTCGATACCCGTTAAAACAAAGGAGGCTTTGAGTGATCCAAAGTGGAATTGTGCTATGAAGGAGGAACTGAAATCGATTACAACAAGACTTGGAAGTTGGTTGATTTGCCACAAGGGAAAAGTCCTTTAGGTGTGTCTTTATGTTACTTATGTAATATGATATATGATTTGGCGTTTAGTGTAGAAATTATGAGCAGATTCAAAGAGAGACCGAATGTGTCTCACTTGGAATCTAAGATACGTCAAAGGTTCTATTGGATGTATAATTTTGTTTCCCACAATAGACAGGGGAAGAAAGTGTTATTTACTCATATATATATATATATATATATATATATATATATACCAATTCTAACTGATGCGGAGATAAAAATGACAAAAAATCAATAGATGGATACATCTTACATCAATCTCACGGTATTATAATAAGGAACCGTTAATGACACCCTCTTCTTGTGAGGTCGGGTATATTGCAACTTTGTTGTATGTATACCAAGTTGTATGGTTGATGAATTTGTTGAAGGAGTTGTGCAATGAAGAAGGTGAGGTTCTAATGCTCATGGTTGATAATGATTTCGCTATAAATCTTACTAAGAATGTCATTACACGTGAGGGAAGCAAATGTGAGGGTTCACTACTTGAGAGAGCTTGTTAGTGAAGTAAATGTGAGGTTGGGGTATTATAGAAGTGAAGACCAAGTGTCTACTTTGGTGACCAAAGTAGTAGGAATATTGATTGAAGTATTCAAGAAATTGAAAAAGCATATGGACATGAAAGATTTTGATCACATGGATTAAGATTGTGTGTTAAGTAAAAATTGTAATTCACATGTATGGAACTGGTTAGTGTGGGTTTGTAACCATTATATACCCTTTAAAAAAGAATCAAAATGTTAGTGAAACCATTTACAATTTGATCTGGAGTCTTGATCAGAATCTGAGACGGTCGGAACGATGAAGGTTCGTCGAGTAGAGGTGGCGGATGAGGGGTGGTGTACCTGCAAGGCACTCTGATGCTAAAGTAAGAAAGCTCTCAAAGAGGTACAAGAAAAATATTATGTTTTTTAGAATGAAAAATGGATACCTGACCCTCACAAATATGTTGTTTATATAGTGTTTCCTAGGAGCATCCTCATTGGTTAATATTTTTGGGCATAGATATGTAGGCTCATAAAAATAGGTAATTGAGCTGACTTGGTCAAACCGAATGTTACTGCTCGAAACTAACAGTTATGTCGACCAAAGAGGATGCTAACGGGAATAGACATTGTAGAGGAGATCTAGGTGATCAACCCCATGGTAGTCGAGTAGAAGGAATCTGACGAGGGATTAACAGGCAGGTAACGCCTTTTAGAGTCAATTTGGCTTTATTGGCCTGTCGTAAGGCCCTTGGGTGCGGTTAGCCCAATATCCATTGGGGAAGTCTAGAATAGTAGTCCCCCAAGTCATTGAGTTTGTTCGCAGAGGTGATGACTTAAACTTGAGGGATTTTTTGAAGATCGCCCCATCGAGGAGAGGAACGATTGGCGGGGAGAGGGAGAGTTCTCCGAGGAGTCGAAAGTTTAAGGAATTTGGAGGGTTTAGCCTACGTGGCCTCGAGCAGTAGGCATTAAATTCTGGCAGGCCTATGGACTAGGTTGTAATGATGAGTCCCTTAGGTTCCCTAGGAACATGCATGCCCACGTGTGTTGAGGGGGTCTATATAAAGGGGAAGAACTCTTCATTTGTATTTTTCTTTCGCTCCGCTTCCAGCTCGACGTCATCCGATTGTGTCTAACTTCAACGACTTTCAGTTTGAGGAAGTAATCAGTGTATTTCAGGATTGTCTCAATTGTTCTCCGCTGCAACTAGTAGCTCCGATTAACTATTTTCAGGCTTCTACCATCTTTAACCAGTGAGTTTTTGGATCTTTTACTCAAATTCGTCTGTTTTTTTTTTAGATTTTTTATCATTCTTAAGATTGCATGTGGTTAGGGTTTTAGATTTTAGGAATCCCACTCGTGGTGAATGGTTGTTATGCCTTATTCCAGCGCCGTGTACCGTCGTGAGTACTCCGTGAACCTTTACCTACTATGGCCGAGGCATAAGGTTCGAATTTCTCATGTTTTATGGATACGGGCGCCTCAGATGTAATCCTGCCCGCGATCGAGGATCGTGCTCGAAGAATTTAGATTTTTGTGCTAGCCTTCGAGTGAGGTCTTCTGGCCGAGGAAAGGGTCCTCGTTTGTCTAAGCCCTTTCACTTGATTAGAAGTGGAAGGTGGCTTTGACATTCGTGTCGAGCTCACATTTTTCCTCTGCTTTTCAGGTATTATGATAAGCATTGATGAAGATCTCTAGGGGGATTCCGGTAGTACCAATCAGATTTCATCTAAGTTTTCTTCTGCTGAAGGGAGCGCTTCGGTGGAAGTGGTCGGTTAAGGGTCATCGGTGCCCATGGGTGTAGGACCATCGACCGTAGAGGTCGAGAAGAATGACCTTTTGGTTTGGGTAGCCTCCAATCTGTGGGCCTTGTAACTCCCGTTTATTTAATTAGTTATTTAATTAAATACTTTCGGAACATCACCAGAAGCCCTGCCGAGCTACAGGGAGTATTCTTAGTTCATGTGTCGATCGACACATTTTAATGGAGGGGGAATTCCTTTCGGCACCCCATGTGATTTAGGCCTACAACTTTTGTCTTTTTCAGCCATGCATGCATAGATGTAAGGCTTAATTGTTATGTTTTGTTTGGTGTTTTCTCTTTTTCTGCCACATAATAAAGATGAGACACGACTTATGGAATTTTTATAGATTAATAATTTAATTGAGTAGAAATGTAATCTAACATATGCAGTCTATTTGTAGAAGATAATATACCAGTATCGGTAAGTAGCAGTCGTGATAATTTAGCAGGAAAGTATGTTGAGTTGCAGATAGAATAGTCGAGAATGGTAGTTCATGACAGAGATATAATTTAGTAGTATTTGATAGTTAATTTCAGAGAATTGAATAAATGGAAATAGTGGAATTAATAGTAAGTAAGGTCAATGAAATTAGTACCGAATAGTAGTATTAGTAGTTTTAACCGGTATAATTGTTTAATCGAAATTAGTTGAAATTTGGTAGAAGTGATTGGTAAATGGTTGTAGTTATTTTTGGTTGGTTGATGTATTGGAACTATGTCGAGTATGTTGGATATAGCAGGTGTTCTACTAATAGAAAATTAAGTAGTTGATTGGATGAAATGATTTAGTAGGAAAAACTTGGTAATTAAATAGCAGTAGTAAATCAATTGTTTTAAGTGTAGAATTATCAAGGTTAATTTGTGTAGGAATTGTTGTTGTTGGTTGCTTGTGAAGATGTTATAAACTGTGTATTGACAGGTGACGATGTATTCGGTTAAGATGCCTCTATTTATGGGCAAATATTGTGTGGTAGGCCTATGGAAAAATGTTAGTGAAACCATTTACAATTTGATCTGGAGTCTTGATCAGAATCTGAGATGGCCGAAACGATGAAGGTTTATCAAGCAGAGGTGGAAGAGGAGGGGTGGTGTACTTGCAAGGCACTCTGATGTTAAAGTAAGAAAGTGCTCAAAGAGATACAAGAAAGATATTAGATTTTTTAGAATTAAAAGTGGATACCTGACCCTTACAAATATGAGGGTTTATATAATATTTCCTATGAGCATCCTCATTGGTTACTATTTTTGGGCCTAATTATGTGGGCCCGTAAAAATAAGCAACCGAGCTGACTTGGTCAGACCGGGTGTTACTGCCTGAAACTAGTCATTGTGTCGACTAAAGGGGATGCTAACAGACATAGACATTGCGGAGGAGATCCAGGTGATCATCCCAATGATAGTCGAGCAGAAGGGATCCGACAAGGGATTAACGGACAAGTAACACCTTTCGGAGACCATTTGATTTCGCTGGCCCGTCATAAGGCCCATAAACACGGTTGGTCCAATATCCATTGGGGCAGTCCAGAATACAGTTTATCAGTAATTGATTACAATAAAAAAAATATAATGTTTTTGTAACCGGTGGTTACACTTTATCTGGACCCGATTACAATTGTAAGATTTTTTATTTTTTTATTTGGTACTTATACCTCACTCAATATATATATATATATATATATATATATATATATATATATATATATATATATATATATATATATATATATATATATATATATATATATATATATATATATATATTTTTGGATATCTCATTTAATAAATAGACTATATTTTCATCTTAATAATTATTCTTTCTCATTCTCTGTCACTCTTCACGTTAGAAATCATCCTCAATTTGGTTCTATTGTTCCAATAGCAAGTAGTTGATAATGATTGAAATATAATTGTGTATGACCTAATCCCCTTTATAGTGTAACTCTTGCTTATTAAAAAGTTCAATATTTTGAATTTGAACAAACATTGATATTGTAATATATGTCATGTTAGCTCATACGTTACATGATACTTAGGGAGCTGTACGAAATAGAATATGCTAACTCGAGGAGTTATATTACTCCCATCAATTTGTTGATTCAAAGTTCAAACACTCTTTTGATTCTCCTATTTTTATATAAATTTTCAAATGGTGTTTTGATTATGCTATTTCGTCCTATAGTATAAAGTCTCATGTGCAGCTATAATTATAAATATTATCTCGTGTTACATACACATTCTTACACTGAAATTAGATCATATATCTGTCTCGTGTTTGAGACCTTTGCCATGTGCAAGTGCTACTTTGTCTCTTACTTTTTTGTTTGATACTCTTATTTATCGCTTACTCCTATTTACAAATCAGAATGTGATAGTTTTATGTGACTTGAACTTTTACACATATAATGTCCACTTTTAGATATATTTTTTTATATAAAAGTGTATTATTTGGACAACTCATATTTCACGTGACTTAATTATAAAATTTTATCAATAATAAATGTAGTTTTAAAAAAAATTAATAGATTTTTTTTTTTTTTAGAGATTGATAAATTCAATAAATTTCCATTTTTATGAAGAATAATGTATGGGTTGATTATCTAAAGCTTGTGTTGGTAATCTTGCGACGTTTGCGGATTTTGCTACTGAAATTCTCACCCTACTAATTTTACGAGACTTTAGTTTTAAGATAATTTTCCTCTTTTTTTGTTAATTATTAATGTATAGAATGTTTTGAAAGCATTACAAATAATAAATTAATAAAATTTTATTGTCCTTTTTACATAATTTTTAAATCTGTGTGAAAAACCAAAACTTATTTCAAATAAATTTAGTTTATTTTAGTTCTTGTTTTTGAATTTGAATAATTCAATCTTAATTTCACAAATTTTACTGCCTTCGTCTCATAATGAGTGGTCTATTTAAAATAAACTAATATCTCAAAATAAATGATTTATTTTAATTTTTAATATATTTTTTCAATTAATTAAATTTTCATCATTTCTAATTCATGATTAAGTGTATTATAATAAAAATATTATTCTCTCTTTGTTTATATATATATATATATATATATATATATATATAAAATGAGTGTATTGGATAATTTACTGTGGGACTGAAGGGAGTATAATCTTCTCTTTATTTTTTTAATATGTATAAAATGGATGTGTTAGATCATTTATTATGGGACGAGAAGGGGAATAATCTTCTCCTTAACTTAATTTCGTGCTTTTTATGACATGTCTGTATTATTAGTTATGATTTAAATTTGTACTTAAATGATCTCACAATATTAATATAAACTACGGAAGCTATTATTAATTTTCAATTTTATGGATCAAACATTAATTTAGATCTTAATTATATAATTCTTTTTTTGTTATAGTCAATGAATTCAAATTTACATAATAAATTGATTAATTTAATTTTATAATTCAAAAGGACGATTCATTGATCAAATCTTATTTTCATCAAAAATCAAACTCGAATTCAATTTAATCACACTAAATTTATTCGTAATAATATTTTGCAGTTTAATTTTATAAATAAAAAATATCTTCCCAACTCCATTTCCCCTCTATAAATGTAAAATAATGATAACTTAAAACATTAGGTAAAAGTTAAATACTGAATATAAAAAATTTGTCTTAAAACTATTAGAGAAATCTTCAACCAAAGTTAGTTAAGATAATTTTGGAATGGTTTATTAGCAATTAGAAAAGGTAGTTAGAAAGTTAATGCACCTAACTTACTACATGAACAAACTAGTACAAATGTAAAGTTAAGTTCTCTCTTTCAATATAGTTACTACAAAAAAAAAATAACATATATAACATTTTGGAAAGACTTATAATATCTATTCAACATTGAAAAAATTTCGGGGAATTTTTTCACCTATTTAGTGAGTTTTTCCAATACTCTTGAAAAATCAAAAATATTCTTTCTAAGTTAATTTACGAATTCACCTAATAGGTGAATGCGTAAGTTAATTTACGAATTGGTTTTTTTGGGTGTATTCGTAAGTTAACTTACAAACTGGTCTTTCTGAGAACTTACAAATTCCAAACATCTCAGATTTATTAGGATTAAAATACAATTTATATTTCACTATTTAATTAAAAAATTAATTATTAAATTAATTGTTTAATTTTATATCATAAATTTATTTTAATAATTTTTAATTATAAATTTAAGTTATTTTTTGTTAATAATAATTCAATTTAATTATATTGTTAAAAATATATTATATAATTAATGCATATCAAGTAAATCAAGTCAAAAATTCAATTGTATCTCTTTATATAGAAATTGATATCAATAGTATTAATATAATTTTTATTATAGGCTAAATTTGATATTAATATCGATTGTATTAATATATTTTTTTATTATATATATATATATATATATATATATATATATATATATATATATATATATATATATATAGAAAATAGAATATCATGTTTTATTTCATGTGATTTCCATTATATATACACGATTTCACATACTAAAAAAATTGAAAAAATATGCATTAAAGTCTAACTTATATTTGGTCTATAATAATACAATCGATATTAATATCAAATTTGACCTATAATAAAAATCATATTAATACTATTGATATCAATTTCAATATGAAGAGATACATTTGATTTTTTAACTGATTTACTTGATATGCATTAATTATATAATATATTTCTAACAATATAATTAAAAATTGAATTATTATTAACATATCCTTTTTACCAGGACATAATCTACAAATTTGTATGAAATCCTATAATTTATTAAGAAAAAATCAAGTCAAATTTATTTTATCCATAAAAATTGTATAAAATTTTTATTCCAAAATGACTTTATTGTCGAAATTTAAAATCTTAGCATCGCTTAAGTCATTAAATATATTAAATTATTGTCAATATAGCTATAAAAAAATATAGTATAAAATAATATAAATATTTTATTTCCATCATTCTAATATTTCACTGAATTTTTTGTTTAATAAAAAATTATAAATTTATATAATGAAAAATTATATAAATTCTTCCATTATTAATTCTTCATCAAATTTAAATTTCTAAATATATCGATTATAGTTATTCACTTTTAATATTATTTTTTAGTCTCACTTTTTTGTTTTATCATGATACAATTTCCTCAATAGAAGTAAGAAAAATATTAGCACACCCCTTAACACAAAAATATAATTATTTGGTCTCACTTAGCAAGCCTAAGTGATAACAAAAATATAAACCTCACCAATTACACTAAACAAAATAGAAAAGCTCAATTCAAAATTTAGGATTCAATAGTAAATAAATAAAAATGCTCGTCAGTCATGGTATCTGATAGTAAGATTAAGAAAGGTAGAATAAAGCCTATGTAATTGTCATCTAATATTAAGAGTAAGAAAGGTATAATAAGGCCTACGTAAGTGTCATATGATATTAGAATTAAATAAGTACAACAAAATCTATGTAACTTGTAACACCCTTCTAAAACCCTCGCGATATATAAAAAAAATTATTTCAGAGTAACATGTCAACAAGGATGCTACAACACACTATAATAAATTTTACACATGTCATGCTTATCTGAGGAACATAAACCAATTAAAATAATTTAATAAACATATTTTAACACATCGGAATAGTCTTCATAAATTTTTGGATGAATTAAAACATCATCAACATCAACAATATGGTCACTGCCTTAATTCAACAAAACTATTATCCAAAATAAAACATTAACAAAAGAAGAGTTTAATAATAACTCTAAAACATCTACTCGATACCGGACTCGATATAACATAATGGGTTAGCTCTACAAGCTATCCTCACCAAGCGCCTAAGCCGCTATCTTTAATCTAAAAATGATCAAGAGTAAGGGTGAGACTAAATCCCAATTATTATACGTTATAAGATCATAAATAATTAGAACCTCATAAGCAAACCATTTCACGCTATTTAACATATTTCAGATTTATCATTTTATCACCAAAACAGTTCATAAACCAACAATCAACAATAACATGCAACATTACATTATAACACTGGAATTCTTCGAATCATGTTATAACACATACAACTAATGCAATGAGACACCGACTCTATGCATGTGGTACCAATTGTGAAATCCATTCACTCCACCATTCTATTCTAACTCGGACACGGCTAACACCCTCTGTTCCATTCCAACTCGGACACGGATATCGCCTTACCGTCCATTCTGACTCGGATACGGTTATGGAAACCTCACTAATTCCACACAATGGGAATTTGCTATCTACAACAATGATATGTATGCATGCACATCTTTAAAGCATGCAATATCAACACTGAATATGATAAGAACTCCTATCATAGACCACCTCCAATAACATGTAACATCTAAAAGAAATTATATTCATAACTCATAATGCTATCACCATCATACACAATCCAATAACATTATGTATTCACAATAATACCTCAAACATCACCTTGTCACATATATTCAAAGGTATGCAAACAATGTATAAAAACAACTTAATTACATAAAATCAAGACTTTTAAAATAAAATTGAGCTACTGCCAATTTATCCATTTCATAAAATAAAATATTTTATTTGAGTCACAACGTCCAAAATGGCGATTAAAACGGACTTACGGTTTAGAATTTATGAATTTTCAAAATAACATATTTTTCCAAAAGCTTCAGTGGTAACCGGTTACCACCAGGAGGGTACCCGTTTATCACAAGATAGAAGTGTGATTTTCTTTAAAAACAACGCGGTAATCGGTTATCACCCTGGGATAACCGGTTACCAAAGCCAAAAATAAAATTTTTCAGAACATCAATACTGTGGGAATCGGTTACCACCCAACTTAACACTATTAGGAGTGTTTTTACATACTAGACTCAAGTCTCTGAACTGTTCAATTAAATCCAATTCGTGCACCATCAGCATAGACATATGTAAATATTTCCTACTCAACGCATCTGCAACAACGTTTGTCTTACTAGGATGGTAATTCAAACCAAAATCATAGTCCTTCATAAATTCCAACCATCGCCTTTGCCTTATATTGAGCTCTTGTTGATCGAAGAGATATTTCAGACTCTTATGATCGCTAAACACCTCAAATCTAGAACCATACAAGTAATGCCTCCACAGTTTAAAAACAAATACCACAGTCGCCAACTCTACATTATGAGTCGGGTAGTTCATTTCATGAACTTTCAATTGTCTTGAAGCATAAGCTACTACTTGCGGATTCTGCGTCAAAACACCGCCTAAACCCTTCAGTGAAGCATCACAATACATGATAAAAGATTCCGCTGGATTAGGAAAAATCAAGATCGGAGCACTAGTGAATCTTCTTTTCAACTCTTGGAAACCCTTTTCACATTCAGAATCCCATACAAACGCTTGTCCTTTTCTCTTCAACTTAGTTAACGGAAATGCCAACGTCGAATATCCCTCAATGAATTTTCTATAGTAATCTACAAGACTAAGAAAACAACGGATTTCAGAAACAGATTTCGGCGCCTCCCACTGAGATACCGCTTCTACCTTCGTAGGGTCAACAACAATACCGTCCTTGGAAATCACATGACCAAGAAAGCTTACTTCACTCAACCAGAATTCACATTTGGATAACTTCGCATAAAGCTTCTTGTCTTTCAATAACTCTAACACAATTCTGAGATGTTCTGCATGCTCTTCGTCATTCTTTGAATAAATCAGAATGTCATCAATAAAGACCACCATGAACTTATCAAGATACAGATGAAATATCCTGTTCATATACTCCATAAAAACATCAGGTGCATTAGTAACTCTAAACGGCATGACAGAATATTCGTAGTGTCCATACCTCATTCTAAATGCAGTCTTCTGAATATCCTCTGTTTTTACACGAATATGGTGATATCCGGACCTTAGATCAATCTTACTGAATACATAAGCTCCAACCAGCTGATCCATCAAATCATCAATCCTTGGCAATGGATATTGATTCTTGATTGTAACTTTGTTCAATTTCTTGTAATCAACACACAGTCTCACAGAACCCTATTTTTTCTTAACCAACAACACAGGAGCACCCCACGGCGAAACACTTAGACAAATCATTTTATTTTCAAGTAGCTCCTCTAATTGACTCTTCAATTCATCCAACTCAGATGCCGACATACGGTACGGCGCCATCAACACAGGACTAGTTCCAGGAATTAAATCTATAGCAAATTCTACTTCTCTCTCAGGCGGCAACTTGCTAACATCTTCTGGAAAAACTTGGGGGAATTCACACACAACGGGAAATTAATTACTCTTAGCCTTTCCATTCACTTCCATCGCAGACAATAACATAAACACCACGTCACCTTCATTAACAGCTTTATTCACTTGCCTAGCAGACATAGTATAATTCTCAACACCAACAGCTTCAGGAAAGATAACAGTCTTCACAAAACAATTGATATGAACCCGGTTGAATTCCAACCAGTTCATTCCAAGGATGATGTCAAGTTGTTAACGGTAGGCATACTAAATCTATATCAAAACCTCTACCAAATATTTCAATAGGACAATTCCTACACACAAGCGAAGTAGTCACTGAACCCGACGCAAGAGTATCAATAACCATACTTCCTTTCATATCAGATATATCAAATTTTAATCTTTCAGCACAATCCAAAGAATTGAGCAAATGAGTCGCTCCAATGTCAATAATTGCAATCAAATGTTTGCCATGAATAAAACACATACCTATAATCAATCGATCCTCAGGAGTAGTCTCTGACCTAGATAAATCAAAAACCTTTCCACCAGACTGTTCTTTCTTCGGTTTAGTATACTACAAACGACTATGACCTTCATCCCCACAGTTGTAGCAAGTCATTGGCCTTGCTCTGCAATCAACAACTATATGTCCAGGTTTTCCAAATTTATAACACTTCTTCTCATCACTCTTTCATTCCTAAATGTGATGCCAAAATTCACCATATTTATAGCACCTAAGAGGAGCACTAGAGTCTCCCCCACTAGGCCTTTTCCATCCACCAGACTTCTGGTTACCTATGCTATATGGTTTGCCACGATCCATATGTTATTTTCCCTTCTTGTCAACTAACCCACGAGAGTGTGACCTAGTATTAGTAATATCCTCTTCCAAAATCCTACTACAATCTACCAAATCAAAAAACCTGTGAATCCGCTGATACCTAATACCTTGCTTGATTTCATCACGGAGACCATTTTCAAACTTGATACACTTAGAAAATTCACCCGCCTCATCATTGTTATAGTGAGCATAATACTTGGCCAATTTAGCAAACTTGGAAGCATACTGACTAACAGTCTGTTAGCTGAAATTTTGTAAAGTGAACTAAGGGCATGATTCAGAGGCAAAGGTCCCTACAGTTTAAGGACCAATCTTAGAAAGAGGTAGCTTCTGGAGATGTTTAACAAAGCTAGGTCAAAAGTTCCAGAAGAAATGCTTGTTAGTTAGAAATTTGGCTTAGAAGACAAAACTACGTCGACCAGAAGCAAAACAACGTTAAGAAAACAAGACCATGTCGACACGTTACATAATAGTCGAATCGACAGATATTTGAGTCAAAAGACGAACTAGTCGAGATGATGCCGCTGTCGAAGTAGTTCGTTGTGGACTTAGGAAATTTTGTTGTGCTTCAAGGAAGTAGACAGAGTCTGAAGGCAGTTCCTTTGAAGACACGAAGCGGGAAAAAGTCAAATAAAGAGATCATGGGTAGTTGCCTCAAAAGTTCGTGGGATATGAGTTCCAAATGAAGGCTGAAACGTGGGCAGAAGTTACTTCCAAGGATCAAATCTCAGCCGTTGATAGCTTTAGCGGTTATTTCTGTAAATTACTATAAATAAGTTAGAATGTTTAGAATTAGGTGTGTTCATTTGTACTACCAAATTACTTGCTAACACTCTGCTCGATTCCGCGCTAAAGGAAGAAAGAGTATGCAATCTTTGATGTACGTGAATCACCAAACATTTATTTCAATGCAACCTTTTTACATTTAATTCTATCTTTATTGCTTTTTACTTTACTTCTGTTCATGTGTTTGTTGGTCACGAGTCACCACTAGCTTTATTTCATCAAAACATTACATACACTGTTGGTCACAAGTCATCAATAGTCAGAATCCATCTTATGTGGAAAGCCGTTACACTATTTCCTTAGGCTCTGGGAACCGTTTCTAGGCCAAGGTCAATTTTGTTTTGCAGAAGTAGTGTAATTTATCAGAAATCTTAGCACGTGTCTTGAGATCAACTTGTCGATCTCGCTAGTAACCCTTAGTTTTAGAACTCAGGGAGGACCAGCGGTTGTTTACCATTTTCCACAGTAAACAAATTGGCACACCTAATGGGACCAAGTGCTAAGTGTTAGAATTTTATTAGAATTTGTCTCAGAAGTGTATGAAACTTAGGAGTGGAAATTTAGCAAATAAGAAACCACTACCCACTAAGAAACGCATAGTTAAGATCACAAACCACGCGTCTGCATCGAACGTGGATGAGATTCCATCCGGAACGCTAGGTATTGCCGACACGGTTATGTTGCTAGTAGCATCATTTCCCCCTCTAAGAAGCACAATAACTGCCTCTGGGCCAACTGCCTCAATATCAATTCCCATTCCCCAGACCACACCGGTTATTCCAGGGCTTGTGGTGGCCACGAGTGCCATTCTGAACACAACAATTCCTAGATTTAGTACTGCTGCAAATCCCCCTTATGGAATGTCGTATTCTTTAATGACGGGATATCAGTCGACCCCTAGTATAGCAGTAGTGTCTGATAACTTGGAGAATGCTAACGCCCCTTTACAAGGATCTGTAATGGGGGAAAATAGGGAAATTCCTATTCAACACTTAAATACCACCTATGTGGCGGTATTAAGGCAGCAGATGGATGATAGCAACCATGAATTAGTCAATATGTTGACTAACCAAATGGGGAATGTGTTTAACCCCATAGTGCAAGAATCGGTTGAAATTAATAGGCAATCTGCTGAAACAAACCGACAGGTTATAACACAATTAACACACCTATGTAACTTCTTAGGCGCCCCCAGCGGTTGGCCGACAGGTCCATCCAATTCGACAACCTGCACATGTCCAAGGAGACATGGGGCAATGAAGAAGATATCGTATCATAGTCAAGCTGCAACGCCTCAAAGGAACGTTGCTATTAACCAACCTAGGGTCTTAGTGCAAAGACACCAAGAGTCTGACCAAGTTCTTGACCAGGTTCGACAGGATGAATTGGTTGTTGAGAACAATTTAACCAACATTGTCGAGAGAATTATGGCCATAAATGGTATGAATACCATGCCAAGGCCAACGTATTCTTCTCCACTGTCAGAGTATATCTTACAAACGGAAAACCCCAAGGGATGGAAAATACCTAAGTATACCAAGTTTGGGGGAGAAACGGGTGAATCGACAGTCGAACACATAGCCAGATATCTGACTGAGTCAGGAGATATGGCAAATAATGAAGGCTTAAGGGTGAAACATTTCCCTTCATCTCTTACTAAAGCAGCCTTCACATGGTTTACTACCTTTCCCCCTAATTCGATTGATTCATGGTCGAAGTTGGAGAAGTTGTTTCACGAACAGTTTTATGAGGGGCATTCAAAGATTAGTCTGGTCGAATTGTCTAGCATTAAGAGGAAATTTGCTGAGACAATAGATGACTATTTGAATAGGTTTAAATCTCTAAAAGCGAGATGTTTTACCCAAGTGCCTGAACATGAACTTGTTCAAATGGCTGCTGGAGGTTTGGATTATTCTATTAGAAAAAAGATAGATCCAACTTCCGTTAGAAGTATGTCACAATTCTCTAACAAGGTTCGACACCTTGAACGTCTTAGAATAGAGAAAGTTAGGCATACTAAGGCTAAATCTAAGAAAGAGAAGGTAGCCTACGTCGATTTCGATGATACAGACCCCATATATGAGGTCGACTATATGTCAGCGACAGAGGCAGACGTAGATGTGGATGAACTGAAATCAGGACCAACATATGAATGCAAGTTGTTGTTTCCTGCCAAAGGAAAAAGCCCCACAGTCAAAACTAGTTATAGAACTCCTGCAAAAATATACACTTTTGATGTTAGCAAGTGTGAGGAGATTTTTGATTTACTAGTTAAAGATGGTCAAATTTTAGTACCCCCAAATGCTAAATTGCCACCATTAGAACAAAGGAAAAAGAGAGGTTTTCGTAAATATCACAATTATCTTGGTCACACAACCTCTCAATGTTTTATTTTCAGGGATCTGGTGCAGAAAGCTCTCCAAGAGGGGCGTCTGAAATTTGCTGCCAGAAAGCAAAAGATCGACACTGACCCATTGAGGCAAGAAGAGGCCTTATATGCTGAACCCGTGGCCATCAACATGGTCGAAATTACTGAAGTGCCTGACAATGTTATGTTGGAAGAAAGCACTGACGAAAGCCCTCATGTCAACTTAGCTGACGTCTACCCCAGGGATGACGAAGATTTGCTAAGCTTTCTATATCGCTGCAAGAACAAGGGTGCCCAAGGGGGTTTATTCCCTAGATACAGCACGCTAACTGACAGGGTTGCTGTTGAAAATTTCCAGAAGTTGTAGCTGGAAAGAGGAAGAGTCCAATGGAACAAGAGGGATCCAAGGCAGAGGCAATCTTCCCAGATTAGGCCAAAAACATTTGTTCCGTCGACTACTCCGCCCCAGGGAACATGGTTTAAACCTAACGTGGCTGCTGGGCCATCCAATGTTGCTGGCGTCATCAGAGAAGCCAAAGGGAAAGCTCCAATGAGCTATCGTCTTGAAGTGCGCTCTGAGAAGAAGAGCCACGTATCTGAAAACTATATGGGAAAAAATCCAATGAGTCAAACTCAGTGGAGACGTTTCCAGAGGAAGAAACAGGCTGAGAAAAAAGTCGCTGCTGCTAAACAGAGTGCTATCAATAAAGGAAAGAGTCTTCGACAGTACAAGCCCAAAGTCGACACTACTGTTGGTTAACAGATCAAGGAGTGCATGAATAAGCTAGTTGACCTTGGCTCTGAGGAGGTAACTGATGATTTTTCCTTTGACTCTGAAGCAAGTTTGGACATTCTGGTTAATGTGGTTTCCATACTCCCAGAGGAGTACAACATACCGACAGAGGTCGAAAACACTAGTGACCTTGATGCTGCTGAAATGGCTTTGCATAAGCCAACCTGTTATTTCATAATGAACAATGGCTCTGTTGAGAACCAAGATGCTTTCTTTGAAAAGCCAGATATGGCCATGAGAAGCCATTTAAAGCCACTGTTGATCAGAGCAAAGGTGGAAGAAACAGCCATCAACAAGGTGTTGGTGGATTGTGGCGCTACAGTGAATATAATGCCACATCATATCTTAAAAAGAGTCAGTAAATATGACACTGACATAAGGCCTCACAACGTGGTTCTGGAAGACTACGAAGGAGGAACAAAAACCACCATGGGAGTAATTCAGGTGGATGTTACTGTCGGCTCAGTGACTAGGCCGACAATATTTATGGTCATCCAAGGTCGACCAAGTTACAATTTGCTTCTGGGCAGAGAGTGGCTGCATGGAATTGGGGTTGTGCCTTCTTCTATGCATCAGCGCTTGATCATATGGTGCGAATACGGCATTGTGGAAAACATTGAAGCTGATTAGGGGTATTTTATGGCAGACATTATTGTTGTGGGTCAAAACCAATTTCACAAGAAATTGGCCAACATTGCTCCCTGCCATCCAGCATAACACACGTATGCCAATCTGCATGAAGCATTTGTCTCATTGAAGCTGCACGAAACTCATGGGTTTACATCGGATGTTGAGTATCTGGAAGACCCATATGCAGAAGAACCCGCACCGACAGGCTGGGGAAATCAGCATGAAAGTGATGCTTGAGCTAGAAGCTTTGCAAAATATTTCAGCGTATATTGCCGAAAACAGAATGAATTCGGCTATGGAAGCTGAAGAAACAAAGATGGCAATAGAAGTTGCTAAACTTCCAGCATCAGAGGAAGTAATTTTGGCTGTAGAGCCAGAACCCCCAGATAGAAGTATCATAATCAGCAGAAGCATCGATGAGCAGTGTCTGGACTGCATATACGACGACGAACCATTAGGCTTCGAGAATGATCCCATGGTGCCTGAAAATATGCAGCCACAAGACCCTCTAGAAGAAATCAACCTCGGCGCAGAAGGTGATAAAAGGCCTACTTATATCAGCGCCAACATCGACCCAAAGCTTAGAACTGAGGTAATTTCCTTATTAAAAGAATTTAAAGATTGTTTTGCTTGGGACTATAATGAAATGTCTGGTTTAAGCAGGGATTTGGTCGAATTAAAGCTACCAACCAAAGCTGGCAAGAAGCCAGTAAAACAAACACCTCGACGGTTTGCACCTGCAGACATGTCGAAGATCAAGGAGGAAGTGGAAAGACTCCTCCAAAGAAAGTTCATCAGAATGGTAAGGTATGTTGAATGGTTGGCTAATATTGTGCTAGTTATTAAGAAAAATGGCAAATTAAGAGTGTGCATTGATTTTAGAGATCTAAATGCTGCTACTCCTAAAGATGAGTATGCTATGCCAATGGCTGAAATGTTAGTCGATTTGCTGCTGGCTTTGAATATTTAAGTATGCTTGATGGTTATGCTGGTTATGACCAAATCTTTATTGTAGATGATGATGTGTCGAAGACGGCGTTTCTTTGCCCAGGGGCGTTAGGCACTTATGAGTGGCTGGTTATGTCATTCGGCTTGAAGAATGCCGGAGCAACGTACCAGAGGGTAATGAATACTATGTTCCATGACTTTATTGAAAATTTCATGCAAGTTTACATCGACGATATCGTAATTAAGTCAAATAGTAAATCGACGCACTTAGAGCACCTTCGGAAGTCTTTCGAAAGGATGCGCGAATATGGGTTGAAAATGAATCCATTAAAATGTGCTTTTTGTGTGCAGGCAGGGATTTTCTTGGTTTTGTGGTGCATAAGAAAGGCATTGAAGTTAATCAAAGCAAGACCAAAGCCATCATGGACGTAAAACCGCCATCGACCAAAAAGGAGCTTCAGTCATTGTTGGGTAAAGTAAATTTCCTGAGGAGATTCATTTCCAACCTAAGTGGAAAAATGAAGGCGTTTTCACCACTGCTTCGACTGAAGAATGAGGAATTTGTGTGGCAAGAGGAGCATCAAGAGGCTTTCGACAAAATAAAGGAGTATCTGACGAAGCCTCCTATATTGGTGTCTCCACTTAGAAATAGGCCTATGAGGTTGTATATAGCAACCTCAGATTCGACCATAGGTAGTATGTTAGTGCAAGAGGACGATAACCATGTCGAACGTCCTGTGTATTACCTTAGTCGCATGTTAAATGGTCCTGAAACTAGGTATAGTGACATAGAAAACTATGCCTATGTTTGTATTTCACTTGTATTAAACTGAAGCAATATATAAAGCCAGTTGATGTTTATATCTGTTCTCATTTCGACGTCATTAAACATATGTTGTCTAACCCAATTTTGCATAGTCGAATTGGTAAATGGGATTTAGCATTAACTGAATATTCCTTAATGTATGTGCCCTTAAAAGCAATGAAAGGGCAAATAGTGGAAGATTTCCTAGTCGACCATTCTATGGTGGCTATGCCAGAGAATTTTGTTGATTTAGTGCCTTGGAAATTATACTTCAACGGTTCTAGTCACAAAAATGGTGCAGGAATTGGTGGAGTGATAATTTCTCCTAGTGGAATTCCATCAGAGTTCAAGTACACCATCGACAAGCAGAATATGAGTCCTTTATTACTGGGCTTGAACTACTGCTAGAATTGGGGGCAAGGAGTGTCGAAATTATGGGAGATTCTGAATTGGTATTTGATCATGTACTTTGTGATTTCCATAAGATTGTTGAAACGGTTCGAACAAGCAAGCCTTCGACACATACCCCGACGAGAGAATCAAGAAGCTAATGATTTAGCACAAGAAGCTTTAGGATACAAGAAGAATGAGAATGAAGATTGTATTCAAGTAAAGAAAAAGGTTAAAGCTACTTCATTATCCCCTTCAGATTTATCAATTATAAAATTAGGAGCCATAGATGTAGAAAATTTTGAAATTTTAGCAATTGATAATGGGCAAGATAGTGACTGACGAAAACATCTAGTCGATTACTTGCGTTCGCCAATGGGTTCGACAGATCGTAAAATAAAATATCGCGCCTTAAGTTTTATTTTGATTGAAAACAAGCTATTTAAGAAAACTGTCGAAGGGGTATTACTTAAGTGCCTAGGAGAAAGTGAGGCATATGTAGCTGTGTCGAGTGTGCATAGTGGAGCTTGTGGTGCACACCAAGCTGGACACAAGATGAAATGGTTGTTGATGCGAATAGGTGTATATTGGCCTTCAATGTTGAAAGATTGTGTTGAGTTTTCTAGAGGATGCCAAGAATGCCAGATGCATGGGGGCATCCAGCACGTGCCAGCAAGTGAATTGCATGTTATTGTAAAGCCCTGGCCGTTCAGAGGATGGGCCTTAGATGTGATTGGTGAAATAAAACCAGCATCATCTAAGCAACAAAGGTACATTCTGGTTGGTATTGATTATTTCACAAAATGGGTCGAAGCCATAGCGTTGAGAAATGTCAACCAAGAGGTTGTGATTGATTTTATACAGAATCATATTATGTGTCGGTTTGGAGTTCCTGAGACGATTACAACCGACCAAGGCACAGTGTTCACAGGCCAGAAAATGCAAGATTTTACAAAGGAAGTTGGAATAAAACTACTAACTTCTACACCCTATTATGCTCAAGCAAATGGTCAAGTCGAAGCTGCAAACAAAGTAATAATTGGCTTGATCAAAAAGCATGTGGGTAACAAACCCAGGAACTGACACCAAACATTAGATCAAGCTCTGTGGGCCTGTCAAACGTCTCCCAAGGAGGCAACTGGAACAACCCCATTTCGACTGGTATATGGACATGATGTTGTTTTACTAGTAGAAATACATGTTCAATCTATGAGAATCCAACGACAACATGAACTAAAGATTATTGGAAGATGATGACTGATGAGTTGGTCGATTTGGACGAAGAAAGGATGTTAGCCCTTGATGCCTTGAGAAGGCAAAAAGATATAATGGCTAAAGCCTATAATAAAAAGGTAAATGACAAAGTTTATCATGTTGATGATTTAGTTTGGAAGGTGATATTGCCTATGGACAGAAATGATAGGGTGCTAGGTAAATGGTCCCCAAATTGGGAAGGACCGTTTAAAATAATCCAAGTTTTTTCCAATAACGCATATGAGTTGGAGGCATTAGCCTCAGATCGACGCATTCTGAGGGTAAATGGTAAATACTTGAAGAAATACAGGCCTATTCTTCAAGAAATTTCAATTTCGACCACTTGAGATCTATGAGTCGAACTGAGCTGGAACATAGTGATAAAGCCAGCATGGAAATTGTACAAAATATAAATTGTGCAAATAATTATAAGACAAGAATGCCTAAAAGATGATGGTTTATAAATGATAAGAGTTCAGATTACTAGGAATGAAAACTACAACGAATACATTTACACATCAATCAGAAATTGCCAAATTTTCTTTGGAAACTGCCCAAATCACTCTCAAGACGAACAGCAGTGTCACCTAGTTCATCAGCTTTGGCTTTGAGAGTGTGCAATTCTTCTTCGACCTTAGTCGTGGCATTACTGACAATAAGAGCATCCTTGGTCAACTGGCGCATTTCTTTATGATCAGAAGTGTTGGCCTAGTCGATTTATCTGTCTTGTCTTTCGACAAGCTCCAGCTCTTTCGTCAGTTCGGAAATCTGACTGCGTATTTTAGCAGCTCTTTTTCTTTTGGGGCTTTGTTCTTGCCGCCTCTGATTGATGTGGGTTTTTATTTCTGCGACCGCCGTTGTATTTTTCCTCACCATCTCCACATTCTGCCTCACTATTTCCTGTTTGGTGTTAACCAATTGTTCAGTCTCCTTGGTTTGAGTGATGTTGGCTAGAAGAGGAGAAAAGATGTTTTCGAAGGTTGCTATCATTAGTTTTGAAAACTCAGAAATCTTAAGACCTTTCAATTGGGTGATAGCATCCAGATGTTCAGGCCCAAGAGTTGAATCTTCTTGCAGTGCATAAGGCAAGTCATGATTGAAAGCATGAGTACGGATAAGGTCATTCAATTTCTTGATTTTGGCAGCCTCAGGTCCTAGCTTGTCACTGTGAATCTGAGAATGGTCAAAATCTGAAGTAGTAGCGTACCGATTCATGAATTGATTCAACCTTGCCAAAGCATCCTCGACATCGTCGACTTCCATATCGACGGTAACATCCTTTACTCCAGAAGGGCCAGCAGCATTGTCCTTCTCAGGAGAATTCTGAATCTGAATGGTTTCAACAACAGTTTGAGGAACCCCTGAATCCTGCAGGGAATCTGAAAGACTAGAGTCAGAACTAGTCAAACAAAAAACGTGGTGCTAGGACTGGTGACTGAATCAGAACCACTGTAAGAATCCCAAGTGGCAAGTTCAACAAACTCACCAGCTGCTGCGTGGGGAGTTGGTTGTTGTTGAGAGGAGGAAACTTCTGAGAGGGGAGTATATTCTGGCACACTGGGTTGTGGCTCAGAAGCTTCGACCTGAGGAGATAATGAACATCACATCAAAAAGGTATAATTTTACAAGTTAAAAGACGCACTAGAAGGTGTAAGAAATACCAGTGGTGGTGGTGAGGGAATCTGTGTTTCATTACCTCCAGTAGGAGTAGTAGCAATTTCTTCTGCTGTCTCCTTGTTAACGTTAGGGCTAGGTGTGGGGTCTGGAGTAACAATGGCTGCATTTATTACGATATTATAACCACCATGTGAAAGTAAGGCAGCGTCATGACAAGTAGTCAAGAGCACTTTACCTCGCCGCCTGGTGATTAGCGGTGTATCATCGACCTCTGTCGGCTCCATTTCCTCATTGGCCCTCATCCCTGAACCTTCGGCCGTGGGGGCTTTATTTTTCTTTGATTTTGCCTTTCTTTTAGGCATATCAGTGTGCCTTTTCTTGAGGCTTTTGGATTTTTTAGGGTGAGGAGATTGAGCGTCAGGTGATGGCTGTAGAAATAAAGATGGGTTCAGAAGAGGGATTTTAATTCTCTATCAGAAGTAGTCAGAAAGTGATGAAACGTTACCTCAGTGCCCCCACTGTGTTGGGATTCTTTGTCCTTGTTGGACCTTTTGGATATTGTGGACGGAGTAGTCGAATCCGCTGAACATTTTCGACTCTGTTACAAAACAAATCAAGACGTTAGTAAATGAATAAGATACAAGACGTCGAAATGGGTACATTCACACTTATAGAAGAATCAGCCTTCTTGACGGAAGCAGAAATAGGTTCATCATCTGAAAGGGTGTGGATGGGTATGAACTATGAAAATGTCAAGTATTATTGAGGTGTCGAACAAGAAGGATACACGTAAGTGTGAGTAAAACGTACTTTGGATTGTGAAGGGTCCCCTGCATCGTGGGTTTTGGCATGCTTGGTCGACGGCTTCTTTTGGGTTTCGACAGCAGCAGCTTCTGGCCTGGGGGCAACCACCTGTGGCAGAGGTACAACTAGAAAGGAAACTAAGTCAAATAACAATGTGAGACAAACTGTGAAAGAAACAAAACTTTCCAGAAGTGGTTACCCTTAGGTACTACAACAAGCTCTATCACATATCTAAGGTCAATGTCAAGAAAGCCTGAGTAGGTATGCAGCCAATACTTTGCCAGAACCACCTTGTCGGCTTTCTTCTTGTAAGCATTTTGAATGTTCGACCAAGAGATATACCACCAGTCTGGAAATGGTGGTCGAAACGCTAGAGCCAAAGGGCTAGTCGGTAAAGGAGGAAATTTGATTTTTCCAAAGTTAAGTGCGTAAAGATATTTGTCTTTCGCGTAACTGGGAATCTTGAGATGGGGAATTTTCCCAGTTACCTTCTCCTTTAGTTCTTGGGCCGCATCATGAATGGTTCGACGAAGATTGTTTGGCAAGTACACCACTTTGAAGAAGTTCTGGAATGCTTGTATTTCTTTAATGTGAATTGCCTTACATTTTGTTCCTTTTCCCTGCAAAACATCAAAAGACACCGTTAGCTCATTCAGCTTTCCAGCAGCATCATTGATGAAGGTGACAAGATATGACTGCCACCAAAGTTTGAACTCATGAGTGCAGAAAAAAGCTGGCTTAAAAGGGGTAAAGTTAAGCATGGCCCTATTCTCCCATAAGGTGCCAACGGTTTCCTTGACAACTTCCCAGATTTGGTCATCTAACATATCCATGAGGAACTCATGAGATGGATACAGTGATTTGGGTACAAGTTAGCAAAGCCCAAACTTCCTAGCTACCAAGTTGGGTTGATAAGCTGCCAAACAGGGAGTCGTTTGAGTGATAGCACCTGACAGAAATTGAGGAGTTAAAAAACGTCTCCAAAAAACCAAAGATCTCTTCTGATGCCTCTCTTCAATAGGGGGAAAGGACTCAGTGATCCATAATGGCCCACTTTTGCCATCAGCAAAAGGAGCCATCGACTGTGTGAAGTCCTCCCTTGTCAACATTATGTTGAAAAACATCTTGAAGACTTCGTCATTTGGAGAAGTCTTGTCGGTGGGAGTCAAGGGAAGGTAACATGGCCATAAGGCCCCACTTCTGTCTTGAGATACTGAAACCTTCTTCTGTCAAAAATGCTTCACATCAGCAGAAAATGTGGCATTTAGCCACGGTTGCAAGATCCAGAAGGGTCCATGCACCAGTACGTTCTTCTTCTTTGGATTGGTGGGGTCAAAATTCTTGATTTGGTCGACTACGTCGGTCATGGAAGAGTATAAAGAGGCCAAAATTAATTGGCCTAAAGCAACATTCTCCCTTTTGTGCAACGCTGAAGCCAGATGAGCAAATTGCTTGGCTATCTGCATTGACCTCGAACAGAACACAAAGCGAGACAACCAAAGGGTTAAGAAAGCAACATGTTCCTCATCAGAAACCTCTTCAGTATCACAACAATGATGCAGAATAAAGTTGTTATAGGTTGGATGTTTTGATTCGCCAACGTCGAATTTGATGGGGATAACTTCATGGTCGGAGAAGTTGAACACGACCCCAACAGGTTTTACACCTGTTAAGGCAAGAACATCCAGTAGCGTAGGAGTCATCATACCACACCTGGTGTGAAAAGTGTTGGTAGATCTTTCTCAGAAATACAAGGCAGCTAATAGCATGCCACTTGAGTAAGGAGTGCCGACACAAGCAAGTCGCAACAGGTCATAGATACCCATTGCGTTCCATTGTTGACCTTTATGACGCTCCAATCTATCCATCCAAGCCCCAAATTTAGGGCAATACAGGGGAGGGGCAGTGCAGAAGTTTCTATCAACAAACTGTAGTGAAATAGGGTTTGTTGAAGTGATCAATGGAGAACTACGCTGGCTGGTGGGGAAGAAAGCACCCTCATCGTCTACGTGTATTTAGAAGGGACATCTGAAGGTAATGGCCCTAAAAAAGCATACGGTTCATCATCCAGTCTGAAGGGAATAAGTACCTAAGATTGCCAGATTTTGGTTTTCTCCTCAGAAAGTGGTGGCTCTGGGATGTAAGGCATGCCATCAACAAGGCGAAGCTGGAGACTGGCGGCGGGAGCGGTGACGACAACATTTTGGTCTGCCATTGTTGAAGTTGAAGAGATTGAAAAGGGGTTTAGAGGTTCTTGATAGAAACGGGAAAAGAAGTTGAAAAACCCTAAAAATTATTGTTCTTTAGGTTTGAAATGCAAAACCAGAAACTTTGACGGTTAAAAATGAAGGAAATAGATGGTTAGGATTTGTAGCAGTTGGTTCTCAGCCGTCTGGTTCGGAGATTTGGAGCGGAGAAGATGAAGTTCGTTTTAGGTTTTTGCTATTTAGAGAATGGAAATGCAGAAGAAAAGAAAAAGAAAGAAGAAAGGTGACTATTTGTAGACAAAAGAATGAAAAAGTGAAAAGGAAAAGGGTTTGTGGCAATTCCCCAAGACTCTAATCGTGGCCGTCGAAGGACACATATAGGAGGATTAAGTGTCTAGCATGGTGGGGCCATGCTTGATACCTAGGCCATGATGATTCAACATTAAATGATCCCACGTCTCGAGAGAAGAAAGTGCACGTTTCCATGATTACGTGATGTCATGACAAGAGTGGAGCAGTGAGCTGTTAGCACTAAGGTAGTGGAAACGGTTAGGCCGACACAAAGTGAAAATTCATAGACACCATTGTCTCATGTTCGACAACGTCGAGAATTAGAAAATGGTATCTCTGGGGGGGCATTTTGTTAGCTGAAATTTTGTAAAGTGAACTAAGGGCATGATTCAGAGGCAAAGGTCCCTATAGTTTAAGGACCAATCTTAGAAAGAGGTAGCTTCTGGAGATGTTTAACAAAGTTAAGTCAGAAGTTCCAGAAGAAATGCTTGTTAGTTAGAAATTTGGCTTAGAAGGCCAAACTACATCGACCATAAGCAAAACAGCGTTAAGAAAACAAGACCATGTAGACACGTTACATAATAGTCGAATCAACAGAGATTTGAGTCAAAAGAGGAACTAGTCGAGATGATGTCGTTGTCGAAGTAGTTCGCTATGGACTTAGGAAATTTTTTGTGCTTCAAGGAAGTAGACAGAATCTGAAGGCAGTTCCTTTGAAGACACGAAGCAGGAAAAAGTCAAATAAAGAGATCATAGGTAGTTACCTCAGAAGTTCGTGGGATATGAGTTCCAAATGAAGGCTGAAACGTGGGCAGAAGTTACTTCCAAGGATCAAATCTTAGCCGTTGATAGCTTTAGCGGTTATTTCTGTAAATTACTATAAATAAGTTAGAATGTTTAGAATTAGGTGTGTTCATTTGTACTACCAAATTACTTGCTAACACTCTTCTCGATTCCGCGCTAAAGGAAGAAAGAGCACGCAATCTTTGATGTACGTGAATCACCAAACTTTTATTTCAATTCAACCTTTTTACATTTAATTCTATATTTGTTGCTTTTTACTTTACTTCCGTTCATGTTTTTGTTGGTCACGAGTCACCACTAGCTTTATTTCATCAAAACATTACATACACTGTTGGTCACGAGTCACCAATAGTCAGAATCCTTCTTGTGTGGAAAGTTGTTACACTATTTCCTTAGGCTCTGGGAATCGTTTATGGGCCAAGGTTAGTTTCGTTTTGCAGAAGTAGTGTAATTTATCAGAAATCTTAGCACGTGTCTTGAGATCAACTGGTCGATCTCGCTAGTAACCCTTAGTTTTAGGACTCAGGGAGGACCAGCGGTTGTTTACCATTTTCCACAGTAAACACAGTCATATTACCCTGCTTGAGCTCCAAGAATTCAATCTCTTTCTTTTCCCGAATATCTTTAGGAAAGTACCTCCTCAGAAAAGCCCTTTTGAATGCACCCCAAGTCAGCACAACACCATCTTGCTCCATCTCAAGTCTGGTAATAACCCACCAATCATCAGCCTCTTCTGCCAGCATATGAGTACCATATCTCACCTTCAGGTCCTCAGCACAATAAATCACTCGGAAGATCCTTACAATCACCTTCATCAACTTTTGAGCGCCTTCAGGGTCGTGCGTTCCTTTAAACAACGGAGGGTTGTTCCTTTGAAAAGTTCCCAGCTGCCTATTTGCACCAATACCAGCTCCATTGGGGTTTCCTCCTAGCACACCAGCAAGCATCCCCAAAGCCTCAGCAATTGCAGCAGCATCCCTTCTGTTACCTCTTCTAGCAATCCTTTTGAGAATCCACAAAATAATTCTCATTAGAACACAAGTATCGACAGTGTTACCTTGCACTAGTCCCATACAAAAGGAATAATAACATTAAGACACTTATCACAATGACCGACTATACTATGATACCACTATTATAACACCCTTCTAAAACCCCCGCGGTATATAAAAAAAAAGTTTAGAGTAACATGTCAACATCGATGCTACAACACACTATAATAAACTATACACATGTCATGCTTATCTGAGGAACATAAACCAATTAAAATAATTTAATAAACATGTTTTAACACAGCATAATAATCTTCATAAACTTTTGGATAAATTGATACATCATCAATATCAATGATAAGGTCACTGCCTTAATTCAACAAAACTATTATCCAAAATAAAACATTAAACCAAAAGAAGAGTTTAATAATAACTCAAACAATTATTTGTTCCCTAGTGTTACAAATCAGAGCATGACACCGGACTCGATATAACATAATGGATTAGCTATTCAAGCTATCCTCACCAAAGCGCCTAAGCCGCTATCTTAAATCTAAAAATGATCAACAGTAAGGGTGAGGCTAAATCACAATTATTATACGTTATAAGCTCATAAATAATTAGAACTTCATAAGCAAACCATTTCACCATATTCAATATATTTCAGATTTATCATTTTATCACCAAAACAGTTCATAAACCAACAATCAAGAATAACATGCAACATTACATTATAACACTGGAATTCTTCCAATCATGTTATAACACATATAACTAATGCAATGAGACACTGACTCTATGCATGTGGTACCAATTGTGAAATCCATTCACTCCACCATTCCATTCTAACTCGGACACAGCTAACACCCTTCATTCCATTCCAACTCGGACACAGATACAACCTTACCGTTCATTCAGACTCGAATACGGATATGACAACCACACTAATTCCACACACTAGGAATTAGCTACCTACAACAATGATATGTATGCATGCACATCTTTAAAGCATGCAATATCAACACCGAATATGATAAGAACTCCTACCATAAACCACCTTCAATAACATGTAACATCTAAAAGCTATTACATTCATAACTCGTAATGCTATCACCATCATATACAATCCAACAACATCATGTATTCACAATAACACCTCAAACACCACCTTGTCACATATATTCAAAGATATGCAAACAATGTATAAAAACAACTTAATTACATAAATTGGGACTTTTAAAAATAAAATCGAGCTACTGCCAATTTATCCATTTCATAAAATAAAATATTTTATTTGAGTCACAACGTCTAAAATAGCGATTAAAACGGACTTACGGTTTAGAATTTATGAATTTTCAAAATAACATATTTTTCCAAAAGCTTCAGTGGTAACCGGTTACCACCAGGAGATTTACCGGTTATCACAAGACAGAAGCATGATTTTCGTTAAAAATATCAGTAATTTTACCACAGGGTAACCTGCACTCAAGCCAAAAATATAATTTTTTAGAACATCAATACAGTGGGAATCGGTTACCACGTGACCTGTAGAATTTTTTTTCATTTTGACAGCAACAGTGGTTCCTAATTTCAATCAAATTTCGACCTCAAACATGTATAACACCAAAAAAGTCCCAAAAACATGATTACAAGGCATTCTATCATGGCACAACATCACCTAACAACACTATAACATCAATTTGCATCAATTTCACCAAAATCATGCATTAGGGTCCAAAATTCCTAAACCTTAATATCCTAAATTGGGATATCTAATCTACCCAATCCATTCCTATTATTCTTAAACCGATAAAGCATAATAATCAGATAAATCCCCCTTACCTTAGCCTGATTTCTTGATTTCTTGAACCTTTGAGTTCCTCTTCTCTTTTGCTCTTCTTTTCTTTGTACGTTCTTCTACTTCTCACACTTTGTTCCAATTTTCTTTTCTTTTTCTTTCCAATTCCTTATTTTATTAAATAATAATAAAATAGAATTAGTAAGCTTTACTTACTTCACCCCCTTTATACTAACCATAACTTAGGCCCAAAAATCCAATTTAATTAAATTAATAATTAGAAATTCTGAATTATTAACAATTGATAAATATGGGGTGTTACGTAATTGTCATCTGATATTAGAATTAAGAAAGATACAAATTTTTTCTTAATAATTATTTCAAATATGATTTTTTCTTAATAATTAATTTTTAATTAAATAGTGAAATATAAATTTTATTTTAATCCTAATAAATTTGGGATATTGGGCGAATTCGTAAGTTAACTTATTTATTTTCCAATAAGGAATTGTAATTATTAATTCACTTTTGTTTTAAAAAAGGTGAATTCGTAAGTTAACTTATGAATTCACCTTATTTTTTTAAAATCGTGGATTATTTCTTAAGTTAACTTACGAAGTTAGGGGTATTTTTGGTATTTCACCAGGGGTGAAGAAGAACCCCACTAGGTGGGGAAAGAAATTCCCCAATTTTTATTATATAGAGTGTAGTTGTAAGTGAATTATTTATAATTACAGTCAATTGCATGTGGTAATAAATTTGACCATATGCTATATACAATCATTGTTGTATTAAACAATTGTGTTGTATTTCTTTTAATAAAACAAAAAAAATACTGCAGTAGAACAACAACAACAATAACAAGAGCAACAAGAACAACAACAAGAACATTAAGAACAAAAAGATCGAAGAAGAAGAAGAAGAAGAAGAACAATAATAATAACAACAACAACAATAAAACAACAACAAGAACAAATAATGGAAGGTAGAATATTAGTTTCATCTAAGTTGGAAGTTCGTCTAAGTTTTAGATTTCATGCGGATCACTAATGATAGTGTCTTGAACATTGATACTCACTAAATGAAAGACAGATATTTGTTTAAGGATAGTAAATAAACTCAATAAACACGCTTATAAGAAACTCAATAAACTTAATAGTGTCCTACATACAATAATAATTGTATATTAAAGAATTGTTGTTGTATGTCTTTCAATAAATATAAAAAATGCAGTAGTAGAACAACAACAACAACAACAACAAGATTCGAACTCATCACCATGCGCTACATACAACAACGGTTGTATTAAACAAATGTTGTTGTATGTCTCTTCATAAAATATAAAAAAATATAGAAATGAAACAACAACAAGATTCGAACTCATGACCATGCGCTACATACAACAACAATGTTATTAAATAGTTGTAGTTGTGTGTCTTTTAATAAAATATAAAAAATGAAAGCGCCTAATTTAATAGATTCTACCACGGTGGATCCTTTGATCATGGTAACATAGTAGTGATTGCATCATAAAATAAGTTCTTGCTAAAGCACTCTCTTATGAGATTATTTTTCTTCTCTCTTATGCATTATTGTTCATCTAGTATGGTATTAGCGTAGAAGGGGTCATTTTTGCATTGCATCATCATCATCATGTTCATCATTGGTGAAGATCTAAGATTCAAATAAACTTCTTATCTTTTGGCTCGTGTTATTGTTGTTGTTGTTGTTCAAGTTCTGTATTTAGCTTCAAAGAAGCATCAATGGCAGAATTTGAGACTTCTTTGCTTAATTCACTACCTATAGTAAACGCATCCCAAGCTGCTTCATCACAATTGGTGTTTTTAAGCTTTACATATATGTTTGCACCAAAATTTTTAGTCAAACTCTTAGAATCTATTAATATTCTCTCACAAACTCCACAAGTGGTAGTAAATCCTCAAATTCCTCCTATGTTCAAAATAGATAATGGTTGAGTTTCAAATATCAAGTTTGAAAGATATGAATCTTTGATTGTTCAAGATCAAGTTTTGTTTACATGGCTCTTATGCACAATCTTTGAAGATGTTCCACGACGAGTACTTTTATGTAAACTGGCTTATGAAGTTTGGGAAAATTTTCAAAAGCATTTCAACTCTCAAATGAAGGCGTGTATTCATCAAGTGAGGTCATAATTAAAGACAAGCAAGAAATGTAATTGCTCCATATATAAATATGATCTTTGAGTTCGAGCCATAATTAACTTTCTCATAGAAATTGAAAATCCTATCTTAGAAAAAGATCAAATAAATGTCATTCTTCAAGGAATACCTACATAATACAAACCTTTAGTCACGATGATTCACGTTAAAGATGAACCAATGTATATTTATGATGCGGAGGCTCTACTGTATGTTCAAGAAGCAATGTTAAACAATTTTAGGCAAGAACATGCAACTCCTAGTCATACTGCTAATGTTACTCAAGTTGTGAAAGTTTAGGCATAAATGGTAACTAGTTTGGCTCCTATCAATCGTTTCATGGCAAAGGTCGTGGGAGAAAATTAATAGAATAACATGCCAACGTTTCAAAATTTATAGCCACTCAATACTAGACTGTTGGCATTAGTGTGATGAGTATTTTAAACATGTACCACCTAAAGCTAACACAACTTGGAATTTCTCTAGTACATGGAACACATGTTTATACTGATATGTTTCAACATTAGAACAATGTCACTGCATATTATACAACATTTGTTAATAGAATGAAGAGATTTATCAAGTTATAACAAATATTGAAACTTAAACTACAGAATGATAAATAGTACATAGAGTTTTTAACTCAGTTCGGTGCAACATCACCTACATTGGGAGCTACCAAGTCAGGAAGGAAGTCCACTATTAGCAGTATTAGTTCAAAGCTAAACAATCACAATTTATAACTTTTCTCCTAATCACTATCCAATGCAACTTCTACCTATGAACCTACTAAATATGGGAAATCACCATCTCATTTCCTAAATCACCTTAGTGATATATAATATTCTCAATCCCAATAAGTTTATAGTGAATAACTCAACAAGAAGATCATATTTCCATTACAATATGTGATACGGTGGGAAAACTGACTTGTTTGTTTTGCGTTTTATCGCAAATGTTGCGGATAGCAAGAGTCGTCACCGACTTTTCTTTTATCCAATTAATGTAAAAGAACAGAAAAGACCTTCGTTAGATTCTAGTATGGAGGCGCTATGAAAAGGGAAGGTATTAGCACCCTTTTCATCCGTAGTTATCTACGGGCTCTTAATTGCTTAGCTTACTTTATAAATTGCTTTTTGTGTGTTTGTTTGAAAAGATGTTTTGAAAAGGCATTTCTCTTTGACTTCGTAATAATTCTCGCTGGAATGTATATGAAGTGTTTGGAAATGTTTTGTTTTGGAAAAGTGTTTAACTTTGTAATGATTCAATCGGAATGTATACAAAGTGTTTGAAAATATTTTGAAAGTAGTGAGTAAAAAGTATTTTTGAATTGATTAAGCAAAAGAGTCTTATTACCTACTCGGAATGGTTTTCCATGTTATTTTTCTTTCCTTTAGGGTAGCGCTATCCATACCATTAGTTGGTAGGTAACTCTATCCGCTGGATGTAAAGGACGCTCAGAAGGTCATCGATGGTCATAGAAGGCAAGATGTAATGGATACCTTAGCATATTCGAGGGCGATCATCACTTTTCGTAGGCAACAATCGAGGGGCGAGATCATGTATTCGTAGGCAATAATCGAGGGTCATCCAGGGACTATGATCTTTGTATTGAAGGGACTATGATGATGTTATTCGTAGGCAACTGTGCTAAGATATCTCTATGTTCGAGGGACATGACCATTGTTTATTCGTAGGCAATTGTGTAAGTGCGAAGAGTGTGTTGTATTCAAATATGTTATCTTGAAATTAGAAGTGATCTAGGGTTGATTTTAGTCTTAGCATGCAAACCCTAATTAACTAGCAGTTAAATATGTGCAGAAAGTAAATTGCGAAATGTAAAAGTGCGGAAACGTAAATCCTACGCTATTACATGGATTTGGGGGAGATACATAATAGGAGTGCGGAAAGTAAAGTGTGGAAACGTAAAGGTGTGAAAGGTAAATCCTACGCTATTACATAATAAAACTTTGCGACCTATACATCTTTTCTAGAATTTGTAAATGCGAAATAATCAGAAATAATCAGAATAAAGTTAGTAAAAATGTTTTGGAAATTAGTAGGAAAATGTTTTTAGGTTAGTAATCCTAATTACTAGAAAAGAAATTATTTTTTGGAAATTTTGTGATCGATTTTAATGTAAAAATCCTAAATCTATGTTAATTAGCATTTAATTAGAAAAATAATTAAAAATGCAAATAAAAAATAAATGTTTTTGTGTCAAAATATAAATAAAGGTTTTTGAAACCTAAATCTAAAATTAAAACATTTTTAGGATTTTAGAAAATAGTTAAATTAATTTTTGAAAAGAAATTAAATAAGTTAAGAAAATAAAAGAAATTAGAAAATGTTAGAGAAAACAAGTGGCAAAAAACTAAGTTTGGTCCTGCCAGGGTTTGAACCCAGGACCCTCAGGTTATTGGTGCAAAACATGACCACCACGCCACTTGTTTGTGGTGTTTAAACCATGCCTCCATTTGTATGTATGTGTCACCTGCAAAAATCAGAAGTTTGTGAAAAAATGGAAAAACGTGGGGTTCAAACCCGCGACCTTGGAGAGGGCAAAGGACTAGCACGCACATGTTGAACCGCTGGGGCGCTGATACATCCAGTTATAATGCTACAATCTTAAATATATATGTGATATTAATTCCAAAAAATCAGAATAAATAAACAAGCACACGCGTGGGACCCAGGGTTATCATGTAAGCCAATCAGATGGAGGAATAGCGCCACACCTGCACCTGAAACCCTTGACTTCGGTCAGCACCGCCATGGACGGTGGTCTGGCCTTCTTCTCCGACCAAGCAAAACTGCAACCTGCGAAAATTGATCAAAAAATGAAAACCAAGAGCCCATATCGTATATTTGGGACCTTGCGAACTCAATGGTACAATTATTATGGTCTGAAAGGGGCTACATCAGGGAATACGAAGCTTCATCGTTTTCATGCCCTAACAACGGTAGTTTACGATTTCGACGTCAAAGCTTGCAAACAATGAGTTAAACCTGCTCTAAGATATCTCAGGAACACGTTAGGACCGTTAGTTTCGAGCAAAACACAATACAAAGCAGAATACGAATTTATGAAAAAATATGCAAACGGAGATATACGTATGGCATGATTCAACGTGTTATAACCATGGATAATGATGCATGCTTACTCTACAATACCTCAGGAGCACGTTTGTGTGCTTGAAAGTGATTGAGAATGGTTGTAGAATGGAATACGAATTTGCAAGTTTGTATGGAATTTTTGGAGAATTAGGGTTTGCTCTAGGAGGCCAGGGTTTGTCTGCTTTGGCTTCTGATCTTGTAATATATATATATATATATATATATATATATATATATATATATATATAGAGAGAGAGAGAGAGAGAGAGAGAGCAAGAGATTTGATCAACAATAATGAGGAAATATATTTCTTTGAATACAAGAATATTCCCTTTGAAATTTTATCAAATCTTTCCCAAAATATCTCAATATTGCCTTAAACTCTTGTGCACGAAACGGGAAGCTTGTGATGGGCTTCCTTGATCCTCAAGACAAGTAAAAACCAAGCCCAACTTGTATTATCAATTATCTTCGTATTTTATTTAATTAATTTTGAATTTTGACCATTTAATTCAAAAATAAATTAAATAAAAAGATAAGAGGCGTGGAAAGGAGTATAGAGGTCATGGATAATCTCAAGAATAAGTATGGATCAGGAAAACTTAAGCCCATTTGAAAAATAATTGCATTTGCTAGGTATTTTCCTTTGTGCACGTCCTCAAAAATGTAAAACTTGCACAATTTGTATCTTGCCCAATTTTCAACATTTTTTAGTGTTCTTGGACTTTTTAGAAAGCTCAAGATGTATTATAAACCCTCCTTTTGGTTTTATCTTCATTGAAGTTTCCATGTTCATGTACACTTCTTTGCAAAAAGATGACTTTTGTTGACTTTTAGAAGGCCCTATAATGTTTTGATCCATAACTTCCAAATGAAGCATTTTTTGCCAAAGCTTGTGAGACATGAAGTTGTAGAGAATTGAATTCCCTTATAAATGAGCTTTGGTGGAAAAATTTCTGATAAAGTATGTGAAAGTTATGCTTGGTCAAAGTTCTGTTGAGTTTTGTCTAAAAAACCCCAGTTTAGAAACTTTGACTTTTGATCAAATCTTGACTTTCCTTGAGGAATCATGGTCAACCCTTTATCAAATGATGAATATTACTTCAAAATATTTATTTTGACCAAAAATTATGAAGTTTGACTGTATGTTGACCACAGTTGACTTTTTGTCCAATACAGCTGATTTTCAACCATCTGAGAAATTGGATGAGCAAATTTGACTTGTAAGGTTTGAAACTTGACATGGTAATACCTTGAAGCATATGATGAGGTATGATGACCACTTGGATTCTTGGAAATTCATTCTGACTTGAGAGAATCAAAACCCTAGTTTGGATTGATTGCTTAGAAGAGGGTTTGTCTGGTCAACCCTTGTGAAATCCTTAAGTATGGAGATGTGAATTGTCTTGAGAAGTAGGAGGGAAAATTTTGGGGTATGACACAATACTTAGCCAAGACTCATAACTAAGAAAAATACTTCGATTTTCTTAAAAGCTTCATCCAAGAAGATTACTCAACTAATTTCCTAAAGGCTTATGATTGAGAACATAATATAGACCAAAAGTGTAACACCCCATTTTCCCATACTAATAATTATAATAAAATATATGTCATATATTAGAGTTCTCCAAATGGGATGTCACATAGTTCCAAATCCTCATAAATTTTTAAAAAGACTTTATTGCTTCATGTATTCAAATAGTTGATTCAACAACAGAAAAGTAACTTAATTCGGTTTCATGGCGTTCAAGCCTCAACAACAAATAAAACTCCACAATACTTGGTACATCACAAGTGTAAAATGAAATATGTAACAAAAGAAATCATGAAAAACATAAGAAAAGTCCTAAAATCCCATGTTACGTATCAGAGCGACTCCTAAGACTCGATCTGGCAACGTCTCTTCAAGCACTACTCGAATACCTGATTATCTATACTCCTGAAGAGCACAGACACAATCAACACAAAAGGGGTGATAACTTCATTCAATAATTATATGATGAAGAATACATGCTAAGGAGTAATAATTCACACAATACTGTTTAAAACAATCATCATTCACATCACACGACATCAATTCAACATTCATGCAATGCAATGCAACCAACAAAAAAGGAATGCATGTGGTAACATCAAGGAATAAGCCTTTGTTTCCATTCCAATTAGGAAATACTAGGGCATGAGCCCCTATCACAAAATCAGAGCATAATCCCTCATCATAAAACCAGAGCATAAGCCCTCGTCATAAAACCAGAGCATAAGCCCTCACCAATGAATGCATGAAACATGAACGTGCAACAACATAAATTATCCAACAACAAGGCATAAGCATTCTTCACTATGCCATTTTAGGCCATCAACATCATTTTTATCATAGCCATTGACATCATTATCATAAGCAAAGCAATCATCATAAACGATAACTCATCATTTCGATTCGACACGGGAAAACTATTCTTATCATAAATTAGGTATTAGAATTATCTTTCTTATTCTTAATTTTACTCCACATAAATGTATTTCATCATGTTATCTATCCAATGCTTCGAATGGCGCATCAAACGGAGTTACAGTTCAAAAGTTATGGTCGTTACAAAATCGATCAAAATTTGGGCTTCCCTCGGGTTGTGTTGCATCGACCACTCGTTACTCTTTGCATCGACCACGCCCTTATTTGCGCCGACCGCTCGCTATTGTTTGATGTTCTGTTGTTTGTTGTTTACTGTTTGCATCGATGCAAACTTCTTGCTGCTAAATTTTTCTGCATTTTTTTCCTTTTGCGATTTTCAGCTGTTAGAGGCCTTCTGACCCTTTGAATTCGATACCGTAAAAAGTTCTGATTTCAGAATTTGAAATCCTATGAGTCTATTACATTATCAACAACCTATAAAAATTATTTAAAGGTCCTAACATCATATTTCACCAAGGGTTCACTTATTCATTCAATTAAACACATGGTTTTTCATCAATTTTCATTGAATCCTAATCTAAAAATCCCCAATTGATCATACACCAAAACCTAAGGTTATTCTACCAAATTCAATCCTAATGTTCTAACCTTCATTACCTATAATTTCTAGATTGGGGTTTTATGAAACAATCACTACACAAAATAATCATCAACAACAATCAACAACATAAACACCACAATTTCATGTATAATCACATGCCACAACATCAAAATAGATCCAACAAATAAATCACACATCAAACATATAAAAACCTAAGAGGGAAAGGAACCCTCACTATCCTCTCATGATATAATCACCAATTATATAATTCATTCACCCCCTTACCTTAATTCGAATCTTCGATATTCCCAAGGTTGTGGATTCCTCTTGCCCTACCTCTTCCTTTCTCTTCCTCTTTCTCGTTCTACGATGTTTTTCTTATTCTCTACTTTTACGATTGTACCATAAGAAAAAATAAGTCTCAATTTCTCTTAAGTACTGTTTTACCCCTAGGACCCTTAATATTGTTATTCCCATCATAACCTTACTTATACTACCAACTTTACCACAATACCCTTATTTATTTAAATAATTAACTAATAATGTTATAAATATTATTTTATCTATAATAATAAAAATAACAAGAATAATAACAATCATAATAATAATACTAATAATATGAGTAATACTAGTATCCTCTATCCAATTCTATGATTCTACACCGTAATACTGAATTATTTTAAATAAACTAATTCTAATTAAACTGGGGTATTACAACTCTCCCCTACTTAGAAGATTTTTCGTCCTCAAAAATTATGTGATGTGAACAATTCTGGATAAGATTTTCGCATCCTACTTTCCAACTCCCATGTCATGCTTTCTCCAACTGCTCCACTCCAAACTACTTTTACAAGGATAATATCTTTTCTTCTCAGCTTCTTTATTTCCCGACCTATGATCATCACAGCTGCAGTTTAAACAGTAAGATCATCCTACACTTATATATTGTCCATCAGAATCTCATGTGATGAATTTGGATTATAATTTCGGAGTTGCGACACATGAAACACATCGTGCAAATTGGACAAATTACGTGGCAAGGCCACTCTATATGCAACAGTCCCTACTTTATTTGATATCTAATACGGACCAATAAATTGAGAAGTCAACTTCTTGGATTTCAAAGCGTGACCTACACTAGTTATCGGGGATAATCTCAGGAACACATGGTCTCCTTCCTAAAACTCACGTTCCTTCCTCCTTTTGTCATGATAACTATTATGTCTAATTTGAGAAGTCTTTATCCTTTCTCGAATCAATTTCACTTTCTTTGTAGTTTTCCGCACCATTTCTGGTCCGAGCATTATACTTTCACTAGATTTATACCAACATAAAGGAGTTCTGCACCTCCGACCATACAATTCCTCGAAAGGTGCCATACCAATACTATAATGAAAACTATTGTTATAAGTGAACTCAGTCAATGAAAGATAACTATCCCACGCACCTTCTTGATCAAGAATACACGCCCTCTGCAAGTCCTCTAATGACTGAATAGTTCTCTTTGTTTGCCCATTTATCTATGGATGATATGCCGAACTTTATTTCAACTTTGATCCCAATGCATCTTGCTAACTCTTCCAAAATTCGGAAGTAAACCTCGAATATCTATCATGTGAATAGTCCCCACTTTCTAAGGCAAGGTAAAAATTCATACAACAACAAATAGTTGAGGGTTCAAAAAACAAAGAAATCAACATCCATAATAAAAAAATGTGAACTCAACACTCATAGACAAGTATCAAGTTACAATAAACATGGATATTGACAAAAGCTCAAAGGGGTTAACAAATGATCATACACTCACATGATGAATTGAATATTTGGCCAAGGTAGTTATGCTCAAAATCAAACAAAAATGCATTGATCCCTTTCATGCATTCATACAATCAACACAAATAAAAGATTAAGCATAAAAAATCTAGTTAAAACAAGAATGTGGTCTCCAGCATATCTAAACAATGGAAAGCTTCCTCACATTTATGGGTAAAAAGGGAACTAAAGTGATTCAATCAAGAACAAGTAATGCAAAAAGAATGAATGGCATGGTAAATATACAAATAAAAAGTTTCCTAAACATGTTAAACTATAGAAAGTTTATAAACGGTATATGGCGAAACCAACT